>CAJQZJ010034249.1:487708-518565 GCA_907164525.1 Lophiomys imhausi
TTCATTATGGTATCAGCAAGGCCTCATCTAAACTGATGGTACAACATATTTTCATTTTTAAACATTAGAACTTGACTTTGATTGGACTTTGAGAAGAAATAGCTTAACTTTTCATGTATGTGACTTTTCCTAAAGTGTGTAATCAAACTTTTTTGTCAATTTGGGCTGGTGTTTTCAGAACAGATAGCTATGTTATCACTTAAGATTTGATAATATTCTTGAGAATTACAAATCAGTTAACACTAAGGTGCTCTCACTGGAGTCAAGTTTCAAGTATTCACTTCATTTCCCACCTACCTATTGAAAAAGAAGGTTTTAACTTGCCACTGTGATTGCTAACATACTAAACAAGGTAAAGTCATGTGCATCAATAAAATCGATCAGTTTTACCTTTTCAATTTTCTTTCAATTAAAAATAATTTACTTGCAATAAAAACCTTGGAGTACATCTTAATAAAAACAGCTTTCTCATTCTTTTTTTCTTTTTCTTTTTTGTCATGAGTTTTGAAACCAGGACCTTGTACATGATAGCCAAGTATTTTAGTACTGAGATAAACTTTTGCTCCCAAAATATCCTTCTTTGTATAAAAATAAATAAATAAACAAAATGCAATGGAATATTTGGTGAAGACACATCAGTACAATTTATTCAGAGGCACATTTTGATATTATATATTATATTTATTTTTAGGTATTTCATTGCATGAATTTGAATTAAATTAAAGACAAACATAGGCAGAAGATATAATCCCCTCAGCAAATTTTGGAAATGCTTATTTCTATTACATCTGCACTTGTAATTTTATAACTTGTATTTGACAATAGCAAATAAGCTCCTTTAATAAGCAAAGGTAAGCTTTAGGAGCAATGGGTATAGAATTTTATGGGATTTAAACTAAATTAATCAGTGAAGTAAGATAAATTTGAAGGTTTAAGGAGACTGCCTGCACTTAAACACAAACACTAATGGAGAATCTTGCACAAGGCAATATTTATTATTATCAAAATACAATAAAAGGATAATTGGTGGAGTTGTCTTTCTAGAAAAAAAGATGAGTTTACTCAGCCCAAGAAGTCAAATTAATGCCTAGGGAAATAGGGCACCCTGATTATATGTAGACATGATGCCACCTACGTGATATCCATCTGATTTTGAAAATCTAATATAAAGCTCTCTCTGCCTTAAATCATGTGTCTGTGTGGTTGAATCAAAGTGTGATTGTAAATAAAAGTTTTCCAAGCACTACTAGATTTATCAAAGCCTAAAAGGCTCCATTTAGGCCAAAGCATATCAAATTATTGATACATGAGACTCTTGCATGATTTGGAATTTTTTTTTTAATTTTAAAGAAAATATTTTGGTATCCTATATTTCATGAAGTGGTGAAGTATATTAAAAGAATATTGAGAAATTAATTTAAGTGATTCAAGTAATTTGCTATGGTAGTAAGTAAAATTTATGCAGATATTAATTCTCTTTATAAATGCTAATTATAAGAATACATAGGAATACAATTAGAAGCCAAATGAATTATTTTCCAAATACATAAATGTACAAATATTTGTGTTAGCTTTCTTTTTTGTTGGTTCTTTCATGTAATATGTTTTGACCATATTCACTCCCTAACCCCAACTTTCCTCTAATTCCATCTACTTTGTTTACCCAATCAAATTTATTACATTGTTATTTAAATTATTCAAAACAAATTTTGTGCTGACCAAATAATCTTGGATGCATGAGGAATGGTTGGTCTGACCAAGCTGTGTCATCTCTTCTGGTAACCAACAATTTTCACTAGCTCCTTCCCTTTTGTCTTCCTGCTGGGACTTGGCATGGCATGGCCATGCATACAGGCTTTGTGTATAATGTCACAAACACTGAGTTCAAGTGTACCTTGTTGTGACCATAAGGCAACGTTCCCTCATAATGACTCAACAACACCTCAATATCTTATATTCTTTCTGCCACCTCTTCTGCAATAATCCCAGATCCTTGAGAATAGTTTTGCAAAATATGTGTCCTATTTAAGGCTGAACATTATTAGTTTCCTATTCTCTGCACCTTGGAAAATTATGAATCACAGTGTTAATTACCATCTATTGCAACTGGGTGCTTCTCCAATGTTTTGTTAAATATGTATTGATTTATGGGTAAAATAATAAGTCATTAGAAGTCAGTTTATTACTTTGTCCACTCAGTAGGAAATAGTAATAGGTTTTCATTTAGGGTTTATGAATTCTCTAGCCATATGTTCTTAGCCCGATAATAATGTCATGTGTACGTTTCATCTTGTGGAGTACATATTATATACCAGCAGATATAATTTGGTTGTTTAGTCTCATGATATTCATGCAACTATTGCACTAGCTGGTATGTCTTTCTGTACTAGCCATTATTGTAGATACATGAATCATAGGTATAATTGAGGATTACCAGAGGTTTTCATATTACTTCCAAGCCCTATCAAAGCTAGTCACTAGGAAAAAAGCTTCCGAATATATCCACTTTGGTTTTCTCATATTATATAACTCAAAACATGTGATGTCTCCAGTAATAGGATATTACTATTGAGTTTTTGTTATGTAATCCAGAGCAAGTTGCAGTATCCATGCAAGTGACAACCACTCAAAAGAAGTAACTTATGTCTGTTCTTAATTCTTAGCCTCTGATTTTTTTAATTTAAAATATTTTATTTTATTATATATTTTTAAATTTATTACTTCAGGTTACATCTCTATCCAGTGACCACTTTCCACCCCTCCCATTCCTGCCCTCCCACTCTCTACCTCTTATCACTTCCATAACACTCCATTGGAATGGAGTCTCCCTACATAACAGTCCCCCGCCCCAGTTCAGCAGTCATATGAGGGCCATGAACCTCATACATGGGGGACCTACAAGGCAGTACCACTAGGGCAAAGTGTCCATTGACAGGTAACAAAGTCTATGTTCCTGTTCCCTTTGGTGCATTCATTGTAGTATACTTATCCTGTACTATATGGCTAAAATCCAACTATAAGTGACTAGATGCCATGTGCATCCTTCTGGGTGTGGGTTAGCTCAATCAGGATGAGTTTTTCTAGTTCCATCCATTTGGCTGCAAATTGCATGATTTTGTTGTTTCTGTTACCTGAGTAGTATTCCATTGTGTAGATGTACCACCATTTTTTAATCCATTCTTCGGTTGAGGAATATCTGGGTTGTTTCCAGTTTCTAGCTATTACAAATAAAGCTGCTATGAGCATAGATGAAGAAACTTCCTTGTGATTCGGTGAGGAATCATTTGGATGTATACCCAGAAGTGATATGACTGGGACCCAATGCAGAGCTATTCCAAGTTTTCTAAGATATCGCCAGACTGACCTCCATAGTGGTTGCACAAGCCTGTACTCCCACCAGCAATGGAGGAGGGTTCCCCTTTCTCCACACCCTCACCAGCATGTGCTGTCATTTGAGCTTTTCATTTTAGCCATTCTGACAGGTGTGAGATGGAATCTCAGAGTCGTCTTGAGTTGAATTTCTCTGATGATTAAGGATGCTGAGCATTTCTTCAAGTGTCTCTCAGCCATTAGGAATTCCTTCTTTGTGAATTATCTGTTTAGCTCTTCTCTCCATTTTTTGATTGGATTATTTGGTTTCTTGGCATTTAATTTATTGAGTTCGTCCCTGACTCAGTAGTCATCCATTAAAGAGTTGTTCAATTTCCATGTGTATGTAGGCTTTCTGTTGTTGTTGAAGTCCAGCTTTATTCCATGGTGGTTTCATAAGATACAAGGGGTTCTTTCAATTTTCTTATAGCTGTTGAGGCTTGCTTTGTGTCCAACTATATGTTTGATTTTGGAGAAGGTTCTGTGCGCTGCTGAGAAGAAGGCATATTCTTTTGTGCTTAGGTGAAACATTCTGTAGATATCTGTTAGGTCCATTTGGTTCATGACCTCTGTTAGACTCATTATTTCTCTGCTTGGTTTCTGTCTTGATGAGCTGTTCATTGTTGTAAGTGGGGTGTTGAAATCTTCCACTACTAATGAATGTGTGGAGATCGATGTGTGATTTAAGCTTTAGAAGGGTTTCTTTTACAAATGTAGGTGCCTTTGAATTTGGGGCATAGATATCCAATATTGAGATGTCATCTTGATGAATATTTCCTTTAACGAGTATGTAATACCTTGCTCTATTTTTTCATTAATTCAGTTGGAATTATTTGATATTATTTGATATTAAGATGGCTACTTCAGCTTGCTTTCTTGGTCCATTTGTTTGGACAACCTTTTCCCAGCCCTTTACTCTGAGGTATCATCTATCTTTGTTAGTGAGATGCATTTTTTTCTGCCAAAATGATGGGTCTTGTTTACAGATCCAATCTGCAAGCCTGTATCTTTTTATTGGGGAATTGAGTCCATTGATGTTGATGGATATTAATGACTAAAGGTTGTTATTTCCTATTATTTTGGTGTAGGTAATGGCTGTGTGTTTCTTTTGGTTTAGCTGCAGTGGAGTTTTTTGTTTCCCCTGTTTTCTTGGGTATAGTTATCTTCTTGGGGTTGGAATTTTCCTTCCAGGATCTTCTGTAATGCTGGATTTGTGGGTAGATACTGTTTAAATTTGAGTTTGTCATGGAGTATCTTGTTTTCTCCATCTATGTTGATAGAGAGTTTTGCTGGGTATAGTAGTCGATATATGCCAGAGACTATAGCTGGCACCTATGTTTTCTCAGGGCTTGTAGGACGTCTGCCCAGGCCCATCAGTCTTTTAAAGTTTCTGAGGAGAAGTCAGGTGTAATTCTGATGGGTCTGCCATTTTATGTTACTTGACATTTTTGTCTTACAACTTTTAATAGTCTTTCTTTGTTCTGTACATTTGGAGTTTCAATTATTATGTGGTGAGAGGAGTTTCTTTTCTGATCTAATCTGTTTGGTGTTCTGTATGCCTCTTGGGATTTTATTGGCATCTCTTTCTTTAGGTTTGGGAAGTTTTCTTCTATGATTTTGTTGAAGATGTTTCCTGGACCTTGGAGTCAGGAGTCTTCTCTTTCCTCTATGCTTATAGTTCCTAGGTTCCATCTTTTCATTGAGTCCTTGATTTCTTGGATGTTATGAGTGAGAACTTTTTTAGCTTTCTCATTTTCTTTGGTTGTTGTACTGATTTCATCCATCGAATCATACATTCCTGAGATCCTGTGTTCCATCACTTGCATCCTGTTTTTGATACTCATGTCTGTAATTCCTGTTCTCTTCCCTTGATTCTCCACTTCCACTCTTATCTCTGTCTGTGTTTTCTTTATTGCTTCTACTTCCAATGTCAAGTCTTGAAACATTTTACTCATTTTATCCTTTTCCTTCTCCAATTTGTTTGTTTCCTTGTCTTTTTCCTGTTCAAGTTGAGCCACTTTGGCTTGGATATTTCCAATGGTATTCTCCATTGCTTTCACTTGTAGAATTGTAGAATCTTTGAATTCCTTCAGAGATTTAAATTCTTTTTGAAAGGACTCAATCACTTTCCAGAATATAGATTTGTCATTGTCTTCATGTATTTCAGCTGTGGTGGAGTGTTCACAGCTTGCTGTATTAGCATAGCTGCATTTTGTTGGAGTCATATTTCTCTGACTTTTGTTAGATCTGTTCTTTTGCTGACCTTTAGTCATTTGGTTGTTATTAACTGTTTGTTCCTGGTGTCTTCTGGGCTTGGAGCCAAGAAGGGCGCTTTGGTATAGAAGTTATAAAGCTTGGTGATCTGTAGTTTTCCACAGGCTGTATGGGGCCTTGTGTGGAGGTTTGTTCTCAGTGTGTCTCCCAGAGCTCACCCTTCCTGTCTTGTCCCAATTGAGGACTCGGGTCAGGGGTTGTGGTAGGATGTGTTCCTGTAAGTTCTTGGGATCCAACTGGTCTTAGTATAGATGGCAGTGCATATTGGCAGGCCACAGACTGTTGGCTGGGGCTTTATCCCCCCTGCAACTTACTTGTTTGACATGCTCATGGTCCTCCCAAGTTGTTCTCAGGGGGTTCTCAGGATCAATGTGCATCTAATAGCCAGAAGCACTGTGAACTGGTACAGCCCACTCTCAGGCAATGAGCAATGGCCCGGGATTGTTTCACTGCTCCCGAATCAGTGCTCTCTGTGTTGTAATCTGGGTATTCAGCATGTACCGACTCTGCTGGTATGTGCCTGGGTGTGCAAGCATAGATGCTGTTGACTCTGGAGGTCCTAAGTTTGGGGATGAGTCTGCCAGCTGGAGTCCTGAAAGAATCAGACAGGGACAGCATACAATTTCTTGCTCAGTGTTCGTATCTGGTCATATCTGAGTAAAGAACTGTTGGGCAGGCCCAGAAGGGCTTGCACCTGTCTAGATCGTCCCTAGGGCACCTCTGTGCCTCTAGAGCCCTAAGCACTAAGCCTTTAGTCTGAGTCACTCAGCTGTGCACCCAGGCAAAGACTTCACTGCTCCAGGGGTGGAACAATATAGGCTGTAGATCTGGTTTCCAGCCAGAAGAATCTGATATTAACCCCATAAACTATCCAGGGCTTGGACCCTGTGGAGATTTATGCAGCCTTCCAACCTGGCCACCTGCCTTTCTGCTTGCTCTTATCTCACCCCTCCTAAGTCTGTGCCTGAACTGTCCTGTGGATACTGGTTATTGGAACCACTGTCGCTGTCACCCAAGTCCCAGGACCCTGTAGTGGAGCTGGCCACATAACCCTCTGCCAGAAGTGTATCCCACTGTTCTGTCTAGCTGCAGTGTTCTTCCCAGTGACTGCAAATACAATGGAGGGGCATGTATGTCCAACACCCTTCAGTGGAAGCTCAAATATGCTTGCATTTGCCAAAGCGCCGCTGTGCTGTGGACCTACTGCCACCCTGCAGCTCAGAAACTGATGTGACCTGCTTAGAAAATATCTGTTCCAGCAGCTCCGCTAATCTTCCGCTTGGCATGGGAGTGCCTCATGAAATCTGGGAGCTCAGGAGACTGGTGATTAACCCTGTCTGGTGTTCGGAGCTGCTCTCTGGATATTTGAGTAGCTTTTACCCTGTTGATTCCTGGATTCATCAGCTTCTGTGGTTTCTGCTGGCCTATTTTTCTGAGTGTCCAACTGAGGAGAGTCTTGCCCAGGGACTTTTAATGGTCCCTGGCTCGCTGGACGAAACCCATCATGTTCACACCACTCAGGTTATTGCTCAGCTTCTTATGTCTCTGTGGTGTTATAGCAGTTTTTCCCATATTCAAAATCCTTCCGTGTGGCTGCCATCTTGGATCCCCACTTCTTTTTTTGTATCTAGCCTCTGCTTTTTAACAGGGGCATTGTTGATATATTCTACAACTTCACCAAATTCATACAATACTTTTGTAAGATATATTAGAATATTGAAATCTTGTGAACTGTATGATCTTCATACAATGCAACAAAACAAGAAATCTATAGCAAAAACTTCAGATGCTGTAAACAAGCATGGAAAATAAATAGTGTTCCTAACACCCATAAAACCCACCTCTATCCATGGGTGGACAGAAATTTTAAAATGAGTCACTACAAAAAGAACAATGCTGGCGATATCACCATATTGATTTCCAGTTATCCTAGTGAGCATTTCAATAAAAACAGCATGGTGCAACAACAGATATGTAGATCAATTTGGGAAAAATAGAAAATCCAGGCCGGGTGGTGGTGGCCTTTAATCCCAGCACTTGAGAGGCAGAGGCAGGCGGATCTCTGTGAGTTCAAGGCCAGCCTGGTCTACAAAGTGAGTCTAGGACAGCCAGATCTGTTATACAGAGAAACCCTATCTCAAAAAACCAAAAAAAAAAAAAAAAAAGAAAAGAAAAAGAAAATCCAGAGATAAACCTGAATAGCTACAGGCACCTGACTTCTGACAAAGATGTAAAATTATCTGCTTGAAAAAAGACAAATTCATCAACAAAATGCTCTGAGAAAATTGAATATTTAGAAAAATAAAAAAAAACTAGATCGTAATGTCTTACCAAACATGAAAATCAACTTCAGTGTGTCCAAGACCTTAATATAAGAACTAATATTATGAAAATGTTCCAGAAAAGTGGAGAAAATATGATACATTATAGACAGAGGTAAGAATTTTCTGAATAGAACTTCAATCATTCAAGAAATATGACTAATTATTAACTAATGAGACTTTATGAAATTAAATCTTCTATATATCAAAGAAGTGTTATTTAGAAAAGAGATAGCCTACAGAAGAGAAAAGAATTTTGTTAGAAATTGATATTTCTAACATATAAAATAATAATGAAAACAAACATATCCCATATGAAAAATAATTGGCTGAAGGGCTGAACAGAGTTCTCAAAGAAGAAACTACACCAACACAAGTGGCTAATATTTTAAAATACATTCAACACCCTTAACTCTCAGAGATATACATATTAAAACTACCCTACATTCAATCACAAAACAATCAGCATGACTATCATCAAGTACATACATTGCAATAGTTCCTGGATAGAAAATAGTGATAGAAGAGTTCATTAGTTACAGCTGGTGTGAGTGTGAAGTGGTGAAGTCATTATGGGAACTGGTTTGAAGGTTTCACAATAAGTAAAAAAAAAAAACAAAAACAAAAACAAAAACAAAAAATTGAGACTTAGAAAGGAACTGAAAAGAGTGTAGGAGCCAGAGGATCAGGGAATTTGCTGTGAGATTGTGTCACTTAGGAATATTGGAGGCTACACCTATGAAATCTTATCAACATGATTGTCTGAACATGAACTGAACAAGGAAAAATAATAGACATGTAAAGGTGTGTTCGAAAATAGTTCAGGAATGGAGTTCTGTAATTAAAATTCTGATTGCTTATGAGAAAACTCCAAGAAAAGAAGACAAGAGTCTTGTAACCTCAGTTTTTTCAAAGCAAGAAGTTGGTATTGGAATGTGTTTTCTTGCCTCTCTTAGGTATAGTGAATAAGTGTAGTGAATAGACTTGGCCTATGCATGCTCAGAGTTTATTTTAACTTACTTATTATTGCTTGTTGTTGTTATTCAATTAAATGCTTTAACTATTCTTTATATGTTTTTATGAACAAAGTTTTTGTCATGTAAAGGTTGTCCATGTTATTGTACACTGCTTGAACTCATGAGAAATTTATTCATGTGACAATCCATAACTCTTAGGGCAGTGGTTCCCAAGCTTCTTAATGCTACAACTCTTTAATACAATTCCTCATGTTGTGGTGTACCCAACCTTAAAATTACTTCATTACTACTTCATAGCTGTAATTTTCCTACTGTCATGAATTATAATACAAACATCCTATCCAGGATATTTGATATGTGACTCCAAAGGGGTCATGACTCTCAGTTTGAGAAGTATTGCCTTAGAGTATATCTTGTCCAAGGACCTGAATAAAGTAGCCTATTGCATATGTCTTTAGTCTGCTTCATTTATCAGCTCCATTCTCTCAGATCCAACTATGTATTGAATTTGAGAAAGGTAGATGACGGTAAACCCTGTAAAACCTCAGTCTTACACAGAGAACCACAGGCAACTATGGAATGCTGAGAACAGCAGTAGTCTTTTCTAGGGAAGAACACACCAATTTTCCATTCAGTAACAAATGGTCCACCAGAATATATATATATGTGTGTGTGTGTGTGTGTGTGTGTGTGTGTGTAGACAGCTGCGACGTGCCGCACCCTAAAGATGGCGCCGGTTTCCGCCTTCCACCAGCCAGATGGTGAGCGCTCTCTGTGGTAAACAAGTCCATATTTGGTTAAGGCCGCTGATCTGGCTTGCTTCCGCATATGTGGGCCTGTAAGATAGTACCACGTGGCTTTACTTGGTTGGCTGTTCATATAGTATTTAGCCTGTGGGTTGGGTCTGCCCGCATTCATTCATTCGGAAGACTGTTTTCAAGGGACCTGAATAAACTGCTTGAGAAGAGCTTTTGCGAGTTGCATCGTTCTTGCTGGTTGAGGTCGATGCGACAAGTGGTGGCCCATACGGGGAACCAGAAAAGACTCAGAACTCCTGCAGTCAGGGGCAGTGCACTGGTAAGTTCCCAGGATAAATTGGGACAATAAAGTTTCGAGGAAATTGCGAAATAAAGGTTAAAGTTTCGCGGAAATTGCGAACTAACGGTAAAGTTTCGCGGGAAGTTGCGAACTAAAGGTAAAGTTTCATGGGAAACTGCGAACCGAAAGTAAATTTTTAATCATGGGATCGTCTCAGTCACATCCAATTTTTCTGGGTCTTCAGGAGCTACATTTAGCTAGGAAATTGAAACTTGAGAAGTCAACCCTAGAAAGATTTTTGAATAAATGCGACTCCGTGGCTATGAGGTTTGTGGTGTCCAGGAATCTTACGGTATCCTGCAGGGACAAATTAGGCAGGGACTTGGATTTTGCTTGGGAGCAAGGTGCTCTGAAACATGGAGTAAGACCAGTTTGGAAGATGGTGAGGAGTTGTTTAGAAGATCAGAGATGCTGTAAAGCAATCAAGGAGGAAGAATCAGCCTTGGAACTGCTACAAGGGGAAAGATTTGAACAGGCAGACAGTGAAAAGGGAAGCAAAAAAGGCGAAAGATCTGAGCAGGCAGACAGTGAAAAGAGAAGCAAAAAGAAGGTCCCTCTCTATCCTGATCTTAGAGATTTTAGAGATTTTAAGGACTCAGAGGGCATGGATTCTGAAGGGGAGCTACATGCTCTAATAGAACAGTTGGAGAGGACTGCTATTAGAAAAAGGGAAAAGAAAAGGGTAAAAGAGAAAGACAAGTTGGCGGCGGTCGGTGTAAGTGAAGCTGTTGCCGCGGCACCTTCAACTCCCCCTCTATACCCAGAAGCCGTTCAGATAGATCAGCCTGTTCAGTCCCTGAAAGTAGGGAGATCTTTCTGCCTGGGGATGTGGACACAAGTAAGAACAGAATTACAGTTTGCCTATCCGGTATACCAAGACCCACAAGGGAACAGGTACGAGGAACTGCTTGATTTTAAAGTAATTAAATCCCTTGCAGAGTCAGTTCGTACCTATGGCATTACTGCTTCTTTTACATTGGCTCAAGTAGACGCATTAAGCAGACATTGTATGACCCCGAGTGATTGGAGTGGCCTGGCCCGCGCCTGCTTAAGTCCAGGGCAAAACTTAGACTGGAAAGCTTTCTTGATTTAGTATGCCACTGAGCAAGCAGCCATTAATCAGAGAAATGGAAATCCAGCCTGGGATAGAGATATGCTGCTTGGGCAGGGGAGATTTGCCAACCAGCAGACAGGATATCCGAATCAGGTTTATGAACAAATAAACCAGACAGCTATCAAGGCTTGGAAATCCCTTCCTAACAAAGGGGAGGTGAGTGGGAACTTAACTAAGATTCTACAGGGCCCCATGGAGCCCTTTTCAGACTTTGTGGCACAATTGGTGGAAGCGGCAGGGAAGATTTTTGGTGACCCAGATGCTGCTATGCCACTAATAAAACAGTTGGTCTATGAGCAATGCACCAAAGAGTGTAGAGCCGCTATCACCCCTTACAAGAACAAAGGGCTAGAAGCCTGGATGAAAGTGTGTAGAGAACTTGGAGGGCCATTAACTAATGCTGGTCTTGCTGCCGCGGTAGTACAGTTGACCAGAAAAGGTTGAGGAAGTCCAGGAGTTTGTTTTAAGTGTGGCAAGATGGGACACTTTAAAAGACAATGCCCCGAGAGAAGGAGTACAGAAAGTACAGGAAGTGCACAACGCCCCAGACAGCCAGGGTTATGCCCAAAATGTAAGAAAGGGAACCATTGGGCTAATGAGTGCCATTCAGTGACAGACATCCATGGCCAGCCTTTGACTCAAGGTTATGGTGGCACTCGTCCAAAAAACGGACAGCGGGGCCCACGACCTCAGGGCCCGCAAATATATGGGGCAGTAGAGAATCAGGACAAAGAACAGAATCAAGAGAGATGGCCAACCCTCCGCCATCCGAGAGACCGCGGAGAGCCACTGCAGGCTCAGCAGGATTGGACCTCTGCTCCACCACCAGACTCATATTAATGCCCCAAATTGGGGTCCAGTTAATTGAAACAGATTTTAAAGGACCCCTTGAACCTGGTACAGTTGGTTTGCTGTTAGGGAGGTCATCATCAGCCTTGAGAGGACTTATTGTCCATCCTGGGGTTATAGATCCAGATTATACAGGAGTGGTTAAGATAATAGTAACCTCCCCCCCGTGGTATAACAGCTATGTCTCCTGGAGATAGAATTGCTCAGTTGGTCATTTTGCCGAGTTTACATGATCGCTTTGCGGCAAGGGATCGAGAGAGAGGAAAAGATGGTTTTGGGTCCATGGGCATGGATCTGACTTTTCTCTCCTTGGATTTGGACCAACGCCCCATCTTGGAGTTAAAAGTGGATGGTAAAAAGATCCTGCGCCTTTTGGATACTGGGACTGATAGGAGTATCATAGCAAAGAAAGACTGGCCTTCAGGTTGGCTCATACAAGCCTCTTCTCAAACACTTCAAGGCCTGGGTTATGCTAAGACTCCAGATATGAGTGCAAGATTATTAAAGTGGCAGGACCAAGAAGGCCACTCAGGAGAAATGCAGCCATATGTACTTGAGCTCCCTATCTCCCTTTGGGGAAGAGACCTTTTAAAGGATATGGGATTTAAATTGAGTAATGATTATTCTGATTCAGCTCAACGTATGATGCAAGATATGGGATATGCTCCAGGCTTTGGAATAGGAAAATATTTGCAGGGGCGGAAAAGTCCCATATCTATGCAGCAAAGACAAAAGAGACAGGGCCTGGGTTTTTCCTAGGGGCCACTGAGGAGGGCATTCCCATAACTTGGAAGATGGAGGACCCAGTATGGGTTCCTCAGTGGCCACTTTCCTCTGTAAAATTGAATGCAGCCAAAGAGTTGGTGGATGAACAGATGTCTTTAAAGCATATAAGGCCATCTGTATCTACCTGGAATACACCTATCTTTGTCATTAAAAAGAAATCTGGAAAATGGAGATTGTTGCATGACCTGCAGGCCATAAATCAACAAATGCAGATCATGGGCCCAGTGCAACGCGGCTTGCCACTTTAATCATCTTTGCCAGCCTCATGGCCTATAATAGTTATAGATATAAGGGATTGTTTTTTCTCCATCCCTTTGTGTGCCAAAGATAGTGAGATATTTGCATTTACTGTTCCATCCCGTAACCATGAAGAAATGATCAACGGTTTGAATGGGTAGGACTACCTCAGGGCGTGGCGAACAGCCTCACTATGTGCCAACTGTATGTGGGGGAAGCCATTGCTCCCTTGAGAAAGAATTTTCCAGATTTGAGATGTGCTCATTATATGGATGATATCTTACTGGCAGCTAAGAGTGAACAAATGTTAGATCAGGCCT
The DNA here is from genome assembly GCA_907164525.1 of Lophiomys imhausi. Classification (NCBI taxonomy): domain Eukaryota; kingdom Metazoa; phylum Chordata; class Mammalia; order Rodentia; family Muridae; genus Lophiomys; species Lophiomys imhausi. Next base: position 501,054 of record CAJQZJ010034249.1, read on the forward strand.
ATGAAGAACTAGTTCAATTATTAAAAAAGAAAAGGCTGTTTATTGCTCCTGATAAGGTTCAAAAGGAAAATGTGGTTAATTATTTAACCGAGCGAAGGATGGACCTGAAAAGATAATACCTCAAAAGATTGAGATAAGAAAAGATAATTTAAAGACTCTAAATGATTTTCAAAGGTTGTTAGGAGATATCAATTGGGTAAGAGGCTATTTGAAGCTACCAAATTATGAAATAAGACCCCTATATGATATTTTGAAAGGTGATTCAGCACTTAATTCTCCTAGGCAATTAACAGAAGAAGCAAGAAAAACTTTATGTAAAGTGGAAGAAAGGTTACAGAGTGCCTTCCTAAAGAGATGGCAGGACGGACAGCCCATTGCATTGTGCATATTTGCCACCTATGGTCAACCTACAGGATTGTTATGGCAGGACGGACCATTATTATGGACTTATTCGAAGATTTCTCCAAAAAAAAATCCATAGAATATTATCCCACTGCAGTTGCTGCTTTAGCTTTGAATGGTATCCAACAATGTTTGCAGTCTTTTGGAGTTGCTCCTGCCGGTGTAATAGTGCCCTATTCCAGTCATCAAATTAAGATTTTGTGTGGCACTGTAGATGATTGGGCAATATTGCAATGTAGCTTTGAAGGAGCGATTGATAACCATTATTCTAAGCATCCATTGCTATCATTTTTTAAGGAGCACCCAGTGATATTCCCTAAGGTTACTTCAGCAGTACCACTTCAAGGGTCACCAAATGTGTTTACTGATGGCTCAAAGACACGCTGCGGAGCCTATTTGATAGAAAGACAAGAGCCCGTGCTATGCCAATTTCAACCAGGTTCCCCCCAAATAGTAGAGTTGAAAATAGTAATTGAGGTGTTTAAAAGATGTCAATTTGCATTCAATTTGATTTCAGATTCAGTCTATGTGGTCAACGCAGTGAAAGTATTAGAATTAGCAGGTCCTATTAAGAATAGTAGTACTGTATGTGCCTTATTACAAGAGTTGCAAGTTTTAATCTGGCAGAGAAAAGGTGTTTTTATATTCAACATATCAGAGCACATACAGGATTACCTGGACCATTAAGTGAGGGAAATGATAAAGTTGATCAATGGACTAGGATGGAATGCATTTTTTGGAGCTCATTCCTGGACCAAGCCCGACAGTTTCACCAATTATTTCATGTAAAAGCAAGAACTCTACAGCAGAAATTCCATTTGTCTAGAGCAGATGTTAGGCAAGTGGTTTTGGACTGTCCTCAGTGTGTGATTCATCATCATCCTCCCAGTGTGGGAGTGAACCCTAGAGGGTTGATGCCACTCAAAATCTGGCAAATGGACGTTACCCACATTTCAGAGTTTGGAACCTTAAAATATACTCATGTATCTGTGGATACCTACTCAGCTATCACACATGTTACACCTATGAGTGGAGAAAAGGCTCACAATGTCATAGGGCATTGCTTAGAAGCCTGGGCTGCATGGGGAAAACCACAACAGCTGAAAACGGACAATGGACCAGCCTATACGGCTCAGTCCTTTGTCTCCTTCTGCAACCAGATTGGGGTACAGCTTAATCACGGATTACCATATAATCCTCAAGGACAAGGAATTGTGGAGCATGCTCATCGCACCTTTAAAGAATGTTTGCTAAAACAGAAAGGGGGAATAGGCCAAGGCAGTACCCCCAAGGAGAGAATGTCTTTAGCCTTATTTCCTTTAAATTTTTTAAATTTGGATGCTCAAGGCCGCTCAGCAGCAGATAGACATCAGGATTCCCATGGTCCACCTAAAGGCATGGTGAAGTGGAAGGATATTTTGACAGGCTCTTGGCGAGGGCCTGACCCCATGCTAACATGGGCGAGAGGATCTGTTTGTGTTTTTCCTCAGGATCAACAAGATCCAGTGTGGGTGCCTGAATGCCTTGTGAGGAAGATTCGTCATGAAGACCTTCCTGGGGATCCTGGTGATAGTAGCAGTGATGATGTCAGGAATGACCGAGCCTAGATGGGGGATCCTGTCGATATTCCCAAAGCCAATGCCGGTCAAACATGATGCAACTGTGTTTCCACGCTTAATTAGCAGTAATAGAAGCTTAGGCTTACCCTACCTTCCCTTTGATGATCAGAAAAGCCCTACAGAGGGTAATAGAAATGTCAGCTTAAAGGGTAGTCTGTGCTTTTTAATGAGCTTCAATAGGTCAGATGATACAAAATAGCAGAATTTTTACCACAACTGAGGTTTGAGGGTAAGGGTGGTGTTTTGTTTTCGAGCAATGGTTCTCGTCTTGTGGGGTGGTGGCCCACACGAGTTTCTGAACGGGACCCCCCCAGACAGACATGCTGGGCACCTTTTTGTAGAGGATCCGCAGTAGAGGAAGGACCTTTTCCCTGGACTGGATGTCAGGGGAACAATGTAGTTTGGGTTCAACAAGATTATTTTTCCTTTAGCCCTATGATTAGTAATATAGTGAATAAGTCTTGTACAGGAATGCTTGATATATCTACTAGGGATCCTCAGCAGACTGCCACCAATCCTTTTGATTTATGGCTTTTGTGTGGAGCAAATGGTAGCTGTATGGATTTGGGACCTATACTTATGCTTGGGGGAGGAATTTATCAAAGAGGTAGTTTTTCCCTAGGGTCCGCTACCAATATGGATTTTTCTAGTGGTAGTGGCTCCGGTACTTGGAATTCTTCGTTTCATTCTTACCGCAATAAGACCTTTTCAGCCTCGCCAGTGTGTCTCTGGCCTCCTTTTCTGTGGATTGTAAGTAATGGGAGTGCATCCTTGGGTGAAGAAAAGTTAGTATGCACTCCGGACACATGCTTTTATGCCCTGTGCTGGAATGCCACAGCCTTTCCTGTGGCTGTGGTGACTAGAATGCCTCGATATGTACCAGTTCCTGTAGAGGGCCCTAGTACCATGGTGCTATTCAGGCTTAAAAGAGATTTTGGCATCACTGCAGCTATTGTTACTGCCATCACTAATGCTGCTGTGGGAACTACTGCCTCAGCTATTGCCTTGTCTAGTTCTATACAGACTGCCAATGCCCTGAATGACATCTCAGCCAATGTAGTACAGGCATTGGGTACTCAGACCTCTATGAATTCTCATCTCAAAGGAGGCCTTATGATAGTTAATCAACTCATAGATTTAATACAAGAACAGATTGATTCTCTTTGGCAACTAGCACAGTTGGGGTGTGAGTGGAAAATGCAGGGTTTGTGTGTTACTTCGGTGCGGTATCAAAATTTAACAAAGGCTGCTAATCTGTCTAAGCAATTGTCAGAGCTCCTCTTACAGGATTGGTCGGCTGATTTTGAAAATAAGATGAGAGAGCTGAGAGCGACAATCGTCCACATCAACTCCACTTGGGTGGATCTGAGTCTGGCTAATGGTTTGACTTCCTGGATACAGGCGGCTATGGATCATCTTAAGGAGTGGGTGGGCGTAGGCTCTTTGGCGATACTGATGATACTAGCCTCCCTGGTTTGCCTATGGTACATCTACAATATGAGGGCCACACAGAAGCGTAATACAGCCATGATTATACAGGCCCTTGTCGCCATTGAGGCGGGCCAGTCCCCTCAGGTATGGCTCGCTGCCATGAAGCCTTAAATCTTCACTGAGCATAGTCCCTGCCCACTGAGGTATTCGTTCCATGGATATTAGGGTCTGGCAAGTCAATGACGGAATGGACGGGTAAGTCTCAGCCACCTACGACAGGGCAGCCCCAAGTGGGGAGACTGACCCAGAGACGGGTAAGAGTTTGAGCACTGCCCTCCTACCGGCTCAGCCTCGCCGTGAGATCCCCAGATATGGGGATTACAAAGCCTTTCCAGGGACTTATGCCAACATTTTCTAAAACAAAAAAGGAGGAACTGTAGAGAGCTGCGACGTGCCGCACCCTAAAGATGGCGCCAGTTTCCGCCTTCCACCAGCCCGATGGTGAGCGCTCTCTGTGGTAAACAAGTCCATATTTGGTTAAGGCCGCTGATCTGGCTTGCTTCCGCATATGTGGGCCTGTAAGGTAGCACCACGTGGCTTTACTTGGTTGGCTGTTCATATAGTATTTAGCCTGTGGGTTGGGTCTGCCCGCATTCATTCATTCGGAAGACTGTTTTCAAGGGACCTGAATAAACTGCTTGAGAAGAGCTTTTGCGAGTTGCGTCGTTCTTGCTGGTCGAGGTCGACGCGACATATATATATATATATATATATACATTCACACACACACACACACATATATACATATATATAAACACAATGAATGATAATGAGTTGATGAGCTTGAGAAAAAGCAATGAGACTCTGAAGGAAGGAATAATAATCTCAAAAAATAGAAGAAATAGTAAAAAAAAAACTACAAATACTAAACAATTGTAGCAATTTATTAAAATCACACAATGACTTTGAGGTAGTTTAAACAAAATGGAATGTTGAAATAATCATCTGACCAAGTCAAGTCAATGAAAAAAGCGATTCAGAGTTAGCCATATGAATTAACTGCATAACTCTAGGTATCTACCCAAAGGTCTGTATTTTACTACAGAGATACTTACACATCCATGTTCATTGCTAGTGTATTCAGAATATCAAGATAATAAAATCACTTTAGATACCAATCACATATAAATGGATAATAAAAATGCAGTATGTATATATAATATTACTTACTCATCTACAAGGAAGAATGAGGTGAATGGCAAGCCAGATGGCTCAGTAAGTAAATTAGCCTCTACACTGAGGACATGAGATTGGTCTCTGTAAGAGGCCAAGATGAAAAGAGAGAACTAATTCACAATGTTCTTCTTTGATTTCCATATGCATGTTGTGTGATACCTATACATCCCTTACAAGAAGGAATGCAAAGTGTCTTGTAGAAGAGACAGAGGAAGAATAGAGAAATATGGAGGGGACAAGAACTTTACAAAAAGGCCAAAAATGTCAACTAACCTAGGCCCCTGTTGGCTTACAGAGACTGAAGTACCAATCAAAAAGCATGTATCATCTAGATATATGCCTCTTACACATATGTAGATGACAGGCAGCTTGGTCTTCATGGAGATTCTCTAGCAAGTGAAGTGGCTGCTGTTTCTGGTATGAACTCTATTACCTGTTTGTAGATCACCTTACCCTAGCTGGACTTCCTTTTATGGCTCAGTGGAAGAGGATGCTCTTAGTACGGATGTGACTTGGTGAGACAGGGTGGGTTGATGAAGGGATCACCTTTTCTGGGGAAACGGGAAGGGGAAAGAGGGGGATCGTGGAAGGATGGTAACAGGTGGAGAGGAGGGAGGGATCTCAGGATGTAAAATGTATAAATGAATGAATAAATTTTAAAAAAGGAAAATGAAATAATGCAATGCAGAAAATGGATAGACTGAAAATGTTATGTTAATTTAGGTAACACCAGATCAAAATCATAAATAATACATAGTCTTCCTCAAATCAGATCCTAACTTCTTATTCTTTATGTGTATCTACATGGAGCAAATGAGTGAAGATCTCAATAATCTAGAAAGGGGCCCATGAGAAGGTAGGTTTCACCTTCCATAGAAATACCCCCATTATTAATTAATTAATTAATTAATTTGTTTGTTTGTTTGTTTATTCATTTTACAGCCTGATTGCAGTCCCCCTCCCTCCTCTCCTCCCAGTCCCATGCTCAAACTCCCTCTTCCCATTCCCACCTCTACCATCCCACCCTGACATATGAAATCACAGCAGACCTAAGAGCAACTACTCCTACTCAAGCCACAAGGCAGCTCAGCTATGGGAGGACCTCCAGGAGACAACTCCAGCTCCAATTGTTAGAGGACAAACATGAAGAAAAATCTGCATATCTGCTACATATGTGTAAGGGGCCTAGTCCCAGTTCATGTGTGCTCTTCAGTTTGTAGTTCAGTCTCTGTGAGCCTCCATGGACCCAAGTTAATCTATTCTATATGTTTTATTTTGGTGTCCTTTACCCTTGAGCTCCCTCAATCCTTCCCCAGACTCTTCCACAAGAATCCCTATGCTTTGCCTATTGTTTGGCTGTGGGCCTCTGTATTCTTTTCCATTAGCTGCTTGATGAAGCATCTTAGAAGACAGTTATGCAAAGTTCCTGTCTGCAAGCATAGTACAGTATCATTAATAGTGTCAGGGCTGGCTCTCTCCAATGGGTGAGTCTCAAGATGGGCCAGTCATTGGTTGGCCATTCCCTCAATCTCTGCTCCATTTTTATCCCTGCACTTCTTGTAGGCAGGATAAATTTTAGGTGGCAGGTTTTGTAGGTAGGTTGATGTCCCCAAACTTCCACTGGGTGTCCTGCTTGTTTATAGGAGGGGTCTGTTTCAGGCTCCATATCCCTGCTGATAGGAGTCTGAGGTAGTGTCTTCCCCATAGACTCCCCAGGAGTCTCTCTGTCTCATAGATGCCCTCCCAATGATTTCCATTCCCTCTCCTAGTCCTCTCTCCCCTACAACTGATCCCAACATCCATTTCCCTCCCCATTCCCTCTCCCACCTAGATTCTTCATCCATCCTCCACAAATGTCTATTTCATTTCTAATTCTCAGTGAGATTCTAACATCCTCCTTTGGACCCTAATTGTTACATAGATTTTTAGGTCTGTGAATTGCAGGTAGGATAGTTATTTTCTACTTTATGACTAATATCCACTTGAAGGTGAATACATACAATGCATGTATTTCTGAGTCTGAGATAATCTTTACTATGTCCATCCATTTGCCTGCAAATTTCATGATTTTCTTGTTTTTAATAGCTGAATTGTATTTCATTGTATAAATGTACCACAGCTTCTTTATCTATTAATCATTTGAGGAAAAATTAATTTGTTTCCAGCTTCTGGCTATAATTAATAAAGCTTCTATGAACATAGTTGTGAAAGTGTCCTTATGATATGGTGGAGCATCTTTTGGGTATATGCCCAGTAGTGGTATAGCTGAGTCTTGAGGAAGAACTATTCCCAATTTTCTGAGAAACCACCACATTAATTTCCAAAGTGATTGTACAAGTTTGCACTCCTTCTAGCACACTCCTTGCTCCACACCTTCACCAGCATGTGCTGTAGCTTGAGTTTTTGATCTTCACCTTTTTGATGGAGTAAGATGGAGTCTCAGAGCCATTTCGAATTGCATTTCCTGGAAGACTAAAAGCCTTGAACATTTAAGTGTTCCTTTGTCATTAGAGAGTCCTCTGTTGAGAATTCTCTGCTTAGTTCAGTACCCCATTTTTTTCTTTTTTTAATTTATTTATTTATTAGTTCAGGTTACATCTCATTAAAAAGAAGGCACTAGCCTTCTTTCTACCCCTCCCAATCTGCCCTCTCACCCTTTATCCCCTATCCCTTCCATCCCACTCCTCTGGAGTAGAGTGTCTTTATATAACAGTCCCCCACCCCATTTCAGCAGTCATATGAGGGCAAAGAGCCTCCTCATACACTGGGGGCCTACAAGGCAGCACCACTAGGACAAAGTATCTCATTGATGGGATAAAAAGTCTACGAATTCATTGTACTACAGTTATCCTGTACTATATGGCTAAAATCCGACTATGAATGAATACATGCCATGTGCATCCTTCTGGGTCTGGGTTAGCTCACTCAGGATGAGCTTCTCTACTTCCATCCATTTGGCTGCAAATTGCATGATTTCATTGTTTCTGATGGCTGAGTAGTATTCCATTGTGTAGATGTACCATAGTTTTTTGACCCATTCTTCAGTTGAGGAACATCTGGGTTGTTTCCAGTTTCTAGTTATTACAAATAAGGCTGCTATGAACACAGGTGAGGATACTTTCTTGTGATTAGGTGAGGAATCATTTGGATGTATACCCAGAAGTGGTATGGCTGGGTCTCAAGGCAGATCACCAGACTGACCTCCATAGTGGTTGCAAAGCCTGCACTCCCACCAGCAATAGAGGAGGGTTCTGCTTTCTCCATCCCCTCACCAGCATCTGCTGTCATATGAGCTTTTTATCTTAGCCATTCTGACAGGTGTGAGATGGAATCTCACAGTTGTCTTGAGTTGCATTGCTCTGATGAGTAAGGATGCTGAGCATTTCTTCAAGTGGCTCTCAGCCACTAGGAATTCTTTCTTTGTGAATTCTCTGTTTAGCTCTAATCCCCATTTTATGATAGGATCAAATACCTTAACATAAGGCCAGACACACTAAATCTAGAGGAGAAAGTGGGGAAAACCCTTGACTCATCAGCACAGGTGACAACTTCCTGAACAGAACACCAACATCTCAGGAACTAAGACCAACAATCAATAAATGGGACCTCATGAAACTGAAAAGCTTCTGTAAGACAAAAGACACTGTCATTCAAACAAAATGACAGCATAGAGATTGGGAAAACATCTTCACCAACCCAACATCTGACAGAGGGCTAATATCCAAAATTTACAAAGAACTCAAGAAATTGAATGCCAAGAAACCAAATAATCAAATCAGTACCCAATTTTTAAATGGGATGATTTGGTTTGTTAATGTCTAGTTTTTGAATTCTTAATATATTTTGATATAAACCCTCTGTCACATGTAGGGTTGGTGATGACCCTTTCCCATTCTGTAGGTTGTTTTTTTTATTTTATTTTTTGTCCTATTGATGTTGTCTGTCTTTTGTCTTTGCCTTACAGAAGGTTTTCAGTGTCATGAGGTCCCTTTAAAAGTTTGCCAACCCCCCTCCCCCGCAAAAAAAGTCTAGGGCCAGATGGTTTTAGCACAGAATTCTAACAAACTTTCAAAAAAGAGCTACTAGTAATACTTCTCAAACTTTTTCACAAAATAGAAACAGAATAGACACTCCCAAACTCATTCTATGAGGCTACAATCACCCTGATTCATAAACCACACAAAAACACAACAAAGAAAGATAATTTCAGAACAATTTCCTTATGAACATTGATAAAAAAAATCCTCAATAAAATACTCACAAACTGAATCCAAGAAAACATCAAAACCATCATCCACCATGATCAAGATTGCTTCATCTCAGGGATGTAAGATGGCTCACTATAAGAAAATCCATCCATGTAATGCATCATCTACCCAAACTGAAGGAAAAAAAAAAAAACACATGGGCATCTCATTGAATGGTTAAAAAGCCTTTCACAAAAACCAACACACCTTCATGTTAAAAGTCTTAAAGAACCAGGATACAATCTCTTACCTATACAAAATAACAACAAAGCAAGTCCGTAGTCAGCATCAAATTAAATAGAGAGAAACTTAAAACAATTCCACTAAAGTCAGGGACAAGAAAAGGCTGTATACCCTCTCAATATATATTTAATATAGTACTTGAAGTTCTAACTAGAGAATTAAGATAACTAAAGGAGATAAAGGGGAAACAAATTCAAAAGGAAGAAATCAAAGTATTGCTTATGATAATATACATAAGTGGACCCAAAACTCTACCAGAGAATAACTATGGCTGTAAACACCTCAGCAAAGTGGCTGGATACAAAATTAACTAAAAACAATACAAAACAAAAACTTTATACAAACGATAAACAGGGTAAGAAAGAAATTAGGGAAACAATAACCCTCACAATAGCCACAAATAATATAAAATATCTTGGTGTAACTCTAACCAATCAAATGAAAGACCTGTATGCCAAAAACTTCAACTCTGAAGAAAGAAATTAAAGAACAAATAATATAATCAAAAAATGGGAAACAGAGCTAAACCGAGGAGTCACAAAAGAGGGATTGCTAATGGCTGAGAGACACTTGAAGAAATCCTAAACATCCTTAACCATCAGAGAAACGCAACTCAAGACAACTCTGAGATTCCATTTCACACCTTTCAGAATCAGAATGGCTAAGATCAAAAGCTCAAATAACAGCACATGCTGGCGAGGTTGTGGAAAAAGGGGAACACTCCTTCATTGCTGGTGGGAGTGCAAACTATACAACCATGATGAAAATCAGCTTGGCAATATCTTAGAAAACTTGGAATAGCTCTAACCTCAAGACCCAGCCATACCACTCCTGGGTATACATCTAAATGATTCCTCATCAAACCACAAGGTCATTTCCTCATCTATGTTCATAGCAGCCTTATTTGTAATAGCTAGCAACTGGAAACAACCCAGATATCCCTCAACTGAGGAATGGATAAAAAAAAAAACTATGGTACATCTAAACAATTGAATACTATTCAGCTATCAGAAGCAAGGAAATCATGCAATGTGCAGCCAAATGGATGGAACTAGAAAAGCTCCTCCTGAGTGAGCTCACCAGACTCAGAAGGATGCACATGGCATTTATTCACTTATAATTGGATTTTAGACATATAGAACAGGATAACTATACCACAACTAAGGTAAAGGATAGCTATTGTACAACCAACCTACCAAAAGGAACAGAAACATATAATTTGTTGATGAGACACTTTGCCCTAGTGGTGCTGCCACGTAGGCCCCCCAGTTTAAGAGGAGGCTCTTGTCTCTCATGTGACTGCTGAACTGGGGTGAGGGACTGATGTGTGGGGACACTCCACTCTGGAGGAATAGGATGGGATGTGGGAGGATGGGACCAGAAGGAGTGGAGGTGGGCACTGTGATGGAGATGTGGCTTGAGGGAGTGAATAAACATTAAAAAGAGAGATTGAAGAAGATATCAGAAGGTGGAAAGATCTCCAATGTTCATGGATTCATAGGATTAACATAGTCAAAATGACCATCTTTCTACCAGAGAACTCCTATAGGTGATAAACACCTTTAGCAAAGTGAGTCAGTACAAAATTAACTCAAAACAAAACAGAAACAAAAAAGCAAAAAAAAAAAAAAAACACAAAACCAGTAGCCCTTCTTTACATAAAAGATAAATGTATTGAGAAAGAAATTAAAGAAACAACATCCTTTACAATAGCCACAAATAATGTAAACCATCTGGGGTTATCTCTAATAAAGCAAGTGAAAGGCCTGTACAACAAGAACTTCAAGTTCTTGAAGAAAGAAATAGAAGAAGGTATCAGAAGATGGAGAGATCTCCCATGTTCCCAGATGGTAGAATCAACATAGGAAAAATGGCCATCTTCCAGATAACAATATATAGATTGTATACAATTCCTATCAAAATACTAACACAATTCTTTACACACCTTGACAGAATAATTCTCAACTTCATAAAGAAAAACAAAACAACAACAACAAAAAAACCCACAATAGTTAAAGCAAACTTGTAAAATAAAAGAACATCTGGAAGTATCATTATCTCTGATCGCAAGCTATAATATAGAACAATAGTAATAGAAAACAGCATGGCATTGGCATACAAACAGACCAGTTGATCAATGGAATTGGAAGAAAGGCCCAGAAATAAACCCACACACTTACAGTCATTTGATTTTTTAACAAAGAAGCCAAGACCATACAATGGAAAGAGAAAGCATCTTCAACAAATGGTGCTGGTCTAACTGGATATCTACATGTAGAAGAATGAAAATAGACTCATATTTATCACCTCACACAAAATTCAAGTCCAAGTGGATCAAAGAACTCAGCATAAAACTGGATACACTAAATCTAATAGAAGAGAAAGCGAGGGGAAAGACTTGAACTCATTGGTACAAGAGACAACTTCATGAATAGAACACCAACTGTTCAGGCACTAAGATCAACAATTAATAAATAGGAACTCATGAAACTGAGAAGCTTCTGTAAGGAAGAGAACACTGTTTATTGAATGAAATAGCAGCCTACAAATTGGGAAAAGATCTTGAACTACACCCAATCCAACATAGGGTTAATATCCAAAATATACAAAGAACTCAATAAATTAACCACCAACAAACAAAATAATCCAATCAAAAATGGGGTACAGGGCTAAACAAGAATTCACAGCAAAGAAATTTCTAAAGTACAAGAAACACTTAAAGAAATGCTCAACATCCTTAGTCATCAGGGAAATGCAAATCAAAATTACTCTGAGATTCCACCTTATAGTTTTTGAGTGGCTAAGATCAAAATGTCAAGTGACAGCACATGCTGGCAATGATGCATAGAAAGGGGAACATTCATCCACTGCTGGTAGGAATACAAACTTGTACAACTTCTCTGGAAATCAATCTGGCAGTACCTCAGAAAATTTCGAACAATTCTACCTCAAGACTCTATACCAGTCCTGGGAATATACCAAAAAGATGATCCACTGTAACACAAGAGCAATTGCTCCAGTACATTCATAGCAGCTTTATTCATAATAGCCAATAACGGAGACAACTGAGGTGTCCCTCAACTGAAGAATGGGTAAAGAAACTGTGGCACATTTATACAATGGAATACTATTCAGCTAAAAAAACAAGGAAATCATGAATTTTTCAGGCAAATGGATGGAAGTAGAAAGACATCATCCTGAGTGAGTTATCCTAGACCCAGAAATACAAATATGATATGTACCCACTTATAAAGGGATATAAGCCATGTAGTGCAGGACAACTATACTGTGACCCACAGACACAATAAAGCCAAGTAACAAGGTGGGTTCAAGGGAGGATGCTTGAATTTCATTTAAGAGAAGCAGAATAGACACACAAGGGGATGAAGACAGGGAACTGAGCAAGAGATGGTGTGAGGAGGGGGAGAGGGAACAGATCAGGGGTGGGGATAATGAGAAGTGAGAGGGCTGAGAGAGGGAAGGAAAACTGACAAGGGGCATCTTTGAAATAAGTGGGAGACCTCCAACAGGGTATGCTCCTGGGAGGATAAGATGGTGACTCTAGATGAGACTCCTAGCAGTGAGGAACAGGAAGATGGAAGTGGCCACCTCAAAGCCTGACAGAACTCCCAGTGGAGGGAGAAGGACTCCAACCCACTCAAAAAACCATCAACCCATAATTTACTCAGCCTACAAGATGTACAGGGATGAAGATAGAACAGTGTCTGAGGGAAGGACCAACCAACCATTGGCCCAACATGTGATCCATCTAATGTGAGAGAGCCAACCCTTGACCCTATTAATGATACTCTGATATTCTTCAGGCAGGAGCCTAGCATAATGGTCCTGGGAGTCCTGAGTCCTATGAGAGGCTCTACCCAGCAGTAGATCAAACAAAATGCTGAGTACCAGAGTCAAACTTTAGGTGGGCTGGACCTAGGCCAGTGGGGACACAAGCAGCTGATTGGCAGCTCAGTCTTCAAGTGATTATCCTAACAAATGGAGAGGGGACTGCTTTTGGACTCTGTTGTCTGTGTGTGGACCATTTTCCTCTAGAGGGGTTGCAATTTCTGACCTCAATGGAAGAACTTGCTCTTAGGCTTGATGTGACTTGATGAACTGGAACGTGTTGGTATCGGGAGGGCCTGATTGTAGAAGAATGCAAATAGATTCATATTTATCACCCTGCACAAAACTCAACTCCAAGTGTATCAAAGACCTCAACATAAAATCAGATACACTAAACTAATAGAAGAGAAAGTGGAGAAAAGCCTTGAACTCATTGGTACAGAAGGCAACTTCTTGAACAGAACACCAACAGCTCAGGCACTAAGATCAACAATTAATAAGTAAAAATAGCCATTTAATTAAATTACAGTGTATGGTATCTGTTCTTCATCTAAAACCTAAAAAGTCATGATTGATTATGAATTGTCATTTAAAGGCTTAAAAAATTTACTCTTATAGTGTTTTGTGTTTTGCTCACTTGCAGATACACTTTCTCTTCTGTAACATCATAGAAGTTCCACAATATTCTGTTTTTATAAATTTCTATACATTTAACAATTTCTTTTGAATTTCATGTGGACACTGATTTTGATTCCTTTCATCTTTCACTAATTCTCAGCATATAAATTCAAATTCAAAATAAAATAACAAAAGCTTTGTCCTTCAAGGCTACAAAAGTCTTCTCCATTATTACTCTAGAATATTTAACACTAAGTTTGCCTTTGTGTCTGTATTTGTTAAGCTAAATGTGAATTGCTACTTATGTGTACAGCTAAGGTCCAGTGCTCTGTAAGTTTGGTGTGTGATGTGAGGAAGGCTTGATGTTCATGCTACACATATCTAGGTAAGACAACATTTGTCACTTTGCTTTTGGCATCTTGTGTTTTAGTTCAGGTCTAAAAGGCTAATGTGTTCAAGGCCCATTTTCTAGCTAGTGAAGATGTTTGGAAAACTGTCTGGATTGTGCAATTTTGTCCTAACAATAGATTAATACTTTGATGGAATCAGGATTTATTTTTCTTACTTTTAAATTGTTGAGATTATAATATAATTACAATATTTTCCTCTTCCATTCCCTCCTCCAAAACCCTCCTATATAGCCTGATAGCTTTTTTCACTAATTATTATTGAATACATATTATATTAGAATGATCTAATATATGTTCCAAAATATAACTGCTCAGTCTGTATAATGTTACTTATATATGTTTTCATGGAAAAAATTATAAGAATTAAATAGGGTCCTTTTTAGTATCACATGGTGTAATGAAGAGAAGCAAGCAAGTAAGAAAGGATGAAAAATGAGGGAGGATTTCAGTTGATATTATAAGAATGCAAGACATGTTAATTTTCTTGATAGATTCACTTTACCCATTTTAAATCACGAAAAATTCAATATAATAGGCTAAAAATCAGTATTGAGGCATTGTTTATAAAAAGTTCTGTTTCCTTTTTGGCAATTTTTGATTTTCCTTTTTTTAAAAATATTTCAGTTTATTAATATAGACAGAGTACTAATACATTCTGTGGCATTGTAAATAAACACTTAATATAAGATTTTTAAAATTAATTGTCTTTATTCATGCTTTTAATTTTTATTGGTTTGTTTATTTCCAAAATAAAAACTGCATCAACATCTTATTTAATTTATTTATATTCTGGTCAGTGTTTTGTGATCAGACATATTGCTTTGTTTAACAATGTGCACTTATCTCTGTTCAACATATGTCTTTCTGTAGAAAAAAATGGCTAATTAAGTTATTTCCTAGTATTTATATTATATTTATTTGGTTGGGTGGCTGTTAATCCTTATCCCACCATTATAAATGAGTACGCACAGACACCACATGGATTTTAACGAGGCTTGGCCTAAATTGAGTAATCTTGGCCCATCTAAACTAGCTCTTAATTCTATTACCCAAATATGGCCCCATATATACATACGTCCCTTGGGACTGCCATTCTTCATGCTATGCAGATGTTCCTGGCCATGTGGAATGAGGTTCTTTTTTATAACCCATGCTGTGTGTCCTTCTTCTTCCTGTTCATGGCTGGAATGTATTAATCCTATGTCTAAACTGCAGGCTTCCTGTTCTAATCTCAGGAAGTCCCACCTTATTCTACCTTGTCCAGTCTCAGGTCTCAGCATTTTATTTGACCAATCAGAGTCAATGTTAGTAGCAGACAGCAAGCAGGACTAATTAATTAACATTTAGAATGCTTAACACTACACCATCAATTCCTTCCTTTTGTCTAATAAAAAGGTTAAATTTTTTAACTCATATAGTAAAAACAATAAGAACAAATACGAAACAATCAAGAAAACCTTTTATAAAAGTTACACACATAATGTTTAGCCTATTTGTATCAGGCAATCTTGAAAAAGAAAAAAATTCATCTATCTACCTTGGTGTGTCTAAAGTTCTGGTCCTAAACAATTTCTATCATATCCTATATTTATAAATCTAAAATTTTAATTTAGACTTGAAAATATCCTTTTAAATCCTAAATAACTCAAGTTCAATTGAAATTTTATAACTATTTTACCTTCAACCCCATCAAAGACATAAGAAGGGATAAAGTTATTTGAGTGAGTAGGAAGCATAGGAGAGCATCTTCCAAAAAGAAATATGACAGTTTATTGGCTAGACAGTCCCAAATATCTCTCGATATCATTGGAGCATCATCTTCAGCCTTCTGGCCAAGCATTTTTCACAGACAAAATTGTGCAGCAGGAAATAAGAAGGATTTTCTCATTATGTCTCTGCAGATTCAGGATATCAACTTACCTGTATTTAAACTCTGGTTCATCTTTGGACTATATATAGTCTGTTGAGAGAACAGGGGCATTTTTGCCCAGCAGGAATTATCTCCTGATGGGAGATTTCTTTTTGATGCTCATTGTCTTCTTCCAAGTGAAATGCGAGCTGTCAGGAACTGACTGTCTTTAAGTGAAATGATCCTTAAATTAATAATATCTTTAAATGCCATTTTCTGTACATCTCTGAGGGTTTTGAAGACATCTATTGATTTATAAATCTATCTATCTCTGTTTGAATGAGAAAACTGTATATTTTTTTAACCAATTACTATCTGTTTAACATAGTATTTGACATATCCAAGAGCTTGACTGGCCAGTCAACTTGTGTTATCCAGACTCCTAAATCGATTGCAATAGCAACCCATAAAAGGATTGGAAGTAAACCTTTACTTTCAAATGAGTTGTATAAGCACAATACCTTATGTAAGAGTTGAAATATACATATTATGTGTCAAAATATAAAATTCTATACTAATTAATCAAAATTAATTTTATTTTCATCAATATACAAAATTCTATACCAATGTATCAAAAATAACCTTATTTTAAGAATAACAATAGTTTTAAGTTTCAGAGCAGATTCAGTAATCTATCCTTATCATTTATATATATATATATATTTCCCCCATATTTTTCTTTTCAAGTCTTTTCCCCTATTTAAGAGAGAAAGAAGGATAGAGAAAAGAAATAAAAACCTGAGCTTAGCCTCCTACACCTTGCTTAACAAGACCATATAACAATTTGTAACAGTTCCCCCTAAACAACATCTATAGCCCATCAAATAACCAAAGAATCATCCACCCCACTTTTTGGGAATGGTATGTCCCTCTCTTAAAACTTCTTCCTGCTGAGTTGGGATGCAGAAAACCTGTTTGGGGGCCCCCAAAATGGAAAAAAATTAAGCAAGTTAATTGTAACATTTGTTGTCCAGTCTCTATGAGCTCAGCAATTTGAATGTCCTGAGAAGTTTGTAGTCCAAAGGTGGACTTTGGGTAGGAAAGTTCAGGGCTTTATTGAAGTCCTGAATGGAACAGTCTTTGAGGCTGGGCCATCTCAGCAAGCTGTTTAAAGTTGTTCTGGATGCAGATTTTTGAAGAAACAGCTATTGAGGCAGTCTATGAGGCTGCATCATTTGGGTTACTTGTCTTGTCTATTTTGGACTCTGGTCCCGTTGTTCTGAAAATATATAATCTCTCACAAGTAACATATATTTCTGTAGTTATTAAAATGCCTTGGATGTGCAGGATGCACAAATCAATTAAGGAAGATTTTCTGTTCTTTGAACAGAAGAAAGATATTTGTAAGTCTCCATTTATCCCATATGAAAAGATGGCATGTAATAGTATTGTTTAGGGGGAACTGTTACAAATATATATATATATATGTGTGTGTGTGTGTGTGTGTATGTATTACATATAATCTATTTTAAATTGAAAATACAGCATAATACTGTACAGATGTAGAGAGCTGCGACATGCCGCGCCTTAAAAATGGCGCTGGTCTCC
>CAJQZJ010034249.1:518965-641293 GCA_907164525.1 Lophiomys imhausi
TTCAAGGGACCTGAATAAACTGCTTGAGAAGAGCTTTTGCGAGTTGCATCGTTCTTGCCGGTCGAGAGGGACGCGACATACAGACTTTAAGCATTCTCTTCTACAGTTGACACAAATCTATTAATTGATGAAAACAGGTTTATTCTGTGTTGTTCTGGCTTTTTGTAGATTAGGTTGGCCTCAAACTCAAAAGGAACTGATGTTTCTCTCTCTTTGTCATCCCATGTTTTTGGATCAAAGCTACTCATTTATATATATGTTTTCTTTCCTTTTCTCCTTTCTTTGGAGATTTAATTTCTATGTGGATATATCTCTCCTTATTTTCTCTTTGTAAGTTGGGGTGCCTTGATTTGCTCTGTAGAGCTCTGTAGATTAGATTGGCCTCAAACACACAAGGAACCTGTTTTTTCCTTGTCTCCCACATTTTGAGATCAAGATATGTATTTAAATAATTGAATTACCCTTATTAAAAAATAACATTAAATAAAACATTTTGTATTAGTTTGAGGTCCAATTCTCCCAATAAAGCCCTATTCTTAAGGACATTGGTGTAGAATAGCATGATATGCTATTTTATGTTAGCGTTTCTTAACTGTTGATTGTAAGAGGCATGCAGTTTTTTTGTTAAAGGAGCTGCTCATTTGAAATGTATTCGGGTTCAGGTCCCACACTTTGGCTAGGAAACCACCTTTTACCTGGGCCTTCTCAGGCTGTAAGCATGGATTCTAATTGCCATAGTTGGGTACCATATGTAGAAATAATTAAAATTTTTAAAAGTATTTATATTATCATTAATTGATTGCATGGCTGTTAATCCTTATCCCGCCATTATAAATAAGTACACACAGACACCACATGGATTTTAACAAGGCTTGGCCTAAATTGAGCAATCTTGGCCCATCTAAGCTAGCTCTTAATTCTATTACCCAAATATGACCCCATATATACATATGTCCCTTTGGACTGCCATTCTCCATGCTATGGGGATGTTCCTGGCCATGTGGAGTGAGGTTCTTTTTTCTAACCCATGGTGTGTGTCCTTCTTCTTCCTGCTCCTGGATGGAATGTATTAATCCTCTGTATAAAGTTCAGGCTTCCTGTTCTAATCTCAGGAAGTCCCACCTTTTTCTGTCTTGGCCCAGTCTCAGGCCTCAGCATTTTATTTGACCAATCAGAGTCAATGTAACAGACAGCAAGCAGGACCAATTAATTAACATGTAGAATGCTTAACACTACACCATCATCTTTCATCATCTTTAGAATATAGTGGTTTATTTTCTTAGTTTCATTCTTCTAAATTTATTCATAGGTGTTACAAGTTTGTGTCATGCTACAAGTTTGGCTAAACACAATCCAATTCTTAATATATACAAATATGGCTATGACTTATATATGCACTTAATGTTAACAGGAGAATATTTTAATTTAATTAATGTTTTGAAATACTCTGATTTGTATAATCACATTATTAAAAGATAAGGGCTAGAGATATGGGGGGGGGGTCAGTGAGTAAGATATCTTGCTGCATTAACATGAGGGCTTGAGTTTGGATTCCCAGAAGCTATGTAAAGATCTAGCATTCTCCATGGCTGCACATGTCTAGAGCCCTGTGTTGGGAAGGGTTGAGGATGTAGGAAGCCAGCTCAAAATAAAGTTGAAACTGAGCTCCAGCTTCCATGTGAGACCACCTTTGTCCAAAAGTCCAAGGTGGAGCGATGTACAGCAGGACAGTCTTGCAACCACATACAGAACATACACAAAGGTTAATATTTGTCCAAAATTCTTGGCTTTCAAGTTTCAAACAGAATTTTTCTTAGGATGTTGTCTTTATTTTTGATGTATGCCTCAGCTTTTATGTAGACATTGTAAAAATAGTACTGTCTTACAGACAGAGCATTTTGTGATATGTCAAATACTCTATCTTCATGTACATTCTTATCTAGTATGTCAGCAAATGGAAAAGCTGTTAATACTGTCTTTTATTGGTGGGAGCCTGGAGATTATTTACTTAGTCATTTAAATTAGTTTTATACATTTACTTGTTCAAAGTTGCTCTGCTTTTCTAAGTGATATTTTAGATGTGTCTTTACCTCTTGAGTAACGTGTTTTTCAAGGATTTTAAAGATTTTGTTTAATAATAGTTATTAATTTCCTAATTAGTTTCAAGGATTTTAAAGATTTTGTTTAGTAATAGTTATTAGTTTCTCCTTAAGGCAAAGTATTTTCAATGTGATTCTGGAAAACAGAAGTGAAAAATAAGTGACACTAGGTCATAATCAAGGAGTTCTGTAGAGGAAGCTGCAGGGCAGCTTTGGTGACCCCTGGCATCTCTTGCCTGCTAGGTGCATTCACTACAATCTCCAATGATGTCAGCATCAGCTTGCCTTTCTCATGTTTATAGTCCACCACACTCTTTAGGTGTTCCTCCAAAATATCATTCTTAAAATGATGAACCTGTAGATAAGAATCAAGTATTTTATGTGTATGTGTGGGTTAGTTTGTTGTTCTTTACTTTTTATTCCTTAATTCATGAAATAAGTCTATCTACATCATTGTACATGGTGAAGACTATTTTATCATTAGGCAAATTAACAATTCTTCCTAATTAGACTGGATTTCTGAACTTTATTTTTTTATATATTTTCCTTGGTTTTTAATAATGTTTTTCTCTGCATTTTGGGTATGTTTCTCAAATGGATCCTTCATACTGCTAGCTTGATTTTCTGTAATCAAATCCAATTGGGATTACATCCAATGTAGATTTTTATTATGACAGTCTTATGTTGCCAGTCCCCACCTCCCCTTACATGTCAACTCACTGTTTTTCCTTAAGGCTTCTTGCTTCTGTTTCATATAACTCATTTCCTCTTGAATTATTTTGAGGACAACAAGCTGCTACTTGCTTGGAAAAAAAAGCCTATTTTTCTTATGAAGGTTATTTTCAAGGATATATTTTCCCATGACTATTAGGCATAATTTTCCCTTTTCTTTATATTACAGTAGTAATTCATAGAAGCATTTTATTTGCCTTGAATGGGCAGAATGTCTGCCCTCAGGGTAGATTCTGTGTCTCTTAGCTCCAGTTACTATTTATTCGAGTGGTAGGTGGTAGGTGATCCTCTTAAATCTCAGCCTGAAGCACAAGTGTAAGCTTGATTTGCAATTCCTAGAGTAGTTCTATAAACTAAACTCAGATCATCTGCTGCTTCAAGGCTAAGCTTCTCCTGTTCCAGGATTCACTTACTGTTAGAATTCTTTGTACATAAAAAGCAGTATATTATCTAATTCCTTCTAGTCTTCTCCTGTGCTGCCCTTTGCCTTTTCTGTTCTCTGTTTCTGAAGATAACTTCAGATTAATATGGTCCTCCTTAGGTATAAGAGGGAGAGAAGCCAATGTTTGTTAGAAATGGAGCTGTGCACTATGTTTGGGATATTTTTTCATATGTTCTGTCCTACTTGGGTGATTATTTTGGTCCAGAATATACATCATTACATATTCTTTGCAAAAATGTTTCATGAGCTATCAAGCAGAATCCATTAAGGGCCACTGTCTTTTCTTCATTTGAGATTATTTCTGGACCACCTTATGTACTTCAATTGTGATACTATCTTACATATGTTATCATTATTAAACTAAAACATCAATATGCTATTAAAACTGTCCTCATTTTCTATCAGAAAACAATGCTCAAAATATTTTTCTTCCTTTGCTCCATCTCTTTCTTCCAAATTCTTTCATTCCTTCATTATTTCCTTCACTATTTTCTTTATTTAAAAAATATTTTAAATAAAAACAATTAAATCCTTTAATGCTTAAAAGTGCTCTATACTTTTTGATGCCTTTGTATAGTGTCTGAGGTAATTTAGTAAGTATGAATTTGAAGAACTGATCTTTTTCCACACCACTACCTTGCTCTCAACATATAGAAAGCATTTTTTACTGTGTTTTTCCTTCTATAAAATAATTCCCATCCTTACTGACTGTCATTGCAGCTATCACATGATGTATGTGAAAAAAAACTTCAGTTGTAGGCTTCCACTCATCAAACTTGTCAGCTACTACTTCATCTACAACAGAACTTCTAAGCAACTTGTTAAATGCATTAATGAGAAATGAAAGACAATGATAAAAGTTACACTTGAGGGCATTCTATCATGTCCTACTCTTACTAAATTAAATATTTCTTTAAAAAAAAAACTGTAGAAATGATGCCTTTTCCAAAAACAAAACAACAATCTCTAGGCATGTAAAGAGAATGCCCAATATGTTAACTGTTGAGGTGAATCTGCTGAGCTCAGAATACAGCACCACATTACAATGCTATTTTTTTATTCTGTGAGACACTGAAACTGCCAGAGACACATATTCCTCCTATCCTTCCAGGAAAGGAACCCCTGAGAACCAACACTGACCTCCTTAAGAACAAGAACATACCAAGATAACACAGAGAAAAAAAATAGGAAGTCTTTACAAAGAGACAGTGAACTCAGAAGGGATGAAATGATATTTAAAAGCTCCTGCCTGGCTCAAAACCAACTTCTATATAAAAGTCTAAAAGCAAGCTTTCAAATTACTAAAAAAGACACATAAAAAATCAACACTGAAAGTTCTTTACCCCAGACTAACCTGAAAACAAATTGAAAATATACATATGAATCTTTAGAAAAACACACACACACACACACACACACACACACACACACACACACACGAATGATCCTTTTTAGTTTGGGAATATATGTATATGTAAGCATTACATGTTTGTTTATCCACATTTTACTGTATGTAAATCCATCTATACATAAAATAATGAAACTAGAAAAATAGAGAAATGTGAGCGTGCTCTGCAGCAGGGATCCAGCACCTGCACTTCTGGCCTCTGAGGTGGGGAACATCATAAATACGGCAGCAGCAGCAAAAGGGAATCTTGGAATTGATTAATTCCTGAAACATGGCTGGTAAGCACCCACTTCCTGGGTATCCAGAAGAATTTACAGTGGTTGAATTCTGGTAGATATTTTATTGCAATATATATCCAGAGCGATATGGCAAGTGCAGAAGTGGGTCAGCTGATCAGTACTTTCAGAGTTATTCTTAGACCTAGAGTACATTACTTTAACTCTTACAAAACCTTCAATTGCAAGTGCATAGAGTAAACTATTACTTAGAATACCTGGAGAGGTTTAAGGATGAGCATACAACCCCATGATATCCATTTTAGCTTAGTTTGAAATTCGTGATATTTGATTAACAGGCTCTAATATAGCAGAATAAAATACATAAATTTTCATCTGAAATTATCTGGAATGAACTGTCTTTTTACATTTAGTCTTTGGTCAAATCACTCTGCTGCTATAAATGCCTGAAAATGGAGTACAGAGTATAGAGTGGCTACCTCTCAGATGACATGAAGTCAGAAGAAGAAAGAAAGAACATCCTTACTTTTGGGAAAAAGAATGGATTAGCTCTAAATCCATCTCATTTCTTACAATTGAGGTGTTTAACTTGGAGTTTGATACATAACAAGAACTTGTTATTTACTGAAATTTGATATAAATTTGATTGATGGTTTTGTTAAATATGTTATATAAAATCTGCCCCACCTACTGGAAGGCAATGCCATTGTAAGACTTAAAATGGGTATATGTAAATTTATATATGTTATCATTGTTAAACTAAAGCATCAATGTGCATCTAAGGTTAAAGAAACATAGCCAAGCAGCCCTGTATGTGATGGAGGCTTCTCTTATATTTGAGCAAAATTCAGAACCTGCGGTTGGAAATTATCTTTTTAAGGAACACTGAATATTTTCATGCCCCAAGCTTGGTTTGAGAAAATATGAAATAGCACTACTTCTGGTTACAGTAAGGATGCATTTAGTTGTGCACACAAAGCAAAACAAAACAAAAGATTACTTACCTGTTTTCTAAAGTGACTACAGTGTACAGTCTTGCCAAGGTTTATATCTTGATTTTAGCAATTTTGACAGGTATGCAGAGGGATCAGAGCTTTGCTTCAATTTTCAATAGCTGATTATGCCTGACGATATTGTTATTGCTTATTTTGCTTTACCATATCTTTTTTGTTAAATGTTTTTGAATTTGGGGGCATTTTTTTCTGTCACACTGATAATTCCTTATGAAATTTAAGAGTTACATGTACATGACATATACTGTCTTTTGTCAGATGGTTTATAAAACTATTTTTTGATAGTAGATGTACTTTGTCTCCTTATATTTTGAAAAACAAGTTAAAATTTAAAGATGCTTAATTTGTCATTTTTCTCATTTTGATGTTATTTAAAAAAATCATACTTCTATCCACATGTCTGTTTCCAGATAAGGTTTTTAAAATATTTTTAATTTATTTTTTATTTCTTCAAGTTACATCTCAATTGCAATCCCCTCCCTACTCCCCCCTCCAGTTCCATCCCACCCATTTCCCCCTCAAACCACCCATCCCCTTCCTTATTTTTTTAAGTTTAAGGTATATCTATTATTCCCCTCAATAGTTCCCCCTTTCAGTCCAACAAATGACTTTTTCTCTTATAACAATAAATACAATACAAAACAACAGAAATACTTAGGATACAATTATGGGAGTTATATGGCTTAGATCCATTCCCAATGTCCAGTCCATACATATTTGGCACCTGACTTTAACATTCTACTATCTAACCATCTCCATGAGTTTAAAGTTCTATATCCAACTCAGCTTTCATCCTAACTTGCATCACAATTTTAAAAACATTTCTTAGATCCAGAATATCTTCTTAATTCTTAAACAACTCAAAATTTTTATTTTTATTTTTTTGTTTATTTATTACTTCGGTTTACATTTCCATCACAGTGTCCTATTTCCACCCCCAAGTCCCGCCTTCCTACCCTCTACACCCTATCCCTTCTAACCCACTCCTCTGAGTGGAGTGCCCTTACATATCAAACCCGCCCCAGTTCCACAGTCATATGAACGCCAACATCCTCCTCCTACACTGGGGGCATACAAGGGAGCCCCACTAGGGCAAAGTGTCTCATTGATAGGTAACAAAGTTCCTGTTCCCTGTGGTATATTGGTTGTAGTATAGATATCCTGTACTATGTAGCTAAAATCACACTATAAGTGAATAGATGCCATGTGCATCCTTCTGAGTCTGGGTTAGCTCACTCAGGATGAGCTTCTCTAGTTCCATCCATTTATCTGCAAATTGCATGACTTTGTTGTTTCTGATGACTGAGTAGTATTCCATTGTGTAGATGTACCAGTTTTTTTGTCCATTCTTCAGTTGGGGGACATCTGGGTTGTTTCCAGTTTCTAGCTATTACAAATAAGGCTGCCTTGAACATAGATGGGGAAAGGTCCTTGTGGTTTGGTGAGGAATCATTTGGATGAATAACCAGAAGTGGTATGGCTGGGTCTTGAGGTAGAGCTATTTCAAATTTTCTAAGATATCGCCAAACTGATTTCCATAGTGGTTGTAAAAGCTTGCATCTCACCCAGCAATGAAGGAGTGTTCTTTTTTTACACAACCTCATCAGCATGTGCTGTCATTTGAGCATTCGATCTTAGCCATTCTGAGAGTTGTGAGATGGAATCTCAGAGTCATCTTGAGTTGCATTTCTCTGATGATAAAGGATGCTGAGCATTTCTTCACGTGTCTCTCAGCCATTAGGGATTCCTCCTTTGTGAATTCTCGGTTTAGCTCTGTTTCCCAAATTTTCATTAGATTATTTGGTTTGTTGACATTTAGTTTCTTGAGTTCTTTGTAAATTTTGGATATTAGCCCTCTGTAACATGTGGGATTGGTAAAGATCTTTTCCCATGCTGTAGGTTGCTGTTTTATTTGAATGACAGTGCTTTTTGCCTTACAGAAGCTTTTCAGTTTCATGAGGTCGCATTTATTGATTGTTGGTCTTAAAGCCTCAGCTGTTGGTGTTCTGTTCAGGAAGTTTTCACCTGTTCCAATGAGTTTGAGAGTTTTCCTCACTTTCTCTTCTTTTATGTTTAGTGTGTCGGGCCTTATGTTAAGGTCTTTGATTCACTTGGACTTAAGTTTTGTACAAGGAGATAAGTATCATAGGTCTAGTTTCATTCTTTTACATGTGGACATCCAGCTAGGTCAGCACCATTTGTTGAAGATGCTGTCCTTTTGCCATTGTATGGTTTTAGTTTCTTAGTCAAAAATTAAGTGACTGCAGGTATGTGGGTTCATTTCTGGATCTTCAATTCAATTTCATTGATCCACTGGTTTGTTTCTATACCAGTACCATGCTGTTTTTACTACTATTGCTCTGTGGTACAGCTTTAAATCTAGGATAGTGATACCTCCAGATGTATTTCTTTTTATTGTACAGGATTGATTTAGCCATTCTGGGTTTTTTGTTCTCCATATGAAGTTACGAATTGCTTTTTCCAGATCTGTAAGGAATTTTGGTGGTATTTTGATAGAATTTGCAATGAATCTGTATATTGCTTTTGGCAGCATGGTCATTTTTATTATGTTGATCCTACCTATCCATGAGCATGGGAGATCTTTCTATCTTCTGATGTCCTCTTCAATTTCTTTCTTCAAGGACTTGATGTTCTTGTCATATAGGTCTTTCATTTGTTTGATTAGAGTTACCCTCAGATATTTTATATTGTTGGTGGCTATTGCGAAGGGTGTTGTTTCCCTTATTTCTTTCTTAGTCTATTTATTTTATATAAAGATGGGCTTCTGAATTTTTAAAATTAATTTTGTATCCAGTCACCTTGCTGAAGGTGTTTATCAGCTGTAAGAGTCCTCTGGTGGAATTTTTGTGGTCACTAATTATACTATGATATCATCTGCAAATAGGGATAATTTGACTTCTTTGTCTCCTTTGTATCCCAGTGATCTCCTTTAGCTGTCTTATTGCTTTAGACGGAAATTCCAGTACTATGTTG
Source organism: Lophiomys imhausi (assembly GCA_907164525.1). Lineage (NCBI taxonomy): Eukaryota > Metazoa > Chordata > Mammalia > Rodentia > Muridae > Lophiomys > Lophiomys imhausi. The sequence goes on from CAJQZJ010034249.1 coordinate 527,890, forward strand.
AAGAGATATGGCGTAAGTGGGCATCCTTGATTTGTCCCTGAGTTTAGAGGAAATGCTTTAAATTTCTCTCCATTTAATTTGATACTGGTTACTGGCTTGCTGTATCTCACCTTTATTATTTCTAGGTATGGTCATTGTATGCCCATTCTCTCTAGGACTTTTAGCATGAAGGGGTGTTAGATTTTGTCAAATGTTTTTTCAGCATCTAGCAAGATGATTATGTGATTTTTTCTTTCAAATTTTTTATATGGTGAATTACATTGATGGATTTTCATATGTTGAACCATCCCTGCATTCCTGGGATGAAGCCTCCTTGATCATGTTGTATGATGCTTTTGATGTGTTCTTGGATTTGGTTTGCCAGTATTTTATTAAGTATTTTTGCATTTATGTTCATGAGAGAAATTGGTCTTAAGTTCTGTTTCTTTGTTAGGTCTTTGTGTGGTTTAGGACTCAGGGTGACTGTGGCCTCATAGAATGAGTTTGGCAGTGTTCCTTCTTATTCTATTTTGTGGAAGAGTTTGAAGAGTGTTGGTATTAGCTCTATTTTGAAGTTCTGGTAGAATTCTGTGCTGAAACCATCTGGCCATGGGCTTTTTTGGTTGGGAGATTTTTAATGACTGTTTCTATGTTCTTAGTGATTACAGGGCTGTTTAATCTGTTAACCTAATCTTTATTTAACTTCAGTATGAGGAATCTATCAAGAAAATTGATGTTTCACTTAGGTTTTCAAATTTGATGGAGTACAGATTTTTAAAAGAAGTTCCTAAATATTCTCTGGATTTCCTCAATTTCTGTTGTCATTTCTCCCCTTTCATTTCTGATTTTGTTGATTTGGGGTTTTTCCCTTTGCCTTTTAGTTAATTTGGCTAAAGGCTTTTCCACTTTTTTGGTTTTCTCAAAAAAACCAACTCTTGGTTTCATTGATTCTTTGTATTTTTCTTTTTGTTTCTAAGTTGTTAAGTTCAGCCCTAAGTTTGATGATTTCTGGCTTTCTGTTCCTCTTGAGAGTGCTTGCTTCTTTATTTCCCCCACTTCTTCCAGTTCAGATGTTAACTCGGTAATATGAGCTGTCACAATTTTCTTTTTTGAAAGCCTCTAGTGCTATGAATTTCCTTGTAATACTGCCTTCATTGTGTCCCACAGTTTTGGGTATGTTTTGGTTGGATTTTAAGAAGTCTTTGATTTCCTTCTTTATTTCTTCCCTGACTCAGTGGTTTTTCAGTAGAGAGTTGTTCAGTTTCCATGAAAGTGTAGGCCTTCTATTATTTCTGTTGTTGTTGAATTCCAGCTTTATTCCATGGTGGTCTGATAAGATGCAAGGGATTATTTCAATTTTCTTGTATCTGTTGAGGCTTGCTTTGGGACTGATCAATTTTGGAGGATGTTTCATGCAGTGCTGAAAAGAAGGTGTATCCTTTTGTGTTTGGCTGATACATTCTGTAGATATCTGTTAGGTCCATTAGGCTCATTATTTCTGTGTTTGGTTTCTGTCTCAATGATCTGTCCATTGTTATGAGTGGGATGTGGATGTGTCCCACTATTAATGTGAGGTTTAAGCTTTAGAAGTGTTTCCTTTACAAATGTGGGTGCCCTTGTATTAAGGTCATAGATATGAAATATTGAGGTGTTGTCTTGATGAATTTTTCCTTTACAAGTATGTAGTGCCCTTCCCTATCTTTTTTGACTAACTGCAGTTGAATGTCTATTTTATTTGATATTAGGATGGCTACTCCATCTTGCTTCCATGGCTCTTTTGCTTGGAAAACCTTTTCCCAGCCCTTTACTCTGAGGTAGAGTCTACCTTTGTTAGTGAGATGCATTTTTTTTATGCAGCAAAATGTTGGGTCTTGTTTATGGACCCATTCTGTAAGCCTGTGTCTTTTTACTGGGGAGTTGAGTCCATTGATGTTGATGGATATTAATGACCAAAGGTTGCTATTTCCTGTTATTTTGATATAGGAGGAGTTTGTGTGTTTCTTTTGGTTTAGCTGCTACGGTGGAATTTTTTGCTTCCTCTATTTTCTTGGGTGAAGTTATCTTCTCTGGGTTGGAATTTTCCTTCTAAAATCTTCTATAGGGCTGGATTTGTGGGTAGATACTGCTAAAATTTGATTTTGTCATGGAATATCTTGTTTTCTCCATCTATATTGATAGAGAGTTTTGCTGGGTATAGTAGCCTGGCCTGGTACTTATGTCCTCTCAGGGCTTGTGGGACGTTTTCCCAGGCCCCTCTAGCTTTTTTAAAGTTTTTGAGGAAAAGTCAGGTGTAATTCTGATGGGTCTGCCACTATAAGTTACTTGACCTTTTTCTCTTACCAGTTTTACTATTCTTTCTTTGTTCTGTACATTTGGAGTTTCAATTATTATGTGACGAGAGGAATTTCTTTTCTGGTCTATTCTGTTTGGTGTTCTGATCCCTCTTGGAATTTTATTGCCATCCCTTCCCTTAGGTTTGGTAAGTTTTCTTCTATGATTTTGTTGAAGATGTTTCCTAGACCTTGAAGTCAAGAGTCTTCTCTTTCCTGTATGCCAATAATTGTTAGGTTCCATCTTTTCATTGAGTCCTTGATTTCTTGGATGTTGTGGGTGAGAACTTTTTTAGATTTCTCATTTTCTTTGGTTGTTGTACTGATTTCTTCAATCAAATCTTCCACACATGAGATTCCGTCTTCTATCTCTTGTATCCTATTTTTGAAACTCATGTCTGTAGTTCCTGTTCTCTCCCCTTGATTTTCCACCTCCTGGATTACTTCTGCTTTTGTTTTCTGTGTTGCTTCCACTCCCAATTTCAAGTCTTGAATAATTTTATTCATTTTAGACATTTTGTGCTCCAATTTGTTTGTCTTTGTCTGTGAATCTTTCAAATCTTTTAAATCTTTCATTGTCTTGTCTCTTTCCTGTTCATGTTGAAGCACTTTGGCTTTGAGGTCTCTAATGGTATTCTCCATTGCTTTTGTTTGTAAGACTAAGGAATCTTTAAATTCTTTTGGAGATTTAATTTCTTCTCCTAAGGACTCTATCACTTTCCAAAGTATACATTTGTCATCATTTTCATATGTTTCAGCGGTGGTGGAATGGTCAGTGCTTTCTGTACTAGCATAGCTGCATTTTTTTGGAGTTATATTTCCTTGACTTTTGTCAGATCTGTCTTTTTGCTGACCTTTATCCATCTGGTTTTTCTTAGCTGTTGGTTCCTGGTGCCTTCTGACCTTGGTGCCAAGATGGTTGCTTTGGTGTAGAGGCTGTATAGCTTGGTGATCTGTAATTTTCCACAGACTGGATGGGTCTTTGTGTGGAGGTTGGTTCTCAGTGTGTCTCCCAGAGCTCGCCCCTTCCTGTTGTGTGTCAGGACCGTGATTGTGGTCCTCCCAAGCTGCTCTCAGGGGGTTCTTTTTATTGGTTTGATTTTTCTAGACTTAATTGATTTAGTCTTCATTTTTATGTATTTATTTTTCGTTTCCTTCTGTTGGATATTTTCTGTTTCTACTTAGTTTCCTTAGAAGGAAATCTAGATGACCAATCTTAGCTATTTCTACTTTTCTAGCATATATTTAACACTATAAGCATTATTGCACTCTATAACACAGTGTTTCTTAAATTTCTGTTTCTACTTACATAGTAAACATATTTTTAAAATTTCTTCATTAGCTAATTTATTCCTCAGAAGTATATTATTTGATCTCCCTGTGTTTGGGGGATTTTATAGCTCTCTTTCTGTTACTAATTTCTAGTTTAATTCTTCTGATGTCCAATACCAATGATCATATGATTTATATTGTCATGTCTATTAAGGTATATGCTATTACTAAGATTGTGGCTCAACTTGGTGAATGTTCCATGTGAGTTTTAAAATAACATGCCATCTTCTGTTCAGGGATTGAACAATATGTCAATTATCACTCCAGAGAGGAAGATTGATGCTGAGGGAGGCTGTACCATAACCTCTAAATTTCCATAGCATGTAAGACTTTACTGTAGTCTTCTTGATCTTCTGCCTGCTGGATCTTTCTAGATCTTTCAGAAAAATGATACATTCTCCAGCTACGATAAAATGGTCACTGACTTCACTGTAATTGTATTTGTTTTTCTCCATGTTGTTTGTAAGTCTTTTGCCAGGCAAATATACACTAAGCACATTTCCATGTCCTTAGAATAATGACCACATTTTTGTTACATAATGCTTTCTCTTAACAACTGTCCTTGAGACAAAGTATTGTCAATCTAAAATTAATAGAACTACTCTCACTTGATTTTGATTGTCAAGATGGCAATTCTTTCTCCAAACCTTTGTATTCATTCACTATGTGTCTTTCCACTTAAATAGGTTACTTGTAGACTATATATATATATATTATATATATATATATATATAGAGAGAGAGAGAGAGAGAGAGAGCTGTGTCTTATCTTTTAATCTTTTCCAACAAGATCTGTTTTCTCATCATATCTGTCTTTTACTTGGGATATTTACTCACTGACATTTGAAGTGATAGTTGATGCAATTGTGTTAATGTATACATATTTATTGAAATCTGTATCTCTTATTGTTTGTGATTAATTTATCTTCTACACTTTCCTGAGGTTAAACTATTTTTTTGCTCATTCATTCATTCATCAATTTAATTGTAGATAGACTTGCTATATACCTAAGACCAATCATAAACTCAGCATCCTGCTCAAACTCTTGAGTGGAGTGATCAGAGGTATACACCACCACACCCAGCACTATTATAGTTTTAGTTGAGTATTTTGTATGATAGTTTTCTTTCTTATCATGGTAATCATACTGCCTGCTTTAGGTTATTTGGTGGGATAATATAATTATTACCATATTTACAAAAATCTCATTTTGATACACCATTGCATACCTGTTTGCAAGTAGCTACTAACAAGAAAATAATAGATTCCTCTCTCAAACTCATAGTTTTTTAAATTTTTATTATCATCTAACTTTTACATAAAGTAAAAGTTTCATTAAGTAATAGATAACATAATGTTTTATTGCTACTATATTAACATTAACATTTATTCATTTCACCTACCAACCATAGCCTGCTTTCTTCCCTCCTCTTGGGTCCAGCATCCCAGCCCCATTCTCTATTCCCCTCCCCTTGTATGTTTGATGAATAATAAGAAAATAAATTTGTACTCATTTTCAATTTCTTTGTTTAAATTGAGGTTCCAAGCCTATACTGTCTACCTTCTCTATACAGGTCATTTTACCTGTCCTCAATTTTCAATTGTGTGAAAGGTTTATTTCTTTCATGTTTGAAAGGTAATTTTATAGTGTACAAAATTATGCTTGTCAATTTTTTCACAATATCTTAAATATTTTATTTAATTTTCAATGTGTTTACATATTTTTGAAGTCATATAAAATATAATCTTCTTATAAAAGTTTTTACTTAAGTTTGTGAGTCTTTGTATATGCACCATATTTGTGCCTATTATACTTGGAAGCCAGAAGAAGGCATTGGATCCTCTGGAATTGGAGTTACAAAAGATGTTGAGTCACCATAAAGGAACTGAGTTCTCTGTCTCTGTAAGAGTAGCAATTCTCCTAATAGCCGACATATTCCTCCATTCCCATATATAATTTGGATTTCATTCCAAATGCTGAAACAGGATTTCTTAACATGTGGGTTGCAACTCCTTTAGCTAACCTCTGTCTCTTAAAATATTTACATAATGATTCATAACTGTAGTAAATTATAGTTATGGATTAACCACAAAAATAATTTTATGGTTGGGGATCACCACAGCATGAGGAACTGTATTAAAATGTTGCAACATTATGAAGATTGGGAACTATTGGCTTACATAATCCTGCCATTTTTCCAGCCCCTGACTATATACAATAATTTTGTCTTTATATTTTTTGAAATTTCCATGAGATATTTATCTAGGTGCAGTTTAATCAAAATTGTTGTCAAGATATTGTTATTGATATCTTGCTTCTTTATGCTTAAGAAATGAAGAATTTTCTCCTTTGTAATAACAAAGAAAAAAGAAGCCATTAATTTTAAAGAGAGTAAGTTAAGAATTTGGAGGAGAAAAATGAAGGGGCAAATTATGTAATTATAGTATAATCTCAAAAAAGATAAGAATTTAAAAGATACAAATTTAAAGGTAATGCTTCCTAATGGTATCATACCTAGAGATACTTAAAAATAAAATGTGAAGCTCTGACCTCTTGATACCAAACATCTAAAACGGTCTAGGATAGTTAAAACAAACTCCTAGTCATGCAAACATGTCACTTTGTTAGCTATTATGACAGTCTATCACAGATATTCTCTAAACTACCCAGTAATCAAGTTGCTAAGAGACAAGCAACATTTGCTTATCTAAATACAAGAGATGGATAGGGCATTTTCAAAAACCCCAAGAGATCTGCAGAATATGGCATTCAAAGATGTTATCTTAAATCAAGATTTTTTTTATATCCAGACATATCAGCACCTGACAGCACCCCCTATTCTACTCCAAGTAGAAAATAAGCATCGAAGAACATCCACTGTAAGATGGTTGAATTAGTGGCAAGCCTTTCTCTTGGCATGAAAAAACCCCTTGCACCAACTGCAGACAGACTGCTGTCCAAAAAGGACAAAACTTGGTAGCAGGGAAGTCGACAGCCTAACTCTGCCAAGACAGGGTAGGTAAGTCCTTCATAATCCCTGCTCTACAACAAATGTCTGTCAGAGAAACAGGACCCAAAGGCTGAAGATTGATGCTGTAATGTATGGAGAGAAAATGGGAACTGTCCAGGCAGTCATTGGTATGTTCTTTCTTAGTTTTGGAAGCTGCAGGCCCTGCACTTCCTATATAAGCAAATATATTTATCCCTCTCAGGTCTCTGAGGTGGTTGAAGAATAGACAGCTAGAGTCTCATAGTTAAATTTTGAATTGTTTAGGAATCAAGAGGGTGTTATAGATCTAAGAAGATACTCTTAAAAGTGTGTTGCACGATAGTATGAATGTTGAGTCACATATAGACCTTTAAACTCATGGAGTTGGTTAGATAGTAGAATGTTAAAGTCAGGGGCCAAATATGTATAAACTGGACATTGGGAAGGTATACTGGGCCATTTAACTCTCATAAATGTGGCATATTTATATCTATTGTTTTGTATAATACTTACTGTTATAAGAGAAGGAACCATCTGTTGGACTGAAAGGGGAAACTTCTGGGGGGAAGAGGGTGGAAGGGCGGGATAGGAAGGGGGAATAGGGAGGGGTTTGTTACTGAGATGTAACTTGAAGAAAAAAAATAAAGTATTTAAAAAAAAGAATTTAAAAGAAAAAATCCAATAAAAATTAGGTCAAAATTAAAATTTATTTATCTGGATGTGATATAAGAGAGATGTAGGCTACTATTTACAAGGAAAATACTGACATAAAAAGAACTAGGGATAACAAAGAAAAATCTTCATAAAGATGAGACTTACATGTAAGAATAACATTTTAATCTATAGCATTTTTGAAGGCTTTAAATTTAAAGTGACATTAATTTTAAAGTGTATTTTACAGAGCTTGTGGAATGTCACTTTTTTATATGGTTTATTCATATAAAATAAGAATAAACTTATCATTTAGTTTATGAGATATCATCTGGAAGTTAATTTCCTCTCAAAATTTCCAGTAACCATGAATGACAGCGCAGCTTTTGTTAGCATTTTTAATAAGAATTACATAGATTTTTTTATTTAGTCTTTATGGCTAAGATCAAAACTCAAATGACAGCACATGCTGGCTAGGTTGTGGAGAAAGGGGAACACTTACTCCTCCATTTCTGTTGGGAGTGCAAACTTGTCACTATTGCAAACAGTCTGGTGATACCTTAGAAAACTAGGAATAGCTCTACCTCAAGACCCAGCCCTAGCACTCTTGGGTATATATCCAAACAATTCTTAATCAAACCACAAGGACATCAGCTCAACAATGTTCATAGCAACTTTATTTTTAATAACTAGAAACTGGAAACAGCCCAGATGCTCTCAACTGAAGAATGGATTTTTTAAAATGTGTTACATTTACACAATGGAATACTACTCAGCTATCAGAGACAAGGATATCATGCAATCTGCAACCAAATGGATGAAACGAGAAAAATCTCATCCTGAGTGAGCTAGTTCAGACCCAGAAAGATACACATGGCATGTATTCACTTATAACTAACTGGATGTTAGCCATATAGTACAGGATAACTATCCTTCAACCCACAGACCCAAAGGAACAGGAACCTAGCATAACTAGTGTATGAGAAATTCCACTAAGCAGCAGATCAAAACAGATGCTGAGACCCACAGTCAAACATTAGGTGGAGCTCTGGGAGCCCTATGTAAAAAAGGGAGGAATAGAAAAACTTAGAGGGGTCAAGATCAACACATGAAGATCAACATTACCAACTAACCTGGGTCCCTAGAAGCTTACCAAAATAAGAAGAATAAAGATTATACTTGACTCTGACTCCCCTGTACAAATATAAAGGATAGGCAACTTGGTCCTCAGACAGATCCCTTAACAAGTAGGGGTGGGGAGGTCTCAGTCATGGATTTTGTTACCTGCTTGTGGGACACTTTACCCTAGTGGAGTTGCCATGTAGGGCTACAGAGAAAGAGGAAGATCTTATCCCTCATGTGACTGATGAACTGAGGTGGGCTGATAGGTGGGGCACCCCATACCAGAGGAGTAGGGTAGGTAGGAGAGAGGGTAGAAGGTGGGAAGGTGGGACTGGGAGAGGAGTACAGAGTAGGCTGTGATTGAGTTGTAACTTGAATTAATAAAAAAATTCTTTTAAAGGAATGATTTGTATGTCCAGTGAGAGACACAATTGGAGAAAAAATATTTTTTTCCATGTTAGAGGTTGCCAACTGGAGATGGATTCTGGGTTAGTAATGATGACTCATGTTTACTTCTCTTCTCAGTTCTGGAACCCATCTGGCTTGGACCTGTTCAGGCTTGTTAATACTGCCATAGTTTTATCCTATATGTATCATTCTTATATATCTGGAAGACACTGATTCCCTGGTGTACTGCATCCATAATGACTTTCATAGTTTCTCCTTCTCTTTTGCATAGCTCCCTGAGCCTTGAGAAGAGGGTTCTGATGAAGACATACTAATTTTTTTTTAAATAATGATTTTAAGCATCAGAGACTTTTGCTTAAATTAAATCTATTTATTTGATTTTATTTTCTCCTAATTGGTATATACGTTCTTACAATGTTGGATACTGGGAAGTAAAACATTTTCAGATCTGACATCCTCATTTAAGTATAAAGATTAGAAATTGCAGTAAATCCAGTACCACGGTTTGAATCTGAAGGACATAAACTGAATGTAACCACCTTTTATGTACAAGACCTATGTAAGTTTTTATAATACTATGTTATAGAGTGTTGTGTTTTGGATTACAGTTGCTTGTATATGTTTCTTCTGAATGACCTAAACTCCTTAGTGGAAAGATCATATTTTTTTATAGATTTGTCTTATTGAATAGAATAGAGCACATTTATCACAGTAAACAATAAATGCTTAACAAGTGATGAGATCAAAATGAGTGAGCTAGAACATATGAATTTTAAAAATTAGTTTTATTTACACATATTCACCAAACATATAACAATTGTCAAATCTTAAGGTAGTATCAAAATGAATTCATATTATCTCATACTTTTATGGTCAGACATTTTAATAATTAACTTTTTATATTTTCAGTCATTTTTTTCATTAAAGATGGAGTGATCTAAGTAAATACATCAATCAGTAATATTGTAATTAAGTGTCTATTCTCCATGCTTGTGTTTCTTTGATCATTGTTAGACTTCATGAAACTCTTCTGCTCTGTCTAGTTATTTGCCACTCTGTTACGTTTAATTACTTATTTGTATGTTCTTATAGATATATACTGAGTCTGTGAGTAGTATAATCACTACCCTTATGTTATTCTTGTGTGTGTATGTATATAGACTTGTGTGTAAATTCCATTTTAATGAAATTTGTATCTACACATTTCTATTCCAAAGCTTTATTAATTAAGTTATACTTGTCAAATATACTATTAACAACATAATATGGACATAATTTTCCTTACATTGTATAACTTTTTGTATACCAAATATTGTTGTGTTTTGAGTGAGGATCATACTGTCTAGCCAAGTTGAAATATCTCTTCATATTACCTCATGTCTCTTATTTAATTCTTTAACTGTGTGTTTTTGTGTTTATATAATGTTTGTATATTTATACATTTGTATGTGCATGTGATGCTTGTGTGTATGTGTGTGTGTGTGTGTATGTCTGATGCATGTGTGTGGGTGTGTATATGTATGTATGTAAGTATGTATGTATGTATGTATGTGTGTTTGTGTATATGTTTGTGTGTGATCTCTTATCCTACCACCACTATTCCCTCCCAACCTCACATGTTCTTGGCTGTCTGTAAGCATAGAATGTAAGATCACAGGTAGCCTCTCTGGGGTCACATTACTAAAGAAAAGCAACTCCACCTCTCCCAGCAGCAATCGGTTGTTATACTACCTGATTTAAGAAGAGCTACTCTGGCCTTCTCATCACTTCAAACTTGGATATCCTCTGATTTGGTCTTGTGTAGCTGTACTGGATGCAGTTACAGCTACTATTAGTTCCTAGGTACAGATGCGGCATTATATCCGGACACATTTTATTTTATCTGTAAGATTTTATTTTATTATACAGGATTGATTTAGCTATTCTGGGTCTTTTTGTTATTCCTTATGAAGTTGAGAGTTGTTCTTTCATAGTCTGTAAAAAGTTTTTTGGTATTTTCATAGGAATTGTATTGAATCTGTATATTGCTTTCTATAGGATGGCCATTTTTATTATGTTGACACTATCTATCCATGAGCATGGGAGATCTTTCCAACTTCTGATGTCTTCTTCAATTTCTTTCTTCAAGGACTTGAAGTTTTTGTTGTACAGGACTTTCACTTGCTTGGTGAGAGGTACCTCGAGGTATTTTATATGGTTTGTGGCTATTTTGAAGGGTGTTGTTTCCCTGATTTCTTTCTTACCCCATTCATCTTTTGTGTAAGGAAGGGCTACAGTTTTTTGAACTAATTTTATATTCACCTTGCTGAATTCACCCTATCAGTTGTAGGTGTTCTCAGGAGGATTTTTTGGGGGTCATTTGTGTATAATATCAAATCATCTGCAAAGGATACTTTGATTTCTTCCTTTCCAATTTGTGTCCCCTTGATCTCCTTTAGTTGTCTTATTGCTGTATCAAAACTTCAAGTACTATGTTGAAGAGATATGGGGAGAGTGGGCATGTTTGCCTTGGCCCTGATTTTAGGGGAAATGCTTTAAATTTCTCTGCATTTAATTTGATGTTGGCTACTGGCTTATTATTTCTGGGTATGGTCTTGTATGCCTACTCTCTCCAGGACTTTTGGCATGCAGGGATGTTGGATTTTGTTAAATGCTTTTTATCATCTGGCGATATCTTAGAAGAATTGGAATAGCTCTACCTCAAGACCCAGCCATACTACTCCTGGGTATACATCCAAATGATTCCTCACCAAATAAAGGCTGAACAAATAGATAACTTAACTAAAAATGTAAAGTTTAAAATAAATCATTCCTTAGTTGCCTGTAGTTCTTTGTACAATTGAAGCCTCATGGGTTTCTCTCATCCATATTAGCATGGAGTGTGTGTGTGTGTGTGTGTGTGTGCGTGTGTGTATGTCTTTGTGTCTGTGTGTGTATTCTATAATTATATATTCATATATATATAATATATATGTATGTATATGTGGAGTATGGGTGTGTGCAGCAACTAATGTAAAAAAAAGCTCAGAAATTGAAAAAGTAAGAACATATATATGGAAGGGTTTGAAGATAGGAAAGAGGGAAGGAAGGAATAATATTATTATATTATAAACTCAAAAATAGAAGAAAAATGTTTTAAAGTATTTTGACATCAGTTTCTAAAGAAAGGGCAGCAACAATTTAAGAATGCTGTATTGCAATCATGTAGCCTGCATAGGTCTACGCTTGGTTCTCTGTGTACATGCTGTGATTGTTTAGCTTGAGGTTTTTATAGGATTCCTAACAGTAGGAATGCAGGTGTCTCTGACTCTTTTGGCTCTTCTTGAGACCCATTTTCTCCTCCTCGGTTCCCTACTCTAGACATGATACAAAGGTTTGTATCTAGCCATATTCCATCTTGTTATGGCATATGTAGAAATAAATAATTAAGTTATTTACCAGTATTTATATTATAGTTAATTGTTTGGAGGTGTTATTCATTAACCTGCCATTATAAATAATCATACAGACACCTGGTTGATTTTTAACAAGCCTTAGCCTTGATTGTGCAATGTTGGCCCAACTAAGCTACCTTATAATTCTTTTCCCTAAATAAAACCCAAATATACATACATCCCCTTCGATTGTTATTCTGCACACTATACTGATGTTTCAGCCTATGTGAAATGATCTTCTTCCATTCACCCTATCATTTTCCTCCTTCTTCTTCTGCCTACTTTCTTTCTGCTAATTTGGGATATAGAAAACCTGTTTGGGGACCCAAATAAAATGGAAAAATGGTTAAGCAAGTTGATACCAATATTTGCTGTCCAATCTTTATGTTCTCAGCAATTTGAATGTCCTGAGAAGTTTGTAGTGTGAAGCTGAATTTTGGATGGGAAAGTTCAGGGCTTTACTGAAATTCTCGCTTGAAAAGTCTAGAAATCTTGATCATCTGGGCTATTTGTCTTGTCTTCTTTGATGTCTGGTCCCTTTTTCTTCAGAAGTTTCAGTTGTTCAGTGGTCTCTGGATTTCTTAGTTGGATGCTTTTATTCTCCTGGATAGACAAAAACAGAATCCTGCCCTAACACTAGCTCTGGGGTATTCCTTATTTTATTTGTTTGTTTGTTTATTTATTTATTTATGGTAATATCTTTCCTGAGCAAGTTTTTTGGCATTAGAAAAAATATTATCTTTCAATTAAGATTTTATAGAAAGAAATACTGAAAATTTGTAACTAAATATACCTTTAAGCACATATATATATAACAAAATAATCTTAAATTGCTATCAATATCTATTAATATAAACAAAGTAACAGTCCAAGGGGATGTATGTATATATGAGTTTTATTTAGGGAATAGAATTATAACCTAACTTAGTTGGGCCAAGATTGCACAATCCAGGCTAAGGCTTGTCAAAATCATTCATGTGTCTGTGTGATTATTAAACAGCAGGTTAAAGATTAACACCGCCAACCAATTAACTATAATATAAATACTGGTAAATAACTTGATTACTTATTTCTACAAATAACATCCAATGTGGGGCACCATATGCAAAATTAATATAATATAAATACTGCAAATCATATTTTACTTAATTATTTCTACAGCCATGTTCCTTTGATATTCCTAGGAGGCCTATTCTTTATAGAAGGGAAAAGCAGGAACAGTGAATCTGGGGGAGGAGATGGGATGTGGAGGAAGGTGGGATGGAGGGAAGGGAGTCTTTGTTCAAAATGTATTATATGACAGAAGAAGAAAAAATGTTACATGGCAAAAAGGATACATTTTCATATTTCACCCTAAAGCACAAATAAAAAAGAAAATAAAAAAGAAAAGAGAAGAGAGAAAATCTCCCAGAAAGAAATCAAAAGCCATAGTGAGCAACAGACCAAGAGTCATTTGAGGAACTGTTTGGAAGATGTTTAAGCTTCTGCATCTGGCTTGCATGCTTCTGCTTCCCATCTTTGTTTCTGATGTCTGCAGGACACAGGAAACATCTTTTACATGGATCATAAAGATCACCAGAGTATTCAGAAATGTGGGCACCTAGGAAAGGTACCAAAAATGTTTTGAATTTTTAAATTCATTTTCAAAGAAAGGAGAGAAAATAGAAAAATATCTCTACAACCTGAATTTTAAAAGTAAAAGTTATCTAAAACAGATACCATGAAGCGATTTAACTGGAGCTGAGTGAAACCAAAGAAAAGACTCTGGAATCCTTACCCCATATTACTGCATGTTCAAGTATGTGATCTAAATAGAAAATAGCTGTTCCCAGACACCTTCTTCTAATTTTATTAGTTTTTTTGTTAATGCAAGGGGAATTTATATAATTCACCATACAATTTGTTTTCTGTAAAAGGATAAACCACTTTTGTTCTAAGTACAATAAAGGAATAGAAGAAAGATATTCTTTGAGGTGATATGAAAATGTTCAGAAAATTAATTGAAAACTAAAGGTGCTAATTTGAATTAATGATTTATAATTTCAGAGTAGTTTTGGCATTAACATTACTAAGAATATGGGATGACAGAAAGTGGTTTTTATTCTCCTTTTCTCATACACTGTCATCACGCACAGACCTCACAGCCTTGCTTCAGAGTCTAGAAGCTGAGTATTTATTTCCTAATTTGTTATTCCCACTTTCTACTCTTATATCTCTACTTTGACTAAACCTCCTTTAAGTTTCTATTTCCTTTACTAAGCCTTCCCAAGATTCACATTAGCTAGTTTGATATGCAAGAAGTATTCTGTAAAAAAAAAAAAAAGTAGGATTAAGAAATAAATTTAAAAAATATCTCATTTACATCTACAAATTTTGGCTCTTGCTTTTTTATTTTGGAATGGTCAAATTTTGATTTAATTAATTTTAATGTGTTCCATCTTTAAAAATGCATTACTTCTACAAGAAATAATTCTTATCTAAATAGAACTTATATGGACTGTAATTTCTCTGTGCTCATCTCTGTTCTTTCCATCAAATTGAAAAATAGGAACCAATTTTCTTTCTTCTGGGAGTAACAGCACATGGCAAAGTATAGTCTTTTGCTTCTTAAATAACAACACTTTAAATTCAAAAATATGATCTCTGCCATCTCACTTTGGCTTAGCTCTTGAGCGCATCTTTTTTTCAGCCATCTTGTTCATCACATGTTATAATAAGAAATAAACCAATTTAAAAGAAAGATAATGACCAGAGATTTATGGAATATACAAATACTGTTACAATATATGTATATATTCTAATAATGATATCTTTAGTATTAAAATACACATCTTAATGTTATAAAAATTATGAATCAGGATTAGTAAATTTAAATAGACAGAAATTAATCTTTCTGTTTAAAAGTAAATCACACTGTATTCTGTATTCAATATGAGAAAAGGGTCACTGTCAAACTAATGGAAAAATTCTGGCTTATTAACTTTATTTCAATAAAATTATAAAGCAAAACAATGTAACATTTAAAAACAATCAAAGCACAATAAGAATGCTTATAAAATTCAGGAGTAAAGCTGACCCTATACTGACGCACAAATTCCCTCTTATATACTGGGCTTTAGTAGTAGCAACTGGTCTTAAGTACTAAGTTAGTATGTATATGTAAGAAAAAGATTTGTGTAAATATTCTTTGATATGTTAATAGAAAAGAACTAACTGGAATATTTATGAAAATATTCCCATGCTCAAGATGAGCATACTTTTGTAAATAATATCTAAACCTATACATTAATCATTTAATAAGTTTAAAATTTAATTTATTATAAAATGGAATCAGAGAAATATAGATGCTATGTAATTGAAATTTTAGTTTGCTTTTGTCAATGGGCAAATATAAAACAAAAATGACTAGATCACAAGTCATAACTTTGAATTTAGGCTTATGACACGAAATGATAGCTGTAGACCAAAATTATAAATTCACTTTAGGTATTATACAAACATGAACTTGATTATCTCATGATTATCTAGCTTTGGAAAAACAGAATTATGTCAGAAGATAAATTGAGTTAAAAATAAGAAACAAAAACTTTCGAATAGTTTTATGGCAGGATTAGAGAACAAATATAGTTGCACATACTGTTGCTGTGTAATGTATTTTTAATGTGTCTTTTTAATAATAAGACCATAATTTGGATGAGTATTTTCTATGGCTAGCAAGATGGTATTTGCTTTTTTTCAGATTTTGCTTCACTTAGAATAAATGTTATATATTTCTAGATTTTTTAAAATTTTAAATAGATTATTCTTTCATAAAATACACCCTGACTAGTTCTCCATTCTTCTTCTCCTCCAAGATACTCCCTCCCAGCTCCTCCAGATCCACAACCACTGTTTCCCTTCTGAAAAGAACATGCTTCCAGGAGCAAACAACCAAACGTGACAAAACAAGATACAATAAGACAAAGCAAAAACCTTCATATCAAGGCTGGACAAGGCAAACCAATAGGAGAAAAAAAGTCCCAAGATAAAGACTCAGAGACCTGCTCCACTGTTAAGAGTCCCACAAAAACCATAAGCTACTAGCCACAGCACATAGGCAGAGCACCTGATGCAGAAGAATGCAGGCCCCATGCAAGTCACTTCAGTCTCTGTGAGCTTTTGTGTGTCTTGCTTAGTTGATTCATTGGGGCATGTTCTCCTTCTGTCCTGCATCCCTACTGACTCCTACAATCTTTTCTTCCCCTATTTCACAGTGTTCCCCAGTGTCCCAAAGGAGAATCTAGATGAAAATTTCCAGTTTAGAATATCTATCTGCATAATGTCTAGCTATTGGTCTCTGCATCCTCTCCCATTTGCTGCCAGAGGAAGTCTCTCTGATGATGACTGGACAAAGCACCAATTCTAGGTATCTATGTTATCCAGTCTAGAGTTCCTGGCCATCTAGAAAGTGGAGGGTACGGACCTCCTCTCGTGGCATGGACCTGATGTTAAACCAGACATTTGTTGTCCATTCCCACAAGTTCTGTGCCTCCATTGCTCCACCTCATCTTGCAGGCAGGACAGATTGTATGTTGAGGGTTTTATAGCTGGGATGATTTCCAGGTTTAGCTCTCTGTAACCTCCAGAATAAATTCCAGCACCAAAGAGGCTATAATGTAGAGGTGAAGGCCCCATGCAGTCACCAGCTTGACCTTTTATGTTCTATGAGCTGTTCAGCTCTTCTCCTTCACAACGGGGCCCAGCAGTCAGCTTTCAGAGAGCAACCTGGTGTGCTAGCACCTGGATGTTGGGTTGGGACAAATCAAAGTCCTCAACTGGGCCCACAACGCCCACATCCACGGTCAGCTTTACTGTGGTGCCAAGATGAAGAGCAGGATCTTCTTTCCTGAGTGCTGCAGCATGTGAGGGGCAGAGACAGCACACTTGCTCTTATGACCCCTGTCTGCCACTCATGGTAAGGACAAAAGGGAGGAGAAGGGATTTCTATATTGATAACACCACTGTAAAGCAGAAAAAAGACTGGGTTGACTCTTCCACACTCACAACTTCAGAGCCTGTTCACCCACAACCCTCACATTAAGGACCAGCTGTATTGCGGTGCCAGGCAAGGTGAAGGGTTTGCTCTCCAAGGTACTGCAGCTGGTGAAAGACAGAGCCAACTCTCCTGCTCTTATGACCCCTGGACAAAGTCTCCCTCCTGATACAGGTAATGAGGAGCAAGGAAAATGATGGTATCTCCTCTCATCCATGTCACCACAAGGAGATAAGTGGTAGGGACAGCTCACCCAAGCTCACACCCTTGGGGCCAGATCACTTGCAACTTCTGAAATATACAAGACCCTCTCTCGCAAGTACTGTAGCTGGCTAAGGGTAGGGTCAGTTCTCCTAGGGCCGGTTTCCCCATGATGTCCAGGTTGGGAGTAGGCCAGATATGCACAGCTCTTAGACCATAACAAGTCTTTGCGGGGCAGCTCAGACTAGGGATGTCCACCTGGCTTTCAGTGCTAGCAGGCTTCTGCTTCTGTAGGGCCATGGACACAGTAATGGCCCCTGTTGCTGCAGAGGCCAGGACTCCAGCACAGTCCTAAGTGACATCTCTGACTACTCACATCATGTTGTTCTTCACTACAATAAAGCGTCCAATTCTGCCTTTCTTTGTTGTCCCCACATTCTTCTGTTTCTCTTTCTTTTCCATTTCTCCACCACTTACTTGCTCCTCTTAGTGGTGTCTGAGGTCTCTGAGTGTCTGTTCTTGTATCAGGAGTGGTATCAAGAGTGCTATGACCCACTTGTGCATTGCACTTTATGTAGCCTGGCAGGAGTCATTTCCAGTATGGTCTGACCTCCAGGCATGTGTGGCACAATACTGGTCCTCATCTCAAGCTGGTTCCCTGTCCTGTCTCCATGATACCAGTCTGGCTGGTGTCTAGGGCCACTCCTTGCCTGACTCTCCCAATATGACATCTTCCTGGGCTCCTTGGTGCCAGGCAGTATTATTCAAATCTGTGGCTTGCTTTCAGTCCTGGGAGTCCATCTTGGTCCTGCCTGGTATTAGACAGATGATTGACATGGGCTAGCTCCCTGTCCAGGCCCCCTCTTTCAAACTGGTAGTAGTCTCAGGCTTGTTTTTTTCAGGGAATGTTGGGCTACTATTCATTCACATGTTCATAGGTCAGAACACTGAATGTTCTCTCACAGCCTCTCTCTCCTCTGCTACCTACTTGTACATTCCACCTACAGATTTATTACAGCAGACACATCTACAATGCCTTCACGGACAGGATTCAATGACAATTTTAGAAATGGTTTGTTTAGAAATGGTTTATTTCACTTGCCTTTTGCTTATCTACTATCATGCCTGATTTTGTGTATTATGGTTTGTTCATCCACATCTCTGAGTGCATCTGTGTCTCGTGCTTTTTTTGTTTTGTTTTTCCTGTTTTCTTTGTTTTATTTTTTTACTTGCCTGTTTGTTTTCTAATAAGAGAAAAAGAAAGCATGGAATTAGATGGGTGGGGAGTTGAAAAGGATCTAGGAGGAGAAGAGGGAGAAAATCCATGATCAGAATATAGTGAATATATATATATATGTATATATATATATATATACATATATATATATATATACATATATATATATATATTTCTGGGGATTGGAGAGAGCTCATTCGCTTGATTTTCTTACAGAAAGCTTTTAATTTTGTTGCCATCACCCATGTAGAGGCTCCCAAGCATCTCCAACTTCTGTTCCAAGGAAACTGGTGCCCTCTTCTGACCACTTTGAACACCAGGCACTCATACAGTGCACATACATATTTGGAACCAAACACTTAATCATATTAAAAAATCTTTTCTTTTTTCCTTTTTTTTTACTATTTATTTATTACTTCAATTTACATTTTCATCATAATCCCCTCCCTCCGCCCCTCCTGGGCCTACCCTCTCACTAGCTAACCCTCTCCCCCTCCTCCTACCTATCCTACTCCTCCAGTGTGGGGTGCCTATATATCAGCCCCCTTCAGTTCAGCAGCTATATGAGGGCTAAGAGCTTCCTCTTGTACTGGGGGCCTACATGGCAGCTCCACTAATGCAAAGTATCCCATTAACAAGTAACAAAGCCTATGTTCTTGTTCCTTTCAGTCTGTGGGTCTTAGGATAGTTATCCTGTACTCTATGACTAAAATCCAATTATAAGTAAAGCGATGCCATCTTCATCTTTCTGGGTCTGGGTTAGATCACTCAGGATAAGCTTTTCTAGTTCCATCCATTTGGCAGCAAATTCCATGATTTCCTTATTTCTGGTGGCTAAGTAGTATTCCATTGTGTGAATGTACCACAACATTTTTATCCATTCGTTGGTTGAGGGACATCTGGGTTGTTTCCAGTTTCTAGCTATTACAAATAAAGCTTCTATGAACTTAGTTGAGGAGATGCCCTTAAAATTTTATATAGGATTGCCATTTAAATGAATGGCAGATGCTAGCAAGTATCCATCTTATTTATTCTGTCTAATTGTAAATTTTATTAATCAATATATGTGGAATAATATGTGAACTTTGAGTCACATTACATTTTTAAAATAGGGCTAGACAGATTGCTTAGCAGTTAAGAGCACCTGTTCTTGCAGAAGACCTCAGTTCTAATCCCAGCTCTCATAATGAAGCTCACAACCACCAGCAACTTCAGTTCAGGGCTCCTGACACCTTCTTGTGATTTCTGAGGACACCAGACATGCATGTGGTGTATATATATGCATGCAGGCAAAAAAATTATGAACATCAAACAAAAATAAATAAATATATCTGAAGCAAAAACCAACAACAAAAGCTCTATGTTCATCCACCATATTACCTAAATTCTAGTGTAATTACCTTTGCCTGTTAATACTCTTGTTCTTTTCTTTTCCTTTTGCATTTTGTGTCTTGATCTAAGGGCAGCTAGTTTTCTCGAGTTTTCAAATTTCTGATTTTTAAAAGAGTATTTTATTGTCCTTCATTTCACTCTAAAAACTAGCCAGTTCTTATCCCAAGCAGAAATGACAGACTTACTGAGCCAGGATCCATCCCAAGGAAAGTACTCTGGCCCATTTTGCCTTCTACTGGAAACCACTCATCATTGCTAATGGGTCTCAGGATATCACAGTTATTCTTGCTTTCCTGCTAACCCCACAAGGCTGTTGAAAAACACTATGGATTGGAAGAACAATCTCTATTCACAGTATAATTTACATTATATATTCTGGAAGATATTTGTCCAAATCTAGTACAGGATTAATCTATTCTTTTTTTTCTCTATAATTTTACTGGTGCATGCTTGATGTATATCAATATACATAGTGTTGGATTTCATATAGATAATTTCATTTAAATACATCATGTACTTTAACCATATGAACTGCCCATTTTTTCCAACAAATGGTTCTTTTTCTTATAACTATAAATAAAATACAAAACAACAGAAATAAATAGGCCACAATTGTGTGAGTTATGTGGCTTAGCATACATTCCCAATGTCCAGTCCATACGTATTTGGCACCTGACTTTAACATTCTACTATCTAACCATCTCCATGAGCTTAAAGTTCTATATCTAACTCAGCTTTCATACTAACTTGCCTCACAATTTTAAAAATATCTTCTTAGATCCAGAACACCCTCTTGATTCCTAAACAACTCAAAATTTAACAATGAGACTCTAACTATCTATTCTTCAACCACCTCAGAGACCTGAGAGGAATAAATATATCTGATTATATAGAAAGTGCAGGGCCTGCAGCTTCCAAAACTAAGAAATGACATACCAGTGGCTGCCTGGACAGTTCCCATTTTCTCTCCATACATTACAGCATTAATCTTCAGTTGTTTGGCTCTGTTTCTCTGACAGACATTGATTGTAGAGCAGGAATTATGAAGGACTTACCTACCCTGACTTGGCAGAGCTAGACTGTCGACTTACCTGCTTCCAAGTTTTGCCCTTTTTGGACAGCAGTCTGTCTACAGTTGAAGCAAGGGGTGTTTCTTGTCAAGAGAAAGGCTTACCACCAATTCAATCATCTCCCACTGGAGATTCTTCAATGCTTATCTTCTACTTGGAGTAGAATAGGGGGTGCTGTCAAGAGCTGACATGTCTCGATATCAAAAAATCTTAAGTTAAGAAAACATCTTTGAATGGCATATTCTGCAGATCTCTTGAGGTTTTTGAAGATGCCCTATCTATCTCTTATATTTAGATAAGCAAATATTGCTTGTCTCTTAGCAACTTGATTTCTGAGTAGCTTAGAAAATAACTGTGATAGACTGTCATAGTAACTAACAAAATGACAGGTTTGCATAACTATTAGTTTGCATTTCTCAATTATCCTAAACAGTTTACGATGGTTGGTAGCAAGAGGTCAAAACTTTACATTTCATTTTTAAGTATTACTAGGAACAATACCTTTAAGAAGCGTTACCCTTAATTTTGTATCAATATACAAAGATCAATACCGATGTAGCCCAATACTATCTTAATTTTGCATTAATATGCAATGATCAGTACCAATTTAGCCAAATATAATATTAATTTCGTATCAATATACAAAGGTATAAGGCAATATTCAATAATCTGTCCTTTTTTGCTGATCTTTCCTATATTATGTCTATGTCCCATTTTTCTCAAGTCTGTTCACTCCTACATAGGAGAGAAAGAAAGATACAGAAAAGAAAAAGAGAGAAGTCCCTGGGTCTAACCTCCAAAACCCATTTAACAAGACCATTTAACAGCTTGTAGTCTTTCCCCCTAAATAAAAAAAATTTCTATTATCCATCAAATAACCAAAGGGGGGGGTTAAACTCCCTCCCCACCTTCTGGGGATGGGACGTTGTTCTCTTAAAATGACTTTCTGCTGATTTGGGATGTAGTAAACCTGTTTGGGGCTCAAATAAGAATGGAAAAATGGTTAAAAAATGTTAATAGAATCACTTGATGTTCAGTCCCTTTGTGCTCAGCTATTTAGATGTCCTATGAATTTCATAGACAGAAGCTGATCTTCAGAGCTTTACTGAAGTTCTGGCTGGAGCAGTCTGTGGAGCTGAACGATCTTAGCAATTTTGAGTTGTTGTGGTTGTAGACTTTTGAGGAAACTGCTATTGAGGAAGTCTGCAAGGCTGGATCATCTGGGCCACTCGTCTTCTTTGGTGTCTGAACTGTTTTCTGCTGAGGTTTCCGTTGTCCAGTTGTCCCTGGATTCCTTGAATGGATGCTTTAAATCTCCTGGAAAGATAAGAACAGAGCCCTGCCATAATCCTAACTCTGGGATAATTACCTATTTTTTTGGTGGGGGGGGGGTCAGGTAATATTTTTCCTGGAGCAAATTTGGTTTTTTGACAATATATAAAGTATTACCTTTCAATCTGGATTAAAGAAGAAATTATTTTGATATTTTGGAGCTAAACAAACCTTTAGTGTATATATTTTGAGATCTCAAAGGACAATTTGTTTGAATTGCAGCATGCCTTTTGTGAGTAGCTTTTAAACTTAAATCCTTCCAAATCCTATGTGCCTGTCTCTGCATTCTAAGTTTTGGGATCAAAGACATGTGGTTCCCAACTGATGGGATTAAAGATGTGCTCCTCCACCTCTGGATCAAAGTTTTTTTCTGTTTAGAGCTTGTTTTGTATCAGGCTTACCTTGAGCTCTGAGATCTTCCTGTTTCTGTCTCTGGTGTGTTGGGATTAAGGGTGTATTCTTCTCCAATGATGGGACTAAGGGTGTGCACCATCGCCACCCTGTTTCTTGTAACTCTAGAATATATAAGACAACTAACTCTATAGTGATCCTCCTGTCTCTGCTGGAGGTAAAGGCATAGGCTAACACCATGCATTATTTTACCTTAGCTCTAAGTTTTTTCAAATCTTGGTGGTTTATAAAACCAGGTTGAACAGCTGTCACCTTTAATTTATTTACAGTGTTTTAAACCTGTTACCTGCTTTTTAATGCCAAACCATGGAAATATCCTATACCTCTACAAAAAAAAAAAAAAAAAAGAACTTTTAAGCTGCTATCAAGTTTGTGCAATCTCTGTGGCCACCTGCAGTCTAACATTCTAATCTGAAATTAAGGCCATTTTCCTTTCATGCCAGTAAGACAATTATACCTTTGGTAAATTATAGTTTGAAATTTTTACTTTGTATTTTTATTATATTTTAAATTTATTAACTCTTTTCTTTAAAAAGTATTATTTATTTCTAGATCATAGTTTCCTCCCTCCTCCCCTCCTGGCCCCTCTCTTCCTCTCTCTTCCCCTCCCTCTTACCCTCCCTCCCTCTCTCCTTCCCTCCCTTCCTCCCTCCTTCCCTCCTTGTTCTTCTACTTGGTACTCTCCTTCTCCTCAGATGAGGTGGGCCCTCACATATGATACTCCCTCAGATCTTGCGTCATGTGAGGGCCAAGAGCTTCCACTTGTACTGGAGCTTGATAAGGCACACCATCTAGGGTATGGTATTCCACTAACTTGCAGCAGATTCCATGACTCACTGGTGGGTAGAATTTTTCCTAGGATAGATATGCTAGGTTCCTATCTATTTGGGTGTGTGGGTTGTAGGATAGTTATCCTCTGATGTATGGTTAATATCCATTTATAAGGGAATACATACCATGTTTATCTTCCTGGGACTGTGTCAGCTCACTTAGGATGAGATTTTCTAGTTCCATCCATTTGGTTTCGAATTGCATGATTTCCTTTTTTCTGATAGCTGTGTAGTATTCCATTTTGTAAATGTACCACAGTTTTTTTTATCCATTCTTCAGTTGGAGGACATCTGGGTTGTTTCCAGTTTCTGGCTATTACAAATAAAGCTGCTGTGAACATTGTTGAGGCAATGTTCTTGTGGTTTCGTTTAGAATCTTTTGGATATATGCCCAAGAGGGGTCTTGAGGTAGATTTATTCCCAATTTTCTAAGATATCTCCAGATTGATTTCCAAAGTGGTTGCACAAGTTTGCAGTCCCACCAACAATGGGGGAGTGTTCCTTTTTCTCCACATCCTCACCAGCATGTGCTATCATTTGAGTTTTTTAACTTAGCCATTCTGACAGATGTGAGATGGAATCTCAGAGTTGTTTTAAGTTGTATTTCCCTGATGACCAAAGATGTTGAACAATTCCTCAAATGCCTCTCAGCCTTCTGTAAATTCTCAGTTTAGCTCTGTACCCCAATTATTGATGGTATTATTTGATTTTTTAGTGTTTAATTTCTTCAGTTCTTTTTATATATTGGATAATAAGCCTCTGTCGGATGTTGGGTTGGTGAAGATCCTTTCCCAGTCTGTAGGCTGCCCTTTTGTTCTAAGGACAGTGTGCTTTGCCTTACAGAAGCTTTTCAATTTTATAAGGTCCATTTATTGATTGTTTGTTTTAGTGCCTGAGCTATTGGTGTTCTGTTTAGGAAGTTGCTACCCGTGCCAATGAGTTCAAGGCTTTTCCCTACTTTCTCTTCTATTTTTGTTCGTGTGTCTGGATTTATGTTGAGGTCCTTGATCCACTTAGACTTACGTTTTGTACAGCATGATAAATACGGATCTATTTGCATTCTTCTACATGTTGACATCCAGTTAGACCAGCACAATTTATTGAAGATGCTTTCCTTTTTCCATTGTATGTTTTTGGCTTCTTTTCAAAAATTAAGTGACCGTAGGTGTGTGGGTTTATTTCTGGGTTTTCAATTTGATTCCATTGGTCAACTGGTCTATTTCTATACCAGTACCATGCTGTTTTTTATTACTATTGCCCTGTATTACAGCTTTAAATCCGGGATGGTGATTCCTCCAGATGTTCTGGTATTGTACATGATTGATTTAACTATTCTGTGTATTTTGTTATTCCATATGAAGTTGAGAATTGTTTTTTCCAGATCTGTAAAAAATTGAGCTGGTATTTGGATAGGAATTGCCTTGAATTTGTATATTGCTTTTGGGAAGATTGCCATTTTTATTATGTTGATCCTAACTATCCATGAACAAGGGAGATCTTTCCATCTTCTGATATCTTCTTCAATGTCTTTCTTCAGGGACTTGAAGTTCTTATCATACAGGTCTTTCACTTGCTTGGTTAGAGTTACCCCCAGGCATTTTATATTATTTGTGGCTATTGTGAAGGGTGTTGATTCCCTTATTTCTTTCTCATCCCATTTAACTTTTGTGTAAAGAAGGGCTACTGTTTTTTTTTTAATTGATTTTGTATACGGCCACCTTGCTGAAGGTGTTTACCAGTTGTAGAAGTTCTCTGGTGGAGAGAACACGCCCAAGAGGAGCAGACGAGAGGAAATTATCAAACTCAGGGCTGAAATCAACAACTTAGAAACAAAAAGAACAATACAAAGAATCGACAAAACCAATAGCTGGTTCTTTTTGGGGTCACTGATGTATACTATCATATCATCTTCAAATAGGGATATTTTGACTTCTTCCTTTCCAATTTGTATCCCCTTTATATCTTTTAGTTGTCTTATTTCTCTAGCTAAAACTTCAAGTACTATGTTGAAGAGATATGGAGAGAGTGGGCAGCCTTGCCTTGTCCCTGATTTGAGAGGAAATGCTTTAAGTTTCTCTCCATTCAGTTTGATGTTGGCTATCGGCTTGCTGTAAATTGCCTTTATTATGTTTAAGTATGGTCCTTGTATGCCTGATCTCTCTAAGACTTTTATCATGAAAGGGTGCTGTATTTTGTCAAAAGATTTTTCAGCATCCAATGAGATGATCATGTGGTTCTCTTCTTTCAGCTTGTTTATGTGGTCGATTACATTGATGGATTTTCTAATGTTGAACCACCCCTGCATCGCTGGGATGAAGCCTATTTGATCATGGTGTATGATACTTTTGATGTGATCTTGGATCCAGTTTGCAAGTATTTTATTAAGTATCTTTGTATCCATGTTCATATGCGAAATTGGTCTGAAATTTTCTTTCTCCTTTGGGTCTTTGTGAGGTTTAGGTATCAGGGTGACTGTGGCCTCATAGAATGTGTTTGGCAGTATTCCTTCTGTTTCTATGTTGTGGAAGAGTTTGAAGAATATTGGTGTTAGCTCTTCTTTGAATGTCTGGTAGAATTCTGTGCTGTAATCATCTGGGCCTGGGCTTTTTTTTGGTTGGAAGACTTCTAATGATTTCTTCTATTTCCTTAAGTGTTGTAGGACTGCTTAATTTGTTTACCTGTTCTTGATTTAACATTGGTATGTTGAATGTATCAAGAAAATAGTCCATTTCATTTAGATTTTCCAATTTTGTGGAGTCCAAATTTTTGAAGTAGGACCTAACGATTCTTTGGATTTCCTCAATTTCTGTTGTTATTTCCCCCTTTTCATTTCTGATTTTGTTAATTTGGGTACTTTCCCTCTGCCTTTTTGTTAATTTATGTAGAGCTGCGACGTGCCGCGCCCTAAAGATGGCGCCGGTTTTCGCCTTCCACCAGCCCGACGGTGAGTGCTATCGATGGTAAACAAGTCCATATTTGGTTAAGACCGCTGATCTGGCTTGCTTCCGCATACGTGGGCCTCTAAGATAGCACCACGTGGCTTTACTTGATTGGCTGTTCATATAGTATTTAGCCTGTGGGTTGGGTCTGCCCGGGCATTCGGAAGACTGTTTTCAAGGGACCTGAATAAACTGTTTGAGAAGAGCTTTTGCGAGTTGCGTCGTTCTTGCTGGTCGAGAGGGACGTGACAAGTGGTTGCCCGTACGGGGAACCAAAAAAGACTCAGAACTCCTGCAGTCAGGGGCAGTGCACTGGTAAGTTCCTGGGATAAATTGGGACAATAAAGTTTCACAAAAATAGCGAACAAAAGGTAAAGTTTCGCAGTGATAGCGAACAAAAGTAAGGTTTCATGGAGATAGTGAACAAACGGTAAAGTTTCACGGAGATTGCGAACAAAGGGTAAAGTTTCGCAGGGAAAACTGCGAACCGAAAGTAAATTTTTAATCATGAGATTGTCTGAGACACATCCAATTTTTCTGGCTCTTCAGGAGCTACTTTTAGCTAGGAATTTGAAAATTAAGAAGTCTACCCTAGAGAGATTTTTGAATGAATGCGATTCTGTGACTCCGTGGTTTGCGGTGTCCGGGAATCTTACAGTATTCTGCTGGGACAAATTAGGCAGGGACTTGGATTTTGCTTGGGAGCAAGGTACTCTAAAGCATGGAGTAAGACCGATTTGGAAGATGGTGAAAAGTTGTTTAAAAGATCAGAGATGCTGTAACGCAACTAAGGAGGGAGAATCAGCCTTGAAACTGCTGCAAGGGGAAAGATCTGAGCAGGTAGACAGTAAAAAGAAAAGTAACAAAGGCAAAAGATTTGAGCAGGCAGACAGTGAAAAGGGAAGCAAAAAGAAAGTTCTTCTCTATCCCGATCTTAGAGATTTTAGAGATTTTAGAGATTTTGAGGACTCAGAGGACACGGATTCTGAAGGGGAGCTACACGCTCTAATAGAACAGTTAGAGAGGACTACTATTAGAAAAAGGGAAAAGAAGAGGGTAAAAGAGAAAGACACGTTGGTGACAGTCGGTGTAAGTGAAACCATTGCCGCGGCGCCTTCAACTCCCCCTCCATACCCAGAAGCCGTTCAGATAGATCAGCCTGTTCAGTCCCTGAAAGTAGGGAGATCTTTCTGCCCGGGGATGTGGACACAAGTAAGAACACAATTACAGTTTGCCTATCCGGTATACCAAGACCCACAAGAGAACAGGTATGAGGAACTGCTTGATTTTAAGGTAGTTAAATCCCTTGCAGAGTCGGTTTGTACCTATGGCATTACTGCTTTTTTTACATTGGCTCAAGTGGAAGCATTAAACAGACATTGTATGACTCCGAGTGATTGGAGTGGCCTGGCCCGCGCCTGCTTAAGTCCAGGGCAATACTTAGACTGGAAAGTTTTCTTGATTGAGTATGCCACTGAGCAAGCAGCCATTAATCAGAGAGATGGAAATCCAGCCTGGGATAGAGATATGCTGCTTGGGCAGGGGAGATTTGCCAACCAGCAGATAGGATATCCTATTCAGGTTTATGAACAAATAAACATGATAGCTATCAAGGCTTGGAGATCTCTTCCTAATAAAGGGGAGGTGAGTGGGAACTTAACTAAGATTCTACAGGGCCCCATGGAGCCCTTTTCAGACTTTGTGGCACAAATGGTGGAAGCAACAGGGAAGATTTTTGGTGACCCGGATGCTGCCTTGCCACTAATAAAACAATTGGTCTATGAACAATGTACCAAAGAGTATAGAGCCGCTATCACCCCTTACAAGAACAAAGGCCTAAAAGCCTAGATGAAAGTGTGTAGAGAAATTGGAGGGCCATTAACTAATGCTGGTCTTGCTGCCACAGTAGTACAGTTACCAAAAAAGGTGGAGGAAGTTCAGGAGTTTGTTTTAAGTGTGGCAAGATGGAACACTTTAAAAGACAGTGCCCCAGAGGAAGGAGTACAGAAAGTACAGGAAGTGTACAACGCCCCAGGTGGCCGGGGTTGTGCCCAAAATGTAAAAAGGGAAACCATTGGCCTAATGAATGCCGTTCAGTGATAGAAATCCATGGCCAGCCTTTAACTCAAGGTTATGGTGGCGCTCGTCAAAAAAAACGGACAGCGGGGCCCACGACCTCAGGGCCCACAAATATATGGGGCAGTAGAGAATCAGGACAAAGAACAGAATCAAGAGAGATGGCCAACCCTCCGCCATCCGAGAGACCGCGGAGAGCCACTACAGGCTCAGCAGGATTGGACCTCTGCTCCACCACCAGACTCGTATTAACGCCCCAAATGGGGGTCCAGTTAATTAAAACAGATTTTAAAGGACCCCTTGAACCTGGTACAGTTGGTTTGCTGTTAGGGAGGTCATCATCAGCCTTGAGAGGACTTATTGTCCATCCTGGAGTTATAGATCCAGATTATACAGGAGTGGTTAAGATCATGGTAGCCTCCCCCCCGTGGTATAACAGCTATCTCTCCTGGAGATAGAATTGCTCAGTTGATCATGTTGCCGAGCTTACATGATCGCTATGCGACAAAAGATCGAGAGAGAGGAAAAGATGGTTTTGGGTCCACGGGCACAGATCTGACTTTTCTCTCCTTGGATTTGGACCAACGCCCCGTCTTGGAGTTAAAAGTGGATGGTAAAAAGATCCTGGGCCTTTTGGATACTGGGGCTGATAGGAGTATCATAACAAAGAAAGACTGGCCTTCAGGTTGGCCCGTACAAGCCTCTTCTCAAACACTTCAAGCCCTAGGTTATGCTAAGACTCCAGATATGAGTACAAGATTATTAAAGTGACAAGACCAAAAAAACCACTCAGGAGAAATGCAATCATATGTACTTGAGCTCCCTATCTCCCTTTGGGGAAGAGACCTTTTAAAGGATATGGGATTTAAATTGAGTAATGACTATTCTGATTCAGCCCAACGTATGATACAAGATATGGGATATGCTCCAGGCTTTGGAATAGAAAAATATTTACAGGGGCGAAAAAGTCCCATATCTATGCAACAAAGACAAAAGAGACAGGACCTGTGTTTATCCTAGGGGCCACTGAGGAGGGCATTCCCATAACTTGGAAGACGGAGGACCCGGTATGGGTTCCTCAGTGGACACTTTCCTCTGTAAAATTGAATGCAGCCAAAGAGTTGGTGGATGAACAGATGTCTTTAAAGCTTATAAAACCATCTGTATCTCCCTGGAATACACCTATTTTTGTCATTAAAAAGAAATCTGGAAAATGGAGATTGTTACATGACCTGCGTGCCATAAATCAACAAATGGAGATCATGGGCCCAGTACAACGCGGCTTGCTGCTTTTATCATTTTTGCCAGCCTCATGGCCCATTATAGTTATAGATATAAGAGATTGTTTTTTCTCCATCCCTTTGTGTGCCAAAGATAGTAAGAGATTTGCTTTTACTGTTCCATCCTGTAACCATGAGGAACCTGATCAGCGGTTTGAATGGGTAATATTACCTCAGGACATGGCAAACAGCCCCACTATGTGCCAACTGTATGTGGGGGAAGCCATTGCTCCCTTGAAAAAAAATTATTTTTCCAGATTTGAGATATGTTCATTATATAGATGATATCTTACTGACAGCTAAGAGTGAGCAAATGTTAGATCAGGCCTATGAAGAATTACTTCAATTATTAAAAAAAAAAGGTTGTTTATTGCTCCTGATAAGGTTCAAAAGAAAAATGTGGTTGATTATTTAGGAGCGAAGGTTGGACCTGAAAAAATAATACCTCAAAAGATTGAGATAAAAAAAGATAATTTAAAGACTTTAAATGATTTTCAAAGGTTGTTAGGAGATATCAATTGGGTAAGAGGCTATTTGAAGCTACCAAATTATAAAATAAGACCCCTATATGATATTTTAAAAGGTGATTCAACACTTAATTCTCCTAGGCAATTAACAGTAGAAACAAAAAAAGCTTTATGTAAAGTAAAAAAAAGGTTACAAAGTGCCTTCCTAAAGAGATGACAAAAAGGACAGCCCATTACATTGTGCATATTTGCCACCTATAGTCAACCTACAAGATTGTTATAACAGGACGGACCATTATTATGGACCTATTCAAAGATTTCTCCAAAAAAAATCCATAAAACATTATCCCACCACAGTTGCTACTTTAGCCTTGAATGGTATCCAACAATACTTACAGTCTTTTGGAGTTGCTCCTGCCAGTATAATAGTGCCCTATTCCAGTCTTCCAGTCATCAAATTAAGATTTTATGTGGCACTGTAGATGATTGGACAATATTACAATACAGTTTTAAAGGAGTGATTGATAACCATTATCCTAAGCATCCATTGCTATCATTTTTTAAGGAGCACCCAGTGATATTCCCTAAGGTTACTTCAACAGTACCACTTCAAGGGTCACCAAATGTGTTTACTGATGGCTCAAAGACAGGCTGCGGAGCCTATTTGATAAAAAAACAAGAGCCCATGTTATGTCAATTTCAACCGGGCTCCCCCCAAATAGTAGAGTTAAAAATAGTAATTGAGGTATTTAAAAGAGGTCAATTTGCATTCAATTTGATCTCAGATTCAGTCTATGTGGTCAACACAGTAAAAGTATTAAAATTAACAGGTCCTATTAAAAATAGTAGTACTGTATGTGCCTTATTATAAGAGTTACAAGTTTTAATCTGACAGAAAAAAAGATGTTTTTATATTCAACATATCAGAGCACATACAGGATTACCTGGACCATTAAGTGAGGGTAATGATAAAGTTGATCAATGGACTGGGATGACATACATTTTTTGGAGCTCATTCCTGGACCAAGCCAGACAGTTTCACCAATTATTCCATGTAAATGCAAAAACTCTACAACAAAAACTCCATTTGTCTAGAACAGATGCTAGACAAATGGTTTTGGACTGTCCTCAGTGTGTGATTCATCATCATCCTCCCAGTGTGGGAGTGAACCCTAGAGGGTTGATGCCACTCAAAATCTGACAAATGGACGTTACCCACATTTCAGAGTTTGGAACCTTAAAATATATTCATGTATCTATGGATACCTGCTCAGGTATCATACATGCTACACCTATGAGTGGAAAAAAGACTCGCAATGTCATAGGACATTGCTTAAAAGCCTGGGCTACATGGGGAAAACCACAACAGCTAAAAACGGACAATGGACCAGCCTATACGGCTCAGTCCTTTGTCTCCTTCTGCAACCAGATGGAGGTACAGCTTAATCACGGATTACCATACAATCCTCAAGGACAAGAAATTGTAGAGCGTGCTCATCGCACCTTAAAAAAATGCTTACAAAAACAAAAAGGGGGAATAGGCCAAGGCCGTACCCCCAAGGAGAGAATGTCTTTAGCCTTATTTACTTTAAACTTTTTCAATTTGGATGCTCAAGGCCGCTCAGCAGCGGACAGACATCAGGATTCCCATGGTCCACCTAAAAGCATGGTGAAGTGGAAGGATATTTTGACAGGCTCTTGGCGGGGGCCTGACCCCGTGCTAACATGGGCGAGAGGGTCTGTTTCTGTCTTTCCTCAGGATCAACAAGATCCAGTGTGGGTGCCTGAACGCCTTGTGAGGAAGATTCGTCATGAAGACCTTCCTAAGGATCCTGGTGATAGTAGCAGTGAGTATGTCAGGAATGACCGAGCCAAGATGGGGGATCCTGTCGATATTCCCAAAGCTGATGCCGGTCAGACATGATGCAACTGTGTTTCCACGCTTATTTAGCAGTAATAGAAGCTTAGGCTTACCCTACCTTCCCTTTGATGATCAGAAAAGCCCTATAGAGGGTAATAGAAACAGCAGCTTGAAGGGTAGTCTGTGCTTTTTAATGAGCTTCAATAGGTCAGATGATACAGAATGTATTAAATTGTCTCAGCAGTCAACAGATTTTTTACCACCACTGAGGTTTGGGGGTAGGTTTGGTGGTTGGTTTTCAGGCAACGGTTCTCGCCTTGAAGGATGGTGGCCCACACGAGTCTCTGACCGGGACCGCCCCAGACAGCCACGCTGGGCACCTTTTTGTAGAGGATCCACAGGAGAGGAAGGACCTTTTCCCTGGACTGGATGTCAGGAGCGCAGAGCAGTTTGGGTTCAACAAGATCATTTTTCCTTTAGCCCCATGATTAGTAATATAGTAAATAAGTCTTGTACAGGAATGCTTGATATATCTACTAGGGATCCTCAGCAGACTGCCACCAATCCTTTTGATTTGTGGCTTTTGTGTGGGGTAAATGGAAGTTGCATGGACTTGGGACCTGTTATTATGCTTGGGGGAGGAGTTTATCAAAGAGGTAATTTTTCCCTAGGGTCCGCTACCAGATTGGATTTTTCTAGCAGTAGTGGCTCTGGTACTTGGAAATATTTGTTTCATTCTTACCACAACGAGACCTTTTCAGCTTCGCCAGTATGTCTCTGGCCTCCTTTTCTGTGGATTGTAAGTAATGGGAGTGCATCCTTGGGTAAAGAAAAGTTAGTATGCACTCCGGGCACATGTTTTTATGCCCTATGCTGGAATGCCACAGCCTTTCCTGTGGCTGTGGTGACTAGAATGCCTCGATATGTACCAGTTCCTGTAGAGGCCCCTAATACCATGATGCTATTCAGGTTTAAAAGAGATTTTGGCATCACTGCAGCTATTGTTACTGCCATCACTATTGCTGCTGTGGGGGCTACTGCCTCAGCTATTGCCTTGTCTAGTTCTATACAGACTGCCAATGCCCTGAATAACATCTCAACCACTGTGGCACAGGCACTGGATACTCAGACCTCTATGAATTCTCATCTCAAAGGAGGCCTTATGATAGTTAATCAACGCATAGATTTAATACAAGAACAGATTGATTCTCTTTGGCAACTAGCACAATTGGGGTGTGAGTGGAAAATACAAGGTTTATGTGTTACTTCCGTACAGTATCAAAATTTTACAAAGGCTGCTAATCTGTCTAGACAATTGTCAAAGTTCCTCTTACAGGATTGGTTGGCTGAATTTGAAAATTTGATGAGAGAGCTGAGAGCGACAATCGTCCACATCAATTCCACTCGGGTGGATCTGAGCCTGGCCACTGGTTTGACTTCCTGGATACAGACGGCTATGGATCATCTTAAGGAGTGGGCGGTCGTAGGCTCTTTGGTGATACTGATGATACTAGCCTCTCTGGTTTACCTATGGTACATCTACAAGATGAGAGCCACACAAAAGTGTAATGCAGCCATGATTATACAGGCCCTTGTCGCCATTGTGGTGGGCCAGTCCCCTCAGGCATGGCTCGCTGCCATGAAGCCTTAAATCTTCACTGAGCATAGTCCCCGCCCACTGAGGTATTTGTTCCACGGATATTAGGGTCTGACAAGTCAATGACGAGGTAGACGGGTAAGTCTCGGCCACCTAAGACAGGACAGTCCCAAGTGGGGAGGCTGACCCAGAGACAGGTAAGAGTTTGAACACCGCCCTCCTACAGGCTCAGGCCCACCGTGAGATCCCCAGATAGGGGGATTACGAAGCCTTTCCAGGGACTTCTACCAACTTAGAAAAAATAAAAATGGGGGAACTGTAGAGAGCTGCGACGTGCCACGCCCTAAAGATGGCACCGGTTTCCACCTTCCACCAGCCCGACGGTGAGCGCTCTTGGTGGTAAACAAGTCCATATTTGGTTAAGACCGCTGATCTGGCTTGCTTCCGCATACGTGGGCCTCTAAGATAGCACCACGTGGCTTTACTTGATTGGCTGTTCATATAGTATTTAGCCTGTGGGTTGGGTCTGCCCCATTATTCGGAATTCGGAAGACTGTTTTCAAGGGACCTAAATAAAGTGCTTGAGAAGAGCTTTTGCGAGTTGCGTCGTTCTTGCTGGTCGAGAGGGACCGACAAATTTAGCTAAGGGCTTGTCTATTTTGTTGATTTTCTCAAAGAACCAGCTCTTGGTTTTGTCGATTCTTTGTATTGTTCTTTTTGTTTCTAAGTTGTTGATTTCAGCCCTGAGTTTGATAATTTCCTCTTGTCTGCTCCTCTTGGGAGTGTTTGCTTCTTTTTGTTCTAGTTCTTTCAGGTGTGCTTTTAGGTGGCTAGTATAGGAACTCTCCAGTTTCTTTTTGAAGGCACTTAGTGCTATAAACTTTCCTCTTAGCACTGCTTTCAATGTGTCCCATAAGTTTGGGTATGTTGTGCCTTCATTTTCATTGAGTTCTAAGAAGACGTAAATTTATTTTTTATTTCTTCCCTGACCCAGAGGTCATTGGGGAGAGAGTTGTTCAGTTTCCATGTTTTTGCAGGCACTCTGTTGTTTTGTTATTGTTGAAGCCTAGCTTTATTCCATGATGGTCTGATAAGTTACAAGGAGTGATTTCAATTTTTCCTGTATCTGTTGAGGCTTGCTTTGTGACCGACTATATGGTTGATTTTGGAGAAGGTTCCATGAGGTGCCGAGAAGAAAGTGTATTCTTCTGTTTTGGGGTGAAACGTTCTGTAGATATCTATTAGGTCCATTTGATTCATGACATCTGTGAGGTTCATTATTTCTCTGTTTGGTTTCTGCATTGTTGATCTGTCCAGTGGTGAGAGTGGTGTGTTGAAGTCTCCCACTATTAATGTGTGAGGTTCAATGTGGGATTTGAGCTTCAGTAGTGTTTCTTTAATGAATGTGGGTGGTCTTACATTTGGGGCATACATGTTTAGTATTGAAATTTCATCTTCGTGCATTTTTCCTTTTTTGAGTATATAGTGTCCTTCCTCATCTCTTTTGATTAATGTTGGTTGAAAGTCAAATTTGTTGCGTACTAAAATTGCTACTCCAGCTTTTTTCTTGGGTCCATTTGCTTGGTATATCTTTTTTCCAGCCCTTTACTTGGAGATAATGTCTATCTTTTTTGCTGCGGTGTGTTTCTTGTAAACAGCAGAATGTGGGATTCTGTTTTCACTTCCATTCTGCTAGCCTGTGCCTTTTTATTGGGGAATTGAGTCCATTGATGTTGAGAGACATTAATGACCAATGATTGTTGCTTCCTGCCATCTTGATGTTGGTGGAAATAGTGTCTGAGTGAGCTTCTTTTCTTTTCGTTTTGCTGCAGGCATGCTATTTGCTTCCTGTTCCTTCTTGTGTGTAGTTACCCTCTTTGGGTTGAAGTTTTCCTTCCAACATCTTCTGTAGAGCTGTACTTGTGTATAGGTGTTGTTTGAATTTAGCTTTGTCATGGAATATCTTGTTTTCTCCGTCTATGTTGATTGACAATTTTGCAGGGAATAGTAGTCCGTGCTGGCATTTGTGGTTTTTTAGGGTCTGCAAGACGTCTGTCCAGGCCCTTCTGGCTTTTAGAGGCTCTGAAGAAAAGTCAGGTGTGATTCTGATAGGTTTGCCATTATATGTTATTTGTCCCTTTTCCATAGCAGCTTTTAAAATTCTTTCTTTGTTCTGTACATTTAGTCTTTTGATTATTATGTGGCGGGAAGATTTTCTTTTCTGGTCTAATCTATTTGGAGTTCTGTAAGCTTCTTGTACAGTTATAGGCATCTTTTTTTTTAGATTTGAAAATTCTCTTCAATGATTTTGTTGAAGATATTTTCTGGTCCATGGAGGTGGGACTCTTCTCTTTCTTCTATTCCTATTATTCTGAGGTTTTGTCTTTTCATTATGTCCTTGATTTCCTGAAGGTTTTGTGTCAGGACTTTTTTAGATTTGACATTTTCTTTGACAGATGTATCAATTTCTTCAATTTTTATCCTCTGAGCCTGAAATTCTTTCTCCCATCTCTTATATTCTGTTGATGATGCTAGTGTCTGTAGTTCCTACCCTTTTCTTAAAGTTTTCCATTTCTATGGATGTCTCAGATTGCTTTTTCTTCATTGCTTCAACTTCCCTTTTCAGGTCTTCCATTCCTTTAAGTGCTTTATTCATTTCCATCACCTCCTTTGCAGTACTTTGTTGTTGCTCTCTGAGGTATTTGATTTCCTCCCTTAGGTCTTCTATTATTAATATAAGTGTAGGATTAAGGTCATTTTCCTTTGTTTCAATTGTGTTCGGCTGTCCAGAGTTGTTTGAAGCATTATTGCTAGGATCTGGAGACATCCTATTGTTTTTTTTTTAACCATGTTCTTGTGCTGACCTTTTGTCATCTGATTGACCCTGGTGTTGTCTGTTTGTTTCTTTTGTCAGCTGACCTTGGTGCTCAGGAAAACTCCCTGCCCTGGGGGTTGGTTGATCCTGAGATCCTGGTGTCTACTTCCAGATTGTGGGCAGGTTCCTGTAATAGACTGGCTCTCAGATAGGAGAGTGGTTGCTGCTCTCCTCAACTGCTTGTGACCCAATTGGACCAATATAGAGGGGATTGGAGTGGAGAGAGGGCTAGCCTCTGAGGACCTGGGAGCTGACAGGTCTCCTCAGAAAGGCAGGTAGAGCTGTGGTTGCGTCTGTGTTCTCCTCTCACTGACCTAGTCGTTCTGGTTCCCCAGCTAGGCTGACAGTGCTGGAATGGAGCTCCACCCACAACAGATGCTGGCCTCAGTGTGCCTTTTGTTGACTGCCTCAAATGCTTGGGTGCTAGGGTGAGTGACCTACCTGCCCCAGTATTTGTGGAAAACACACAGTCGTGGGCTCTGTTTGCAGGCA
Organism: Lophiomys imhausi; assembly: GCA_907164525.1. Lineage (NCBI taxonomy): Eukaryota > Metazoa > Chordata > Mammalia > Rodentia > Muridae > Lophiomys > Lophiomys imhausi. The sequence goes on from CAJQZJ010034249.1 coordinate 565,228, forward strand.
GTCTTGGCTCCTAATTGCTTTGCTGTGACTGGGTTAGGTCTCTGCCTCTCCGCTACAGTACACACTGTGCCGCCATGTTGGAAACTCTGGAAAAAATAATCTCACTTACCTTTGCTCTTGTGGTGTGGCTGTTTTTCCCTCTTGGGTGTGCAGGTCAGAGTGCAGGCTGGATATCAGGCAGACAGGTGGGGCCGCTGGTCTGTGGCTGGAGGCATGGGTTGGATCCGCTCCTGGGCTAGATCTTCTCTAGCTTGAGCTCCTCTCCATACCGGTGATGGAGCTGGCTGATCTCAGGGTGGATTAATCTATTCTTATGTGAACTGTAGCTCAGGCTTCATAGCCTTTCAAAAGCTAACTAGCATAACATTTGTTTTTGGTTAATTTTTTTCCTTCCTAGGAAATCCAGATTGACACAATTCTTGTATATTTGCCTTGGTTTTCTGAGAAAAACCCCTTATCCTCATTGTCTTCTCTCAATCCTTATAAATGTAAAATCTCATTCTGGGGTTCAGTTAATCCACTATTGATTCATAGTAGTTGTAAAGTCACAGAGTTACTGATTTTTGTTCTCTTCATGTAATTCTTTATACTTTAGTTGCTATTACTGAGTGGTGTATTTCATCTACTTTATCTTCAACTCTTAATATCTTGTCTTCTGTTTGATCCTTTCTACAGGTAAGGCTTTCCCCTGAGTCTTCTCCATCTTGAATTCAACTTGAGATTCATTCAGTATTTTTATTTTTTAATTGCAATTAGTTTTCAAATCTTGAATTAATATAGTTTTTTTCAGCCAGTTATGTATGTTTTCCTGGACTTCAATTTACTTGTTTTCTCAATTAAATTCACTCTGGTGAATTCACAGCCTTTTAAAATTACTTGGATTTTATTGTATTTATATTAGAGTTAAAAATCTTTTAGATTTGGTGTCCTAAGTTTAGTCTATACTGGAAGTCTTCAGGGAGGCATGTGTTATTTTGAACATTCATGCAGTTTGACTTCTTGTGGTGAGACCTGGGCATGCAGATTTATTTCATTGGTTGTGTTATAGCTAAGAGGAGGTCTGTTTATGATGAATTGAAATTTGATTCTTTTTTTACTTTTCTCAAAACATAATTTCAGATCATGTTAGAAGAATATGCAGGTTAGTCCTTCAGGCACTCAGTTCTGACTATTGGATAGACAGGGGTCACACAGTTCAGTGGTAACTGGTTGTTGTGGTTATTTTAGAGGGGTCATGAAATTGCTTAGTGGAGGTTCAAGAAAGCTCACTTGTCTGGACCCACTGGGGGTGGTTTGCATGGACAGATAGCAGGATAAGAGACTTGGCAGACTCACTAATAAAGAAAAAAAAATATATCATCAATTTAACTTCTGGCTGGATCTTGATAAGAAGATCCAGACTCAACCTTTGTTGTTTTTTAGAAGCTGATAAAATACATTTATTATGCATAAATACTTATATTTCTATTGTTTGTAGCTGAACATACATATATACATATATATGAATATTTAATGTTTATTTATTACTTCAAGTTACGTCTTCATCACAGTCCCCTCTCTCCACCCCTCCCTGTCCCATCCTCCCACCCTCTCCCCCTCTCCCACCTATCCTACTCCTCCGGAGTGGGTTGCCCCTATGTATTAGCCCTCCTCATTTCAACAGTCATATGAGGCTTAAGATCTTCTTCTTCTTCTACTGGGGACCTATATGGCAAGTCCATTAGGTCAAACTGTCCCACCCATCTCACTCATCACATTTATCGGAGCTACAAACCTACTTGGACTCCTCCCACACACATTCACCCCAACTACCCAACTCTCCATAAATCTAAGCATGGCCTTCCCCCTATGGGCAGGGACTGTGCTCCTAGGCTTCCTTCACAAAACAAAATCATCTCTAGCCCACTTCCTCCCTCTGTGGGGAACAGAGCTAAACCAAGAATTCACAAAGGAGGAATCTCTAATGGCTGAGCGACACTTGAAAAAATGCTCAACATTCTTAACCATCAGAGAAATACAACTCAAGACAACCCTCGGATTCTATCGCACACATGTCAGAATGTCTAAGATCAAAAACTCCAATGACAGCACATGCTGGCAAGGTTGTGGCAAAAGGGGAACACTCCTCCATTGCTGGTGGGAGTGCAAACTTGTACAACCACAATGGAAATCAGTGTGGCAAGATTTTAGAAAAATTGAAATAGACCCAGCCACACAACTTCTGGGTTTTCATCCAAATGATTCCTCACCAAATCAGAAGGACATCTCCTCATCTATATTCATAACAGCTTTATTTGTAAAAGCTAGAAACTGGACACAACTCAGATGTCCCTCAAAGAAAGAATCAATTTAAAAGAAAAATGTGTGTGAGCATCCACCTCAAATTCCATTGGTTTTACATTTCCTTCTATAATGGACTGCTCACTAGACTAAAGGGGATGCTAGCAGCAGCATTTTGGATTTTACAGCCCAACTCAGTTACTAGGCAAGCAGATATGGCACACTATTTGTAGAATGAATGAGAAATATCTGCATCTGGCTCATGTTTTTAAACATTTAGTCAATATCTAGTGGCACTGATTTGATAGGATGTGGAGTCTTTACAAGATGAAACTTTGCTGGAGGAAGAAGGGTGGTTAAGAAGGCAAATGTTGTGGTTTTATAATGCACTGTCTGTCTTCTTTTTGTGTACTTATTATGGTCAGGATATGTATGACCAAACATTTTGAACTCCTGCAACTATGCTTTTCTCTCCATGTGGACAGTATTCCCTTTAGTCTTTGGTTGAGATTCCTCCTCCTTTAAATAAATTCTTGTCAGATATTTGATCACAACAATGATAAAGTACTTAATACACCAGGATATGACAGATTTCCCATTGAGTTCTTCTCAGCAGCATGATTACTATAATAGACTTAATTTCTAAGGAAGACATTACATAGACATGACCTCCATAAGTCATAGTGTTTCGATTAAATTATGAAGCAGAAGCTTATAGCAGGAGGAATTGAATTTCATTGATCCATTTCAAATTATATTAAATAAAAATATAAATACATTAGTAAGGGATGCTTAGAATCTTATTGATACATATCCAAGAAGTATTAATGAATTCTGATAAGTTTTAAAATTATGTAATACAGAAAAACTTCAACACTCATAAATGCTAAATTTGTTATGTCAGAATGCTCTAACTAACCTATGACTTTCTAATTTAATTGAAAAATCTATTTCATAATGGAAAATTAAGAGCTGCTTAATAGAGTAGTGTCGGAATTATAAAATATATTTATTTTAGAAGGGAAGACCCTTTTACTACTAGCTAATTTTATGTTGTATCCAAGACAATATATTCTAAAATATATTAAATTAAAAATTGTAAAATGGCAATATATGTTTTTCATAATGTCAAAAATAAATTTTAGACTTACATATGAAAGGTAGCAAATTGTAATAAAATCATCTCCAGGTTATTTCCCAACCAACTTTTTCATCTATTGTTTACTATTTTAAAACCTAGAAATGGCAAACTGATTGGCATACTAAGATAAATTTATTAAAAGGATATGTCAAGTTTGAGGTAGGAAATACCATGAGATTCTAAATTATCAAAATGTGCATCTTTATTTTTACTTTATATGGGCTTCTTGGGAACTGAAGATAATGGACAAGTCTGTGAGTCTCAGCAGAGTGAGCTGAGCATGAACATTATTGTCATCCCTTTGCCCATCACTCTGTTTGCCAGCTTAGGATGAGCTAATATGAGTAAGTTAATGAGAATGTTACAAAAACATTGAACCATAATGTAAATAATGAATAATTTTAAATTTTGAAGTAATTTTAAATTTTAAGTAATTTTCTGATTATTGTCTTTTTCCTCCTTTTCCTCAAATGTTTCCTTGTTGGTTTCTTGGAAGTTGCTGTATATTTTCACCTTACTGTACATTTTTCACCCTAAAATGTCTCTTTTTCTTCCCATAAGAAAAAAATTGGAATCTCACACTTTACCTGATAGTATTTAATAAACAGCATAAGAAACAACTTATCATGTGGTTGTGATAAACATACAACAGATTTAAGGCATATGAGGGGTAGATTATGAATAAAAAATAAAAACAAGAAAAACAATCCACTATGAGATTGTGGTTTGTGTCTAAAGAGGCAGAAGAATCATGAAGCAGGAAGGTGCACTGGTGTGTAGAGGAATTTTAATTCATAACATGCTTGCTCTGGCAAGAGATCACATCCAAAGACCTTCTAGGTCTGTGTGAGCTAGCTGCAATACAGACACACATTTAATCCCATATGACAGAGGAAAGCAGATCTATGATTACAAGGCAAGCCTAGCATATAGCAAGTTTCAGGTAAAGAAACGCTTAGGTCTAGGCATGGTGGTACACACCTTTAATCCCATCACTCAGGAGACAGAGGCATGCAGATCTCTGAGTTCTAGTCAGTTTTGTTCAATAGTTTGTTCCAGTCAGTGAGTTGAGAGGCAGCACAGTGGAGTTGAGTTTGTGGCAGTTCAGTGTATGGAATTCAGAGACAGTTTTATTGGGAGAGTTTTACAGAGACAGGCTGAAGAGAGAACAAGCTAGAAACAGGTGAAGACAGAATGAGCCAGAGAATAAGGAGCCAAAAGATTAGAACAAATGGCTAAAGATAGTTTGAGGTCAAGAAGAACAGTTCAGTCAGAGGCTGAGAGAGAAGCCAGATGGAGTCAGTCAGCTTGAAGAATAGTTTGAGCCAGAAAGCTGAGTTGAACCAGCCAGCCAGAGTTCACAAAGACCTAGAAAGTGTGAGTTTGTTCAACAGTAAGTCTCAGATGCTGAAAACATTCTAGGCCTAGATTAGATTGTATGGAGGCTAGAAGCTTCCAACACTGGGCCTAGGTTAGGAGACAGAGGCAGTAAGCCTCCAAGAAGACAATTACATTGGAGAATAAAAGATACTTTTACCATGACTGGAAATAATAAATAGTAAAGTTCTCTTTCACAATAGTCATTTCTTTGAGAAGCCTCCTTACTGACTGGGTGTATGGCCATGAATTAAGCTCTCTCAGCAATTGCCAATGTTTTGGCAAAACTCTGTAATAGATGTTAAAGTAATTAACAAGCACAGTGCTTTAGTTAGATAGTGAAATGTATTCAAGAAATAATATCATAATCTATATCATATAACATGGAAAGCATACTCTTATTTACTTCAAATATTAATCTACGGTTTTTAATTCATAATTCCTAGCAATTTTAAAACATATTTATATTGTTAAATATATTTTAATTTACACAAATGACTTTTAATCAAGAAACCATTATTTTTAAATAAAGAATAACAAACATTTCATAAAAATTTGTTTTTCTTTAGATTCACCTAATACCATAATTGAATATCATCTCTTTTGTAAATAGGAGATTTGATTTTCATAAAAATATTTTAATATTTGTGTGTGTCCATGTGTGGTTATGGGCATTTGTGGAGTCTGACTGAATACATCTTTAGAAAAGTTTCCATTTTGTATTAAGTTTGAGTCAGAGCTGACCTCCAGTTCCAGAACAACAACAAAATGTACTCGACCTTGTACCTGACCTTGTATTCCAGGGGTGTTCCCTAGTCATTACCAGACAGCTCACTCTAAAGTCTAAACAAACTTTCTGATGGTCAAACTGACCACAACTGGTTAGTCAGTAGCAACGAGCCAATCAGAAATGGACATGACTAGCTACCCAAATGTCACCCAATCATATGATAGAAAACCTGTTTCTTTGTCCAAGTCCCTATATACACCTTGTGTTTTTGGAGTTTGGGGCTCTCAACTCGAACTTCTGTGTCAGCCAGTATTGAGAGTCCAAGATCTGAGATTGAATAAACATGTATTTACATCGGAGTTGGCTCCTGGGTGATCTTTGGGGTCTCGAGAACCGGGCAGAACATATATGAATAAAGGAGTCCTTTAGGTCAAAAACATTGGATCTCCTGGGCCTGCAGTTACAAAAGGTTGGTGACCGACCTGGAGTGAGTCTAGGAACATAACTCATCCTGAAAAGAGCAGCACACCCACACAGTCACTGAGCTATCTCTTCAGCCCCATGCTCTGTGGTTTTTTTTTTTTTAATTGAAAATCAATTGTTTCACCTTCAAAAAACCTTTATAGCAAACAAAATTTAGAAAACTCACACAGATGTCAGTAAATTATTCAATTCTGTTAGGGTGTTTCAAAAATAAAAACCTAGAATGATTAATAGATGAAAACTAGGATGCATCCATTCAGAGGACATCCATTTAAAATTTGATCATTTTAAATAAAACTTGTTCTACACTATTAAAACAGTTACTCATATATCCTCTTCATTTTACTTTTGCTTAATAGCATGAAGTACAGAAATAGTGTACATTTTATTATAAATCAAAGGAAAAGAAGTAGTTACAACATTGAGACATTTTGGCTTTTTATTTTGAATATAGTGGAAATGATGACAACAGAGCATAAATGTTGTTGGAGAGAAAAAATAAATTCCTTTCATATGGGAATTATTTCCTAGTTTTAGTAGTTTGTTCTGCATTATTCACATTAACTTTTTTAAAAAAATGGTCAGGAGTTTGGAAACAATAGAGCAAGATTTGTTAATAGAGCAAGTAATTATTTTACTTCATATTAATACTTAGAAGTTTAGCACACAGAAAACATGTCATCACTATTGAATTATTGTAGAAAACATTTTATTTCAGCATTTGCTTCCAGCTGAAATTGTCACCCAAATAAAACTAGTATATATCTTAAAGGCACACAAAAAAATTTACAGGTCTTAATAAATATGTGTGTTGGTGGATTGTCACAAAGCCTACATGAATGAATGAATGAACAAATAAGTAAATAGATAATTTAAATTATCTTATCATAGCATTGATACTAAAGGGAAGAATTTATTCTAAATTTAGTAAGAGTTATTAAAATATATAATGTCACATATTATGGGCTTAAGATTAATTTAATATCTTTAAATAGTTTCTGGCTATATTATGTCATTTCAGGTAGAAGGAATGCCCATAGTGATTATTAATAATAAGCATGCATTTCACAACTTATCTATACCTTTAGATTTTATAATATTAAAGTTTACTACCTCAATTTTAAAATGTATTTAATTGTTTTTCTTCTGTTCATATGTGTGTGTTGTGTGTAAGCATATTTATGGGTTGACATGTATGTATGAGTCCACATGTGTGTGGGCCTGTTTGTGGAGGCCTGAGGATGAAGTCTGGAGTGTTCTTCAACACGTTCTACCTTATTCTTTTTTTTTTTTTTTTGGTTTTTCGAGACAGGGTTTCTCTGTTTAACAGCTCTAGCTGTCCTGGACTCGCTTTGTAGACCAGGCTGGCCTCGAACTCGCAAAGATCCACCTGCCTCTGCCTCCCAAGTGCTGGGATTAAAGGCGTGCGCCACCACCGCCCGGCTGTTCTACCTTATTCTTAAACAGGATTTCTCAATTAAATCCAGAACTAGTATAGATGACCTCCCTAACTAGTTCACTTTGGGACTGATAGTTTACTCTTTGGAGGCTGGAATTACAGGTAAATTGTGATGCCTGCCAAGCCTGAGTTTTGAAAATGACTCAGAAGTGCATGATCAGCTTTTTGGTAAACCATTCTCAATAGATTTGGGGTTTCTTTACCTCACACCTTAAGGATTAAAGTTCAATGTTAGCCTCTATGACTGGAGTAGAACCATTTCTAATTGATAAATGGACATTTGTCTTGCTTCACGATCACTGAAGAATATTATTGGGTCTCTAGCCAATGAATAAATTTGGTTTAATTTATTTCTCACATATCAGTGTTTTTGGAGTTCCAAGTACATTGTAAAGGAACTTTAAACCAAATATAACATAACCTGTGTGAAATCAGTTCTGTTTTAAACTTCATTCAACTTGGAAGTTAATTATGTTAGCATGTGTGTTTGTAATATGAATTAATAGTTTTGTTGCACTTCTGTGATTAGTCTCTGTTTGTTCTAATTTCTTTTTAGCTCCTTTCTGATCTTGAAGTTAAAAAAAAAAGAAAACACAAGATGTATTCCTTCAATTTAATACCAGTTTGAGGTGTTTCTCCTGCACCATCAGATCAATGAAAAGTAAATAGCCTACACTTCTTGCTTCACATTGCAGTATTGATCTTTTTTCAGCTTTTGCTTCCCTTTTTTCCCTGCATCTTGTGTCTTCCAACCCCTGGGACTGAAGTGATTGCCATAGATTGGACAAGCTAACAAGCGCATGCTAAGGAAGTGGTGTTATGCGTCCCACTCACACACACGCTTAGTATATAAAGCCTGCCTCTGTGGAGAGAGAACAGTGCCATATTGTGTGCATGACACAAGAAACTAAGAGAAAGAACTAGAAAGGAAATGCCAAGAAACAAAAATAAACCAGGAAGGAAGATCTTATATTCCATTTGCAGTGTTTGAAGATAGTGCTAAATTAGGTGGTGAAACACCTTTGTGAAGTAAGAGACATGTAACCTGCGGGGAAATGCTACAAAGTCTTAGTTTTGGCAACTGACTGGATGTTGGCAGCTGTGGGTAAGTCTCCATGATTGTTCAGTATATACGGTTTCTAAATGGTATTCTCTTTGCTTTTAGTTTAGTTTGTTTGTTTCAGGCTGTTTAAACTATAAGCATGTGCAATAGAAAGAAGCATTAATTTTATTCAATATTATACTTTGAATATTTTACTCACATATTTGTCTCAAAAATATTTGAAGATTTGCTTTAGTTAACAATCTGACTTATTTGTGGCTATTTTTGTAGTAAGTATTTAAATGTTGTTATATTTATTTTGAAATCTCAAGGAATGAAGGAAAATAGGAAAACTTTGTAAAACTTAGAAATATTTGTTTCTCTTAGCTTTTAAAAAATATCTCAGTATCCACATATTTGTCTAGAATTGAAAATGGGAAAACAAATAATTCCTATTCAGTCATCTGCTATTGAATCTTTCTAGAAGGAAATGATGCAGTGGACAGTTCTCCAGCTTCCTGACCTTATAGAAGGATGCCAGAGGGTCTCTTTCTTTGACTTAATTTTTGTTAACCTTGGTTCCGCTGGTTCTCAGGTTCATTAACTAAAGTGTGTGCAAATTAGTTAACTTTTTTATTGTGTGTCAAATTAGTTTAAGAATCTATATCAAGTTATCTTTCTAGATTCAACTGACAGAAGTGATTCACAAATGAGAGGGAGTAAACAAAGCTTATACTTCCTATGGAGAAACTCTTTTCCAATAAGTTTTATGTTGGCATGAATGCTATATAGAATCTTTGGTTTATTACTATTTTTAAAGAAATTAGGTATTAATTCAGGCTCCTCCTTCTAATATATGAAATATTGTACTGTGATTCACAAAACTGATTTAGAAATCATAGACATCACTTCATTGTGGCTTTTTAACACATTGTTTTCAACATGATGCTTTTAATCACAACAGTTTTTTTGTCTACATAAGAGAGAGAGTACACAATCAAACTGAACATGATTTGAAAGCTTTTTTAATTACTCATATTTTATATCTTTTTTTGGAGTTGGAAGATTGTTTTAACCCAAGGTTATGTAATCTTTCAAGTAACCATAGTGTTTATTTGAAAGCTATTAATTTTGTATTATACTGTGCTGAAGATGTTTTATACTGTGAGACTTACCTGTATTATTGAGTCCATGACCAATTTCAGCGTTGCTCAGTGAAAGTTGTAGGTTAACTGGACCCTCTGGGATATCATTTATTATTTGCAGATATTGATTTTGGGGAAAGAAAAGCTAAGATGTATAAATATAATGCAACTTGGACCTGGTCAAGAGCTGTTAACTCCTAATGGTCTGCATATTCTATCTCTTGATGTTTAAATGCTATATATATGTATATATAACATTTAAATATATATATTAATATACATTATATAATGTATATTAAATATATTAATGATACATTGTACTCCATTCAGTATAAACATTCATTAGAATATATACAATATGTCTAAATAATGAGTTCACAAAGGATCTTAGTATGTTTTTAGACTCTGAACTTACCTTAGTCAAATTTATAGAGTTGATGGTTTACAAATAATAAAAATACATGTTGATTTATAGTGTGTATAGGATTCATAGTATGTGTGTGTGTGTGTGTACATATTTGAGGTATGTCAGTGTATTCAAGGGAGAATATAGATGCTCATTTATAGATTTGTTCTTATTTTTTAAAAATGTAGTTTACAGCAGTTTCCTTAGCACTTTTGGAGACTTAAAAAGCAAAGGGGTAACCATGTTTAATGAAGATTTTACCTGGAGGCATCTAAAGTGCCAGATGAAGTTAGAGTTATGTTTCACTATGCAGAGAATGATGTTATCACTGAGCAGACTCCAGGGGCCTGTTTTGACACTGTTACATCTACCACGCTGAGAAGATGCTGAAGACATACGTGCAAGCTCAATGTTGTCACCTTTTCACTCCCCCATTCTTATAGTGTCCTTAGGTTAATAAATTTTTCACTCAAATATCTTCAGTATTTTAACAAAAAATAGAATCTACATATACATAAAGTAATTTAAAGACGTTTTTGTTTCATTTATTGAAGGTAAATGCCACTTTTAAAATGAATTTTTATGATCTTTTAAACTCTGTTTATATAATATCAATGTAAAAAAGAAAAATGTATATTAAAGTAAATTGAATATAAACAACCAAATATTCACAGATTATGTTATTCAATTTACTGCCACAAATCAAGTGAAAATAGCTAGCACTTATTACAAAATATTCTTTTAAACATCTTTCCATGAGCCTGAGTTGTAGTGGAGCATTCCATGCTATCAGGGATCTATAGCATATTATCTTTCTCCGTCTTTAACAAGAGAATATTGTTGAAACATGACTAGTGCTAGTAGATTCCCTCTTCACTGCTGCATGAATGGAGGTCTCATCTGACATCCTCTGTCAACTACATTTATTGCAGTTTGTGCTATGAATAAATACATTGAACTCTAAAGTATTAAGTATTCTGCCTGTTAAACTTATTAAAAACAAGCAAACAAACAAAGACAAGTTTCTATGAGGAATCCAATCTACATTAAATAAGAAGAGTGGACCAGGTCTTCAATTTTACAAGATTTCAAAAAACAAAAAAAATCCATTAAAGCTTTTAAGCATATTTTTATTGATGATACAACAAATATAATGAATAATGGATTTTTGTCAAAGTACCTGAAATGTAAAATTCTAAGATTGATATTTCATGCTAATTTAATGTTTAAAAAATGCATTTTATTAATATGCAGAATGTCTCACAGAATTTCATAACTGACAGCATCACATGTTTTTTAGCTTTTATTTAGCATCAACTATGTTGTACAACTTTAAAAGAAAAGACAAGGTATATCGCCAGCTCATGCAACCTAATAGGCTAGAAAGGAAGAAATACAACCACCACTCTCCTTAATATGCCCGTTTACTATAAACTGTTTATTAACTATCAAAGCCAAAGTTTTTTTTTAATACTTACAAACACTTCACAGGGTTAAATCATGCTCACATTACACACACATTTTTATAGTGATTTATTATTACTGTGTGTGTGTGTGTGTGTGTGTGTGTGCGTGTGCGTGCGTGCGTGTGTGCTGTGGCATATATGTAGAGGACAACTTATGAAAATTGTTTTTTTTTCCTTCTGGGAATTGAACTCATGTCATCTGATTTGGCAGCAAGTGCCTTTACATCCTTCACGACCTTGTCACCTCCTCAATTTAGTATTACATAAGAAAAGAAGGCATTTGATGCATTTCTAAAAATAATTTTTGTTTTTTGATTATATTATTTTGTACATATAATAATATAAATGCTGAAAGATACAGATAATAAATGCTGAATATGCTAATACCAGAACAAAGAGAAAAGAAAGATATTTAGATTTTAATGTCATTGACTTTGACTTAAAAAAAATACTTAGCAAAGCCAAGTACCACACGAAAAATGCTTGCTATCTTTAGGCATATGGGCATCTCTGGAAAAGTTTATATAGGACAGCACCCTAAATCTGATCTTTAAAACTCAAAGTTACACGTATCTACTTACATGGTTGCATTTTGATGATATATTTGTGATTTGACACTTAGAATACTTTTTAAATTCTTAACATTCTCCTTATTAAAGTGTAGGAATTTCTGAGTACATTTTTATTTGGCAGTCTAAATGAACAGTTATATTCGTATTTTTAACGATTACTTTTTCTTGTATAGGAGCTTGGCCAAGAAAGACACTGAGAACTGACTGTAGGCAGCAGAATTACAAGTGGTTTGAATGAGTAATTTCAAGGTAATATTGGTAACACTCCTAAAATTTATGAGGCAAAATACTTCCATCATTAATTTTAGCTTACTTTCCTTAGCTTCCTCAGAATTAGCATGTGACCAGGTACTTATTTTCTCTCTATTATTGTTATTCTTATTATTATCATTACCATTATTATTTGTGTCTTCAAACTGCAGGAAAAAACACATGACACACAAGCATCCTTGACATTTGATTATCTCCATTAATTTATTAGATAAATTCCTCTGGCACAATAGTCTGTTCATATGAACATCAATATCAAACATAATCTGTTATTTCTTATTGGTTTCTGAAATAGTATCATAAATTCATCCACAATACTAAAAGCATCATCTGTAAGATGTTGAAAGAGTCTGTCATGCAGAAAGTGAGGCATTACTCAAGAGAGGCAATTTCAGCCAAAGGCCATTGTTAGGTTCTTGAGGGTAGGCAATGAGTACTCAGCCTCTTTATCACTGTCCATTAATCCAATAGAACAATTTTATTTTGAAATTTAAGAGTTCAAAAATGCTATTGACCCTTGATCAACAATGACGCTGATGCTGACTATGGCTTTTCTGGTTGCTACTGTAATTTACCTACTCATATGTCTAAGCACCTACAGCATGATCTCCAATTAAATATATTTGGCCAAGAGATTTAACCTCTTTGGGCTTAACTTGACCTTTTCGCATACTGGATATTTTTTAAGAGAATTATTGTGAATCTCCTCATGGTTGTTATATAAATTATTTCTTTAAATTTCAAATATGTCAATAATATTTCTTCTTGTATACCTCAACACTCAAAAAGTCATAATAAAGGAAACAAAAATAAATGATGATAACTGATTGGATATTGTATATTTCTTGACTAAATTTTCAGTAAACTTTTCATTATTTTCCTAGCAGACTTCCTAGTTACCACATCAATTTTTAAATTATTTTTGAGACTTTATTAAAATTATATGATTTCTCCTTTCCTGTCTTATCTTTATTCTTTTTCAAATTCATTGCCTCTTTTTTCAATCAACTGTTGTTACATATATATATATATATATATATATATATATATATATATCCTGCTCAGTAGACCTAATACTTGCATATATGTTTTCAGGGTTGGTTATTTTGTATCACATAAACAATTTGTGTGCTTTTCCTTGGGAGAGACTATTTCTCCAACTTTCAGCATTCCTTAGTTGCCTAAACTTCTTGTGTAGAGTTGAGTCCTTGTGGACTTTTCCCTATCCATCTTAACATGCCTATTGTTGCTGTCCTTGTACAATTTATGTTGGTCGAACTTTGTATGTGTAGCTTCAATATTACTTGGAGTCATAATCTCATAAAAACTCATTATTCTTCCAAATTTGTATCACCTCTTCAGAATACTGACTAAGATTTTTTCAGAGTTGCATTATAGATGTTTTCATTGGGATTAGGCTTTGAATTCTGGATTTTGATTGGATGATGTTTTATGTAGTTTTCCATCTGTTGTAAAGAGAAGTTTCCCTAATCTAGGGCAAGGACTATACTTATCTATGGGTATAAGGGTTAAAAAAATAGGATTTAATTAAAGATTATGCTGAATTAGTGAAATGGCAATTATAGATTCTCTTTTAAGACCCATGCCTTTACTACTAGCCCTGGGTATATGGCTGGATTCCCATTACCAATCATTATTTCATTCTTTTGAGGTAGTCTGAAATCCAATTAGAGAACTCTCACTTACTGCCAAGACAGGTGTGCCACTACTGTACCCTTAGAGTTCACATCACATGCTGGTTGTTGTGTTGAATAATAGGGATCACAGCTGGGCTGTTAATATCTTCTCTCATTTGTAAACTTTCATAATGCCTTGTAATAACTTGTAAGCTAGGCCACAGGGAGAAACCTTCAGCTCAGCATGGTATCTTCAACAATATGGACTTGTTTCCATCTCTGGGGAAAAACCAAGGGCAATAGCTATAGCCTATATGTTTTGGGCACCTCTTAGACAACACTGATCAATAACTCAAAAGCAGCTTCTCATAGCTGAAACTGGAACTTTTGTTGGATGACCTTTGGCTCTTAGAGGAAGCATTATTTTTTTAATAGTAATATTGATCACACACACATGAACACACAAACACACACACAAACACACACACACACACACACATGTTCTCTCTCTTACCCCTTCTCTAAAAATAATTCTACTGTATGACCCAACTATTCAAGGCCTTGGAATATGTCCAGTGGATGAATATGTTAATGGAGGAAGTAGAAAAGATCATATCGAGTGAGGTATCTCAGATACCTTAATATCCCATTTTATGTGTGTGTGTATATATATATATCATACACATAATGTTTATTTATAAGCTACATTACATATATTATATACTTTAGATACAGAATTAATAGTATGATATATGATCACTTATGAATTTTTCATAATTTTTACTGATTTTTATAATGCTCCTTCCTTCTTCTAAACTTATCTTCACCTGTGTAATTAATGCTCCACATTTTCCAATCCCTATCTCATCACTTGAACCCTGTTATTACCCTCTCTGCTCTCCTTCGCACACCTCAGTTCCAGTAGTGATTCATTTTCCCATCCTGGTTTTTGCAGTTTCTCCATGATATATATTCACATCTTAAGAATTTGAGAAATGAGCCTCTGGTGATTGAGAATATGCAATGATTGTCTTTCTTTGTGGGTTACTTGACTCAATATGATCTTTTCTTTTTATATCCATTGATATGCAAATTTTATGGTTTGACTTTTCTTTACAACTAGCAGAATAGTATCCCACGGTGCCTATATACCACAATTTTATTAACCATTTATCAGTAGGAGAATAAATTATTTTTCTATTTTTAATATATTACTAGTAGATCAGTAACAGCTAAACAAGTATTTGTGGAATAGGATTTACAATTCATTGAACCAAATAGTTGAGTCATACTTTAGATTTATTGTTAGCTCTCTGGGGATTATCACCAATGATTTCTAGAAGGGTCTGAGTAGTTTGTTATATCAACAGTGAATGAGGGTTACTGTTTCCTCATATCCACTCCAAACTTTATTGTTAGTTGTACTATTGACCTTTGCCATTCTGACTAGAGTAAGATGAAATATCTCAATGTTTTGATTTGCATTTGTTACCTCTCTGGGGATGATGAATATTTTTTGAGATATTTTCTAGCCATATTTTTTCCTTCTTTTCAGAAGTCTCTGTTCAGGTCCCATGCCCATTCTTTGAAATTTTGTTTCTTTGTTTTTGCTGACCTCTTATTTTTCTAAGTTATCTACATATTGTGGACATTAATACTCTGCCAGAGGTATATATGAAATTTTTTTCTCCCATTCTATGGGATTAAATTCTTGAGCAAATGAAATTATATTTAGAAAGTCTTTTCCTACCTCTATGTCAAAGGGTATTGTCATTGTTTTCTTCTAGCAATTTCTTTGATTCATATTCAGGTTTATACCTTTGATATGTTTGGCATAATTACATCTATTGACTTGTGTGTGTTATAACATCCTTGTATTTCAGGCATAAAACCAACTTAGACATGGTGTACAACATTTCTGATATATGGCTGTTTCAAAGTAATTTACTGAGTGTTTTTGAATTTATGTTTATCAGGGATATTGGACTGTAATTTTGTTGTTGGTGCTGTTTGTCATTGTGTCTTTATCTAGTTTTGGTAGTAAAGTGATCCTGGCTCTATAGAAAGTGTTAGGGAATTTCTCTCCTCCTCTTCCTTCTTTTTTCTTCTTTTTGAGTACTTTAAGAAGGAAAGATTTACTGTGGTTCTTTGAAAGACTCTTAGAATTCTATTGTGAATACAACTAGCTTGGATTTCTACTTTTTTCTTTTATTGAAAATAGTGTTTTTTACCTTCACATAACATGTCTTGATTATATTTTCCCTTCATCTACTTCTTTTAGTTCCTCCCCACATTCTCTCCCATTGCTATTCACCTTCTTTCTCTCTTTTGTTAAAAAAAAACAAACAAGCTTCTAAAGGATAACAATAAAATATAATAAAATATAAAAATGATAAAACAAGAACTAATATACTTGATTAAAACAAAACAAACAAACAGAAGGAAAAGAACTTAAGAAAAGGTACAAGAAACAGATGGAGGTGCATAAACACACTCAGGAATCCCATAAAAAACACCAACCTTGAAGCCATATTTATATACAAAGGAACTGCAGAGTAAAAAGAGAGAAAAATATCTATACAAATAAAAATTAAATTTAAAAATAAAATACAAGTTTGTAAAAAGCTTGCAACATGGCATTGGGACAAATGACCTCTTTTTATTCCAAAGAGGTTTCTGTTGGTCATCTACCTGCAGACATGTCACCTACTCTTAAGAGTAGTTGGTGATCTGCACTTTGTTCAGCTGTAATTGGTGAAGCTACCTTCTGCAGCAGATGGGAACAAAGCAGAGACCCACAGTAATACATTATTCAGAGAGTGAGGGATCTTGGAATACTTTGCTCTAACTGGGTGTTTCCATCAAATCCCTCCCCTCAGACCTCCAGGAACTCTGGGAAAGTAGTTAGAAAGTGTGCAAGAGTCAGAAAGGATGGAGGACACCAAGAAAACAAGACCTCTTGAATCAACTGAACATGGCTCATATCAACTCAAGGAGACTTAAACACCATGCACAGGGCCTACCTTTCTGGTTACCAAAGCAATATTAGTTCAGCTTCCAACATGTGAACTTGCAGAGTGAAATTTAAGTCAAGTCAGTTATTCCTACAACCTTTGTGCTACAGTTGCACTAGTATATTTTGCAGGAAGAACACTATATTTGCAGGCAGATCAAAGGGTTTGTAGCTGTGTTAGTGTTTAACTTTCTCCTTTCATAGCATGCAGAGTACATTCCTGTACCAAAAACACTAGCATGCAAGGGTGAAGCCTCTATATTTCTCTGTGTTCAATGAGAAGCGTAGGTGTTGTGTTCAGCAATGGAGTCTTGCTATCAGTTTGGGTGTTCTTAGAGGTCCCTTTTGGCCAATAACTCAATTATATGTAACCTAACCACAGTACTCTGGGCTTTTTCAGTCAGAAATATTTTATTCTTATTTCAATCTCTTTACATTTTATGGGTCTGTTTAGGTTGTTAATTTCCTCCTTTCTTAATTTTGGTGGTTTGTCTAAATCTAAAATTTTATCCATTCCTATTAGGTTTTTTTTTAACTTAATGGAGTACAGGCTTTTAAAATATTCCCTTTTAATATTCTGAATTTCTTTGGAGTATTATATGACAATTTCCCTTTTAGTTCTAATTGTTTATTTTTATGCTTTCTTTCTTTTGTTTGGTTACTTGGTGTGAGTATATGCTAGTCTTCATCTTTTCTCAGAAATATCTTAGATTCATTCTTAGATACATATTTTAAATATGTATGGCTTTCTTTGTTTCTATTTCATTAACTACTGCTCTGATATCAGCTATCCCTTCCCATCAATTTGACTTGGCTTTGGTTTGTTCCTGTTTTTTTTTTTCCAAAAAAAAAAAAATGAGTAATTTATTAAGTCAATGACTTGTGCTCATTTTAATTTGTTGATATAGATGTTTGGAGCTATAATCTTTTGCTTACATTAGGATTTTTCAGTATGCCCAGAAGTCTCATTGTGTTTGTTTTCATTTTTATTTAGTTCCAGGAATATTTTTGTTTCTTTCTTGACTTCTTCTTTGATCCCTTAATCATGCAGTAATGAGGTCTTTAATCTACATGAATTTCTGCACTTACTTGGGACTTGTTTGCTCTAAAAGTACCTTTTATTCTCTTGTTAAGACTGTCATCTCAGAAACTTAACTCACAATAAGGTCGCCTTTTCTACCTCTTTCTGAACTCAGGCTAGCTGATTCAACTCAGCTTTTGTGGCTTAAACTCCTCACTAAGCTGACTGATTCAAACTAGCTTCCCTCTGCTTCTCACTGAATTTTTCTGTTTAAACAAATTACCTCTGAACTCCATGAACTGAATGAACTCCATGAACTGAATTGCATTCAACCAAATGCATACACTGCACCAAACTATACTGTGCCCCACATTCTATTGTACTGTATCCACAAATTGAACTCCACTGTACTCTCTCTCAAAACACTCCCAACTCATCGACTGAACTCAACTCTAGTGTATTAGCTTCTTTTCTGAACTTTCTATTGTACTAAACTCTACTACTTTCTGAACACTCCTGTCTTCTCTAACGAACTTTCTACTGTACTCTACTTGGCTGTATTGTCTTCTCTTCTCTCTCTCTCTCTCTCTCTCTCTCTCTCTCTCTCTCTCTCGCCTGTACCCTACTCTACTCTATTGTCTTCTCTACTCTCTCTACTGTACCCTACTCTACTATCTCAAAACTACTCTACTTATTTTAAGTAGTTTCTCTTTCCTTTCTGTTCTCTTGAGAGTTGGGCATATCCCATCTCTAACTTATTGTGTCAAATCTTTCTCAGATTCATCATGTTTTATGCCCCTCAATTAGACATCACTTTCAAACATGGTTTTTTCCTTCTACAAACTAACTTTACCTTCATTGTTTGGGATTTAAGATGTACTAAGGGCATCACTATATTCCATCAATATCATACAATAATCCAAAGCCTGTCTACATTCCAGCTGTATCACACAGACCTAGGTCTTTGGATGTGATATTTTGCCAGAGAAGTCATGTTACTGGATTAAAATTCCTCTACAGTTTGTTGTCAATATTAAGTTTTATGTACTCTAGTCAGGATAACAGGGATTATAACAATTCTTTACATTTGTAAGTTTGTTTTTGTCCCAGAATATGGTACAAAACATTTTAGAGAAGCATCTGTGTGCTACTGAGCACAATGTGTATTTTTTGGTGTCTGGCTTAAATATTCTACAGATATCTGTTAAGTATGTTTGATGTACAATATCAGTTGCATCTGAGTATTCTTGATGTTTTTGTCAAGATGACTGGTACTTTGAAAAAGTGGAATATTGAAATCACCTGCTATTGTTGTGTTAATGTTAATTTCTGTCTCTGAATCCATGAGTATACATTTTTTTGTGAACTTGGGTGTTGGTGCATCTATGTTTAAGATAGTAATATACTTTTGGTTAACCATTACCTGGATTAGAATGAAGTCTCTATTTTTATCTTTTCTGATTAGCTTTAGTTTGAAGTCTATTTGGTCATAATTTAGGAAGGAACTGTCTGTATGCTTCCTGGTCTCATTTCATTAGAGTACATTTTTCCATCTTTTCAGTCTAAGGCAGTGCCTGTCTTTAAATTTAGGATGCATTTTTGTAGAAAACAGATAGATGGAATTTTTCTTTATACGTTCAATTACCATATGTATTTTTCTGAGATAATTGAGACCATTAACATTTTTAGTATTTGTGGAATTCTGTGCTAATTGGGGATATTGCAGTGTTGATTTTTGCTGGCATTGTTTGTGTTCGGTGGTACTTTTGTTTTAGTAATTATTGTTTCATATTCCTTTCCACAATTTTTTTTTGGCCATGCTCATTCCTCTCTTCAGACTGAATATTACTTTCTGTGTTTTGGCTTTTGCATTTGAATATAATTCTAAGGCTATTTATATTATGGAAAGATTTTTCTTTCTCCAACTACAGCAGATAGATTTGCTCTGTGTTTTAGTCTAGGTTTGCCATCACAGTCTTTGGAGACTTGCAATACCTTGCTCCAGGCTTTTCTGGCTTTCAAAGTTTCCATTGAGAATTCATCTGTTTTTCTCATGGATTTTCCTTTATATGAGACTTTTATTTATTTATTTTGAAGCTTTTAGTACACCTTCTTTGTTCTGCTCCTTAGTGTTTCAACTATGATATGTCATAGGGATTTTCTTTTCTGTTTAGTGTTCCATATATTTCTCATACCTGGTTGAGCTTGTCTTTCCCTAGTTTATGCAGTGGTTTTCTTGTTGAAGTTCTGAGTTGTGCAATTAACTTTGGATTCTTTCCCCTCTGTTCATTCTCTCTCTCTCTCTCTCTCTCTCTCTCTCTCTCTCGTGTGTGTGTGTGTGTGTGTGTGTGTGTGTGTGTGTGTTTTAAATTTCATCTCCTTTCCTTATTTGGTTTAGATCATCTAACTTTGAGTCTTGATATCCTGATATATCTACTGTTGCCTCATTCTACTTGTAAAATTTTTGTTTGTGCTTTATACTTGGGTTGTTGGGTTTCTTTCAATCACATATTCATTTCAAACTGAGGCCTCTTCAGTCTTTCTATCTCTTTGTTGAATTCCATTTTTATGTCTCAAATTGATTTCCTCATGTTAATCAGCCTTACAGTTATAGATTTTTGGGGAGTTATCACAAAGGCATTTATTCTCCTTAAGTTCTTTTTCTTTAATTTTATTGAGCTGTTTGTGCTTTTTTGTGCTTGTTTAAATTCTTTTTTATAGCTGTTTCTATTTAATAATATTTTTTAATAATTTATTTTTTATTTCTTCAAGCTACATCTTAATCACAATCCCCTCCCTACTCCCCCCTCCAGTCTCACCCTTCCACCCTCCTCCCCCTCAACCCCCCCATCCTCTTCCCTTCTTCTTCTTATTATTTTTTTTTAGTTTAAGGTATTTCTTTTCCCCCCAACAGCTCTCCCTTTCAGTCCAAAAAATGGTTCTTTTTCTTATAACTATAAATACAATACAAAACAACAGAAATAAATAGGCCACAATTATAAGAGTTATATGGCTTAGCATACATTCCTAATGTCCAGTCCATATGTATTTGGCACCTGACTTTAACATTCTACTATCTAACCATCTCCATGAGTTTAAAGTTCTATATCTAACTCAGCTTTCATACTAACTTGCCTCATAATTTTAAATTCAAATTCTTTAAGGAGGTTTATTAGTGTTCTTTAACATTTTGTGTTCTGGAGTTTATCTAATTAGTTTTTATTCACAAATATTTCTACAGTGCTAGTAGGTCTTATTCTTGCTCAGTCTTTCATGTGTTTGTGTTTTTGTGATAAAATCTGGACATGCAAATAAATATTGTTAGTTCTGTGACTGATATGGATAGAGCAGGTTTGGAGAGGAGAAAGTAAGTATAGGTACATTGGGTTAGTGGTTGGACATGGTTTAGGTGGAATGAAATCTGGTAGTTAGAGGGAACTGGGCTAGTGTGCAGAATGTGCATCCATGTCTGAGCCTAGAATGTGGAAGCAGATCTGGTTGGGTTGAGACATTGGAATTGGCATTGGAAGCACTTGTTGATGGTAGACATTATGGGTTCTGGTTGCTTATCCCAGATAAGGCAGGGCTTCTAGATGTGGGATCTGGGCTATAGGTTTGGAGATTAGATGAGAGTTCATATAGGAGAGGTTCAGGCAGACTCTTTGGGCTGGACCCTGGAAAACGATGTGTAGGATATGACTGGGTGAAGAGACTGAATCCTGTATCAATTATTCTCTGTACTTACAAAATTTAAAACCCCATGCATCATGATCTGTGTTGGTCATAGTGCCAATTCATTTACTTTTCTATTCTCTTACCTGTTATTCATGTTAGGTCCATGCAGAGGGTTGGGTAGAAATACATTGTGATTTATGATCAGTGAAAGACAACCAGTGCTACCCACATCTGTCTTTTTGACATAAAATCTTTTAATCTAAATTGTGAAACTTCAAGCTCGTGGCATATATATTAGCCTATATATACATGGAAGAATTAATATTGGCAGCATTTTCAAGGAGAGGTCTTTTTATTTTCTTCTAATGAGCTACCTACAATATTTTCCATTGTGTTTAATTATTTTACTGAAATATATTTCTATGCACTTCATGCATGTTTGGTGCCCATGGAAGTCAGAAGAGGATGTCAAATCTCCTGAAATTAAAATTATAGATCGCTCCATACATTACAGCATCGATCTTCAGTCTTATGGCCCAGTTTCTCTGACAGACATTGATTGTAGAGCAGGGGTTATGAAGGACTTGCCTACCCTGTCTTGGCAGAGCCAGGCTGTCGACTTACCTGCTTCCAAGTTTTGTCCTTTTTGGACAGCATTCTGTCTACAGTTGGAGCAAGGGATTTTTCCTGCCAAGAGATTGGCTTGCGACTAATTCAATCATCTCCCACTGGAGATTATTCGGTGCTCATCTAATATTTGGAGTAGAATAGGGGGTGCTGTCAGGAGTTGATATGTCTCGATATAAAAAAAAATCTAAAGTTAAGAAAACATCTTTGAATGCCATATTCTGTAGATCTCTTGAGGTTTTTGAAGAGGCCCTATCTATCTCATATTAGGATAAGCAGATGTTACTTGTCTCTTAGCAGCTTTATTTCTGATTAGCTTAGAAAATAACTATAATAGACTGTCATAGTACCTAATACAATGACCGGCTTGCATGACTATTAGTTTGCATTTCTTAATTATCCTAAACAGTTTATGACAATTAGTAGCAAAAGGCCGAAACTTCACATTTCATTTTTTTTTCGTTACACCCTAACCCTTCCATCCCATTTCTCTGGGGTGGGGTGTCCCTATATAACTGTCCCTCATCTCAGTTATGAAGTCGTATGAGGGCCAAGAGCCTCCTCATTCATTGGGGGTCTACGAGGAAGTACCACCAGTGAAAAGTATCTCATTGCCTGGGAGAGAGAACTAAAAAACAAACAAACAAATAAGCAGACAAACAGATAAAAAAGGATAAAACATAGAAAAAATAAAAATAATAAAAAATAAAAAGTCTATGTCCATGTTCCCTTTGGTGTGTTAGTTGTAGTATTGATATCCCCTACTATATAGCTAAAATCCTACTATAAGTGAATAGATGCCATATGCATCCTTCTGAGTCTGGGTTAGCTCACTCAGGATGAGCTTTTCTAGATCCATCCATTTGGCTGCAAATTGCATAATTTCATTGTTCCTGATAGCTGAATAATATTCCATTGTGTAGATGTACCACAATTTTTTAACCCATTCTTTGGTTGAGGAACATCTGGGTTGTTTCCAGTTTCTAGCTATTACAAATAAGGCTGTTATGAACATAGATGAGGAAACTTCCTTATGATTCCGTGAGGTGACATTTGGGTGTATACCCAGAAGTGGTATGGCTGGGTCCTGAGGCAAAGTTATTCCAAGTTTTCTAAGGTATCGCCAGACTGACCTCCATAGTGGTTGCACAAGCCTGCACTCCCACCAGCAATGGAGTAGGGTTCCCGTTTCTCCACACCCTCGCCAGCATGTGCTGTCATTTGAGCTTTTGATTTTAGCCATTCTGACAGGTTTGAGATAGAATCTCAGAGTCGTCTTGAGTTGAATTTCTCTAATGATTAAGAATGCTGAGCATTTCTTCAAGTGTCTCTCAGCCATTAGGAATTCCTTTTTGTGAATTCTCTGTTTAGCTCTTCTCTCCATTTTTTGATTGGATTATTTGGTTTCTTGGCATTTAATTTCTTGGGTTCTTTGTGTAATGTATGGAGAGAAAATCAGAACTACCCAGGCAGCCACTGGTATGTCATTTCTTAGTTTTGGAAGCTGCAGGCCCTGTACTTCCTATAAAATCAGATATATTTATCCCTCTCAGGTCTCTGAGGTGGTTGAAGAATAGATAGCTAGGGTCTGATAATTAAATTTTGAGTTGTTTAAGAGTCAAGAGAGTGTTATAGATCTAGAATGATGCTTTAAAATTGTGTTACAAGTTAGTATGAATGTTGAATTAGATATAGAATGTTAAACCCATGGAGATGGTTAGATAGTAGAAAGTTAAAGTCAGGTATAAAATACATATGGACTGGACATTGGGAATGTACGCTAAGCCATATAACCCACATAATTTTGGCCTAATTATCTCTGTTGTTTTGTATTGTATCTATTATTATAAGAGAAAGAACTATTTGTTGGACTGAAAAGGGGAACTGTTGGGGGAAATAAGATATACCTTAAATTTTTTAAAAAAGGGAAGAGGATGGGGGGTTGAAGGTGGGAGGTTGGGACTGGAGGAGGGAGTAGGGAGGGGAATGCAATTGAGATGTAACTTGAAGAAATAAAAAATAAATTATTAAAAAGATTATAGATTGTTTTTTGGCTGCCTTATGTGTCCTGTGAATTGAACTAGGGTCTTAAGCAAGAAAAATGATGTTTGTAACAACTGAGCCAATCCTCCATTACCTTGCCCTTGAATTCTTTCTTCTCCTTTTTCTCTAACATTCCCTCAGCTTTGATGTTGATTGTAGACATGTTACATTCGTGGTTGAAAATTATGCAATATTTTATTATTAGCACTAGAACCAATTATGAGTTATTATTACAACTCACGACTATGAAAGAGAAACTACAATGACTAATGCTGACAGTTAGCCTAGACATAAATATTTATAGGCAATTTGAAAGAAATATCACATCGATTTATCAAAGCAACAACAATATCATTCCCACTGGAGATTGTAACCTCCAAATTCAGACTTTTTTACTGAATTTTCCATAGACCCAAAGAGGCAAGAATGTAGCTTAAGTATCCTATGAAAACCTACACCCAACAGTGAGTAATAGACCCTGTTTTCTATTAGTGGAACACCTTATTCTAGTTTTGCTGCTAAATCAAGCCCCAGTACAAGAGGAAGTTCTTAGTCCTCATTTGACTGATGAACAGAGAAGGGTTGATATGTGGAGGATCCCCTCAGCTGACAAGAAGGAGAGGATGGTGATTGGGAAGAGGAAGGGAAGGTATGTCTGGGAGGGGATGAAGGAGGGGATTTGATCAAGATGTAACTTGAAAAAAATTAATAAAAACAATAAAAAGAATAAAATTGCCACATGCTTCCCCCCAAAAAATAATAGTGAATTTCCTCCTGCAGAGGATCCACAGATATTAATGCTATTAATGACAACAGTTTTTTTTTCAGCTGAATGCACAGTCCTATGTTATTATGAGGTTTAGCCAATAAGAAAGAGCCTTTGAGACAATTTTTAGTTTGACTTCTTTATTTTCTCAAAATGGGCCATATTGGGAACAGATCATATTTTTATGAATAAAGAAATTTGAAATGAAAAGTTTCTGATATACTGAAGATGCTTATCAATACGAATAGTCAAAGATGGACTGGCTAAAATACTTTAACATTTATTAGATGATCCTGTTTTCCATGATATGGAAAGTTAACACACCTTAACACATTTTCTTTTTATGATGATATAATGATGTTTGTGTGCTTTCAAATTCAAAGAGTTCTAAATATTTTTGTATCAATGAGAGATTAATAATTATATAGTACCAACACTTCAACTGTTAGTGTTAAGCAATGATTCTTATTTTTCCTGAGGCTATGGAATTAACTAATTATTTTCAGTTGAAATTTTTCCTAAATAGAATCATATGTCTTATATCACTAAAATTATGACATTAACTTTATTTAGCATATATTATCATATTTATGAAGATGAATGAATATGAATGTATACATATATCAAAATATAGAGACTAAAATGAAAAAGACAGACATACACACAAACACATAAGTAGAGAGAAACAGAGAGAGAGATGGTAAGACCAAGTTGTTTGAGAAACTGATTTCATGGGTAAGTGAATGTGAATAACCCACATTATAGTCCTCTCTGATACATAGTATTGTTCTATTTTTCTTATTATCATCACCTTTATAACAACTTATTAATAAAACCAATTTAAATCTATGGGTATAGTTCATTACCTAAGAACTACATATTACTTATATAGAACGTGAGCAGCTTTATCTACCTGCTGTATACTGAACTAAACAGAGTTAGAGCTTGACTTGAATATAGCACCTATCATTTATTCCTTCATTACAGGTTTTCCTATGGCTACTGATAATTTTATAAATAGATACATCTCATTTGAGTCTCCTAATAGGACTTTATCACTCTTATTAAATCATTTTTATTAAATAGTGTAATTCATAATCTTAATTATAATAACAATGTAACATGCCACTTATATCTAGTTCTAACACCATTTGCTGCATTTGTGTGGTGGTTCCTAAATCAGCCCAATACCAAACCGGTGGATTTAGGAAATGTCACTATTGCTCCCTTAGGCTGATAATGCTCTGCCAAAAAGCAATAGACTGTCTTACAAAACCCTAGAACCAGGCATAAGAAATTCCCTTTAAAGTTGTTGGCCAGATGAGTTTAAGACACTCTAAAACAATAAGTTTACTACTGTTGCTCCTGGTTGCCTCCTAGAAGTTGAAAGTAAGTCCCTATTGCTGAAGACAGTGAAGTTGAGAGTACACAAGACTCAAAGGATCTGATGTGGATCTGACATAAAAATCCTTGTGCCTGAAGACTAGCTTTCATTGTACTAGAAGATGACATGTAAACTGACAGGAGAGAGAAACAAGCAATAGTCCTCATTTATGAAGTCTGTGAGCCACATCAGCCAATGTGACACCACAACCTTAAGGGAGTAATAGTGACATTCATTGTTTAACCAACAGTTGTCTAATTGGACTTAAGATTCACTCATCAGCAGGGAAATTATTCCTACTATTGGAAACATAACCAACTACTTGAAGCTAATAATTTCATGGATATTGGAGAAGAGCCTACCATAACCACTTACTAAACCTTCATAATTCCTCAGTGAATTTTAAATACTTAATCATTATACCCATAAATAAGTGAAGTCTCTTTTTACATCAAACATAGACGATTTCAGTAAAATAAAAATGGTCAAAATTAAGAGAAAAACTGACAGATGAATCCCAGTCCCAATGGATACATCTACAGCACAATTCTTACACATAACTCTCAGGAAACATCATGAAGAAGGAGATGGAAAAAATATGAGATAGAGGACAAGAAAGTTTGCTGTGAGATTCCATCTCTTAGAAAAAGGAGGGACTTTCAAAGATGGCTGCTTAAGCGAAACCTGAACAAGAACAATAAAAATAAAACATACTAAAGTAGAAGTGGGAAATGTCATGGGGACTCACATCTAGAAAATAACCTGAGGAATATTGAGAACTGAAGAGAGATATTCAGTCTTTGCCTGGCATGAGCCCCTCTTTTGATTAACCTATACCAAATAGTTATATCTGAATTTCTCTATAAATAACAATGAGTAGATACAGAAGTGTGTGTGTGTGTATGTGTGTGTGTGTCCAAACATGTGTTCATAACAATTAAAAAATTATTCCCATGAACTTTAAATAGAGTAAAAGTAGTATAGAAGAATTAAAAGAAGGAAAATGAAGGGGAAATATGATGTAATTACATTTTAATAAAAACGTATACTGCATAGATTAGTAGATATAGAAAAAGAAAACAATGTTAAATAAATATGAATTTATTCATGGCATAATGATTCATACCCATGTTTCTTGCTTCCTGAAAACTAAGACAGTAGACAACTACAAATTACATGACAGCTTGCATAGGGAGATTGAGGCAAGCCTGGATTCATGTAGATAGTCTCAGATTTACAAAATGTAAGACAAAAAGACATCTCCAATATTACAGATAATCTATGAAATTTGAAGGTCAGATGCTCCTTCCCACAATATTGGCTTAATATTGTGTCAGGATCATGGGAAATCTCAAATTAATTTTAATTTAATAATCATAATTCTACTATTGCAGTCCTTTATATTCTTGATAATGCTTTGTTTGTTGACTTCAAGACGACTATCTGGCAATTATTTTTTTTTAAATCTTTTTCTTAATTTTAAAACTCCCAGTCCCATCCTCCCACTCACATCCCCCATAACTCCCATCTACCACCCATGAGTAAAAACCCACTCTGGCACATGAAATCACATCAGGACTAAATGCCTCCTCATCACTAAGGTAAGACAAGGCAGCACTGCTAGATAAACGGGATCCGCAGAGCTGAAACAGCGTCCAAGCAAAAGACAGGGCCCATTCCAATTGCCTAGGATACCCACTTGAGGACCAAGTAGCCCATCAGCTTCATATATGTTGGGGCTTAGGAGCAGTTCATGCATGATTTTTTTTTTTTTTTGGTTGGTGGTTCAATCTCTATGAGCCTCATGGGGCTAGGTTAGCTGGCTAGGTAGATCTTATGTGATGTCCTTGACCACTACAGCTCCCTCAATCCTTCTAACTCCTCCACAAGACACCCTGAGTTTTGCCTAATATTTAGCTGTGGGTCTCTGCATCTGTTTTCATTATGTGCTGGATGTAGCTTCTCAGATGACAGCTATGCTATGTTTCTGTCTGCTAGGAGTATCATTAATAGTGTCAGGGGCTTGGTCTCTCCCATGAGGTTGGTCTCACATTGTGCCAGTAATTGGTTGGTCATTCCCTCAATCTCTGTTTGATCTTTTATCCCTGCATATATTGGAGGAAGGACAAATTTTGGGGTGGGGGTTTTGTGGGTGGGTTGTTGACCCTGTCCCTCCTCTGGAAGTATTGCCTGGATACAGAATGTGGCCACTTCAATCTTAGTATCCCCTGCTGCTATCAGTCTCAGCTTATCTTCCCAGGAACTCCCCCATCACAGGTCTCTAGTTTGTTCCTGATATATCCAAAACCAATTTCTCTTCTTTCTCACAGCCCTGTCATCTGAAGCCCCACTCTGCAAACATCTGATGTCTCCTTTGTTCGCCTCTCCATCCCCCCTTTCTTACCCAATTCCCTCTCACCCTTAATTTCTGTTGTTTATTTGATTTCCCCTATTCAATGATATTCAAACATCTTACCTTGAGATATCCTTATTACTTAGCTTCTTTGGGTATATGGATTATAGCATAATTATCTTATACTATATGGTTAAGATCTGCTTATGAGTTATTACACAGCATATGTGTCTTTCTGGGTCTTGGTTACCTCACTCAGGATGAGATTTTTCTAGTTCCATCTATTTGCAAGCAAATTTCATGATTTCCTTGTTTTTGACAGCTGAGTGGTAATCCATTGTGTAAATGTACCACAATTTCTTTTCTTTTCTTTTTTTTTTTTTTGTTTGTTTTTTCAAGACAGGGTTTCTCTGTGTAACATCTCTGACTGTCCTGGACTCGCTTTGTAGAAAAGGCTGGCCTCAAACTCACAGTGATTTGCCTGCCTCTGCCTCTAAAATTCTGGGATTGAAGGTGTGTGTCACCACACCCGACACTGCCAGAGTTTCTTTATCCAGTCTCCATATGAGGGACATCTATGTTGTTTCCAGTTTCTGGCTATTAAGATAAAGCTGCTATGAACAGAGTTGAACAAAAGTCCTCAACATCTTTTGAATATATGGCAAGTAGCTTGATTTCCAAAGTGGTTGTACAAGTTTGCACTCCCATCAGCAATAGAGAGTTGCTTTTGCTCCACACCCTTGAAAGTATGCACTGTCTCTTGAATTTTTTATCTGAGCCACTCTAACAGGTATAAGATGGAATGTGAGATTCATTTTGGTTTGTATTTTCCTGATTAGTAAGTATGTTGACTATTTCTTTAAGTGCTCTCAATCATTAAGAAATCCCTCTGGTGAGAATTCTTGGTTTACCTCTATACCCCATTTTTTAAATGTTTATTTATTATTTCAAGTTACATCTCCATCACAGTGCTCTCTTTCCACTCCTCTCAGACCCACCCTCCCACCCTGAACCCCCTATCCCTTCTACCTACTCCTCCGGAGTAGGGTGTCACTACATATTAGTCTCATGCCCCAGTTCAGCAGTCATATGAAGGTAAAGATCTTCCTCAATTACTGGAGGCCTACATGGAAACACCACTAGGGCAAAGTGTCTCATTAACTGGTAACAAAGTCTATGTTCCTGTTCCTTTTGGTGCATTGGTTGTAGTACTGTTATCCTGTACTATATGGCTAAAATCCAATTATATGTTAATAGATGCCATGTTCATCCTTCTGAGTCTGGGTTAGCTCACTAATGATGTGCACCTAACCAAGGTGTGGCCTAGCCAGCTGCAGGAAGTGGAATTCTGAGGCCTCTGGAGAAGGGTATAAATTCCAGAACCCCTAAAGGAATGGGGGGAACACTCTGAAGAAGGAAGAGGTTGGTTTTCTCCATGCTGGCACTTCCCCCATACTAATTCTGGTTTGTCGTTCTGCTGTGTTTCCTGGTTTGATGGTTTGCTGTGTTTGCTGTTTCTCATTTACTAGACTACTATATATCTTGACAAAAGAAATCATTATTGTCCCCAAAGGAATTTGATGTCCTTATTCAATAGCTCAAAAGACCTAGATCCCTTTCCCTCTTACCTACTTTTTCTCCCACCTATGTTGGGTGTTGGAAGGAATAAGGTTTAGAAGGGAGGTAGAGGTTTAAGTATGGTAAAATTATATAATGCAATAAAGTTAAATATAAGAAAGTCACATAAAACAAGTGACATCCAGACAGAGGGAAAGACATAACAATCACAAGCTGTGTCCATTGTCCAAACATAGCGCATCACAGGGATTGAATTCTCAAATTTATAAACAGGCCACTGATGTAACATCAATAGCCCTATCCCTAAAATGGAAGACAGACAAACCTGTATAGCTTGAGAAATGGCCCATAACAAAAGCAGAATTACAGGCACTTGAACAACTGTTACAAGGGTAGCTAGAGGCTCAAAATATAGAAGAGTCCAACAGCTCATGGAATTCTCCTGTGTTTGTGATTAAAAAGAAATCAGGAAAAATGGAGGATGATAAAAGATTTAAGGGCAGTGAATAGAGTAATTCAACCAGTGGGTCCTTTTACAACCTGGAATCTGTTTACTGTCTTTACTACAAAATCATGTCCTACAATAGTAATTGATTTAAACAATTGCTTTTTCACTATTCCTTTCCATGAGAATGATAGGGAAAGGTTTGCTTTCTCAGTATCTATTTTTTTAATTTATTTTTTCTTCAAGTTACATCTCAGTCGCAATCCCCTCCCTACTCCCCCACCCAGTCCCACCCTCCCACCCTCTTCCCCCTCAACCCACCCATCCCCTTTCTTTATTTTTTTAAGTTTAAGGTATATCTTTTTCAGCCCAAACAGCTCCCCCTTTCAGTCCAACAAATGGCTCTTTCTCCTATAACAATAAATACAATACAAAACAACAGAAATAATAAGGCCACAATTATGAGAGTTATATGGCTTAGCATATATTGCCACTGTCCAGTCTATACATATTAGGCACCTGACTTTAACATTCTACTATCTAACCACCTCCATGAGTTTAAAGTTCTATATCCAACTGAGCTTTCATCCTAACTTACATCACAATTTTAAAAACATGTTCTTAGATGCAGAACACATTCTTAATTCCTAAACAACTCAAAATTTAACTATGAGACTCTAGCTATCTATTCTTCAACCACCTCAGAGACCTGAGAGGATAAATGTATCTGATTATACAGGAAGTCAGGGCCAGCAGCTTCCAAAACTAATAAATGACATACCAGTGGCTGCCTGGACAGTTCCCATTTTCTCTCCATACATTATAGCATCAATCTTCAGCCATTTGGCCCCGTTTCTCTGACAGACATTGATTGTAAATCAGGAATTATGAAGAACTTGCCTACCCTGTCTTGGCAGAGCTAGGCTGTCGACTTACCTGCTTCCAAGTTTTGTCCATTTTGGACAGCATTCTGTCTATAGCTGAAGCAAGGGATTTTTCTTGCCAAGTGATAGGCTTGCCACTAATTCAACCATCTCCAATTGGAAATTTTTCGATGCTCATCTTCTACTTGGAGTAGAATAGGAGGTGCTGTCAGGAGCTGACATGTGTCAATATCAAAAAATTCTTAAGGTAAGAAAACATGTTTGAATGCCATATTCTGCAGATCTCTTGAGGTTTTTGAAGACCACCTATCTATCTCTTATATTTGGTTAAACAAATGTTGCTTGTGTCTTAGCAAGTTGATTTCTGATTAGCTTAGAAAATAAATGTGATAGACTGTCCTAATACCTAACAAAAGCTTGAATGACTATTAGTTTGCATTTCTTAATTATCCAAAACAGTTTATGACAGTTGGTAGCAAAAGGCCAAAACTTCACATTTCATTTTTGTTTTTTTTTTTTTAGTTGTTTTTTTCGAGACAGGGTTTCTCTATGTAGCTCTGGCTGTCCTGGACTCGCTTTGTAGACCAGGCTGGCCTCAAACTCATAGAGATCCGCCTGCCTCTGCCTCCCGAGTGCTGGGATTAAAGGCGTGCGCCACCACCACCCGGCTTCACATTTCATTTTTAAGCATTACCTAGGTACAATACCTTAAAAAATGTAACCTTAATTTTGTATCAATATGCAAAATATAAGGGCATATTCAATAATCTGTCCTTTTTTAAAGTCATTAAAATAAAATTATGTGTATGTCTCATTTTTTTCTCGAGTCTGTTCCCCCTATATAGGAGAGAAAGATGGATACAGAAAAGAAAAAGGGAGAAGTCCCTGGGTCTAACCTCCAAAACCTATTTAACAAGACCATTTAATGGCTTGTAATCTCTCCCCTTAAATAGCAAGATTATCTGTAACCCATCAAATGACCAAAGGCGGGAAATACACCCACCCCACCTTCTGCAAATGGTACACTGTTCTCTTAAAATGAGTTCCTGGTGATTTGGGACGTAGTTAACCTCTTTAGGGCCCAAATAAGTATGGAAAAATGGTTAAAAATGTTAATAGAATCATTTGATGTTCAGTCCTTTTATGCTCAGCTATTTAAATGTCCTAAGAAGTTTGTAGACAGAAGCTGAACTTCAGGGCTTTACTGAAGTTCTGGCTGGAGCAGTCTGTGGAGCTGAATGATCTTAACGATTTTGAGTTGTGGTGGTTGTAGACTTTGGAGGAAACAGATATTGAGGAAGTCTGCAAGGCTGGATCATCTGGGCTACTTGTCTTCTTTGGTGTGTGAGCTGTTTTCTTCTGAGGCTTCAATCTTCCAGTTGTCCCTCGATTCCTTACATGGATGCTTTAAATCTCTTGGAAAGATAAGAACAGAGACCTGGCCTAATCCTAAATCTGGGAAACTACCTTTTTTTTTTTGGGGGGGGGGGTCATGTAATATTTTTCCTGGAGCAAATTTGGTTTTTGACAAAATAAAAAGCATTATCTTTCAATTGAGATTAAAAAAGAAATTATTTTGTTATTTTGGAAATAAACAAACGTTTAAGTGTATATATTATGAGATCTCAAAGGATAGTTCAGTTTGAATTTCATCATGCCTTTTGTGAGTAGCTTTTAAACTTAAATTCTTCCAAATCATATGTGCCTGCCTTTGCATTCTAAGTATTGGGATCAAAGGCATGTGGTTCCCAACTGATGGTATTAAAGATGTGCTCCACCACCCCTGGATCATAGTTTTTTTCTTTTTAGAGCTTGCTTTGTGTCAGGCTGACCTTGAACTCTGAGATCTGGAGGTTTATGACTCTTGTGTGTTGGGATTAAGGGTATATCCTTCTCAAATAATGGGATTAAGGGTGTGTACCAACTCTACTCTGTTCCTTATAACTCTAGTATTGATAAGACAACTAAAGTTAAAGTGATCCTCCTGTCTCTGCTAAAGTTAAAGGCATGGGCTAACACCACGCATTTCATATATTTTACTTTAGCTCCAATATTTTTCAACTCTTGGAGGTTTAGAAAACCAAGTTGAACTGTAGTAACCTTTAATTTATTTACAGTATTTTAAACCTCTTACCTGCTTTTTAATGCCAAACAATGAAAATATCCTTTATAGCTACAAAAACAAACAAACAAACAAACAAACAAATAAATAAATAAATAAAACTGTTAAGCTGCTATCAAGTTTGTGTAAGCTATGTGGCCACCTGCAGTCTAACATTCTAATCTGAAATTAAGGACATTTTCCTTTCATGCCAGTAAGGCAAGTAAATTATAGTTTGAAATTTTTATATTTGGTAAATAATAGTTTGAAATTTTTATATTGTATTTTTTATTATATCTTTTAAGCTTATTAGCACTTTTCTTAAAAAAGTATTATTTTGTTTTCTCAAGTTACTTCTAGAATATACTTTCCTCCCTCCTCCTCCCCTGGTCCTCCCTCCCTCCCTCCTTCCCTCCCTCCTTCCCACCCTCCTTCCCTTCCTCCATTCTTCCATCCCTCCCTCTCTCCTTCCCTCCCTCCATCATTGTTCCTCTACTTGGTAGTCTCATTCTCTTCAGATGAGGTGGGTCCTCACATCATACTCCCTCAGATCTTCAGTCATGTAAGAGCCAATAGCTTCCATTTGTACTGCAGCTTGATATGGCACACCATCGAATGTATGGTGTTCCACTATCCTGCAGCAGATTCCATGACTCACTCGTGGGTGAAATTTTTCCTAGGATAGATATGCTAGGTTCCAATCTATTTGGGTAGTGGGTTGTAGGATAGTTATCCTGTGATGTATGGTTAATATCAATTTATAAAAACCATGTTTATCTTTCTGGGACTAGGTTAGCTCACTTAGGATGAGTCTTTCTAGTTCCATCCATTTGGTTTCGAATCGCATGATTCCCTCATTTCTGATAGCTGTGTACTATTCCATTGTATAAATATACCACAGTTTTTTAATCCATTCTTCATTTGAGGGACCTCTGGGTTGCTCCTAGTTTCTGGTTATTACAAATAAAGCTGCTATCAACATTGTTGAGGCAATGTTCTTGTGGTTCCATTTCGAATCTTTTGGATATATGCCCAAGAGGGGTATGGCTGGTCTTGAGGTAGAATTATTCCCAATTTTCTAAGATATCTCCAGATTGATTTCCAAAGTGTTTTCACAAGTTTTGCACTCCCACCAGCAATGGGGGAGTGTTCCTCTTTCTCCCACATCCTTGCTCGCATGTGCTATCATTTGAGTTTTTGACCTTAGCCATTCTGACAGGTGTGAGATGGAATCTGAGAGTTGTTATAAGTTGCCTTTCCCTGATGACCAAAGATGTTGAACATTTCTTGAGGTGCCTCTTGGCCTTTAGAGATTCCTCTTCTGTGAATTCTCGATTTAGCTCTGTACCCCATTTATTGATGGAGTTATTTGATTTTTTGGTGTATAATTTCTTCAGTTCTTTATATATTTTGGATATTAGCCCTCTGTCAGATATTGGGTTGGTGAAGATCCTTTCCCAATTTGTAGGCTGCCATTTTGTTCTAAGGACAGTGTCCTTTGCCTTACATAAGCTATTCCACTTCATAATGTCCGATTTATTGATTGTTTGTTTTATATCCTGAGCTGTTGGTGTTCTATTCAGGAAGGTGTTACCAGTGCCAGTGAGTTCCAGATTTTTCCCTACTTTCTCTTCTATTAATGTTAGTGTGTCCGGATTTATGTTGATGTCTTTGATCCACTCATACTTAAGATTTGTACAGGGTGATAAGTATGGATCTATTTGCATTCTTCTACATGTTGACATCCAGTTAGACAGCAAATTTATTGAATATGCTTTCCTTTTTCCATTGTATGATTTTGGCTTCTTTGTCAAAAATTAAGTGACCGTAGGCATTTGGGTTTATTTCTGGGTCTTCAATTTGATTCCGTTGGTCAACTGGTCTGTTTCTATACCAGTACCATGGTGTTTTTACTACTATTGCCCTGTAGTACAGCTTGAAATCCGGGATGGTGATACCTCCAGATGTTCTGTTATTGTACGTGATTGATTTAACTATTCTGTGTCTTTTGTTATTCCATATGAAGTTGAGAATTGTTTTTTCCAGATCTGTAAAAAATTGAGCTGGTATTTGGATAGGAATTGCATTGAATTTGTATATTGCTTTTGGGAAGATGGCCATTTTTATTATGTTGATACTACCTATTCATGAACAAGGGAGATCTTTCCATCTTCTGATACCTTCTTCAATGTCTTTCTTCAGGGACTTGAAGTTCTTATCATACAGGTCTTTCACTTGCTTGGTTAGAGTTACCCCCAGGTATTTTAAATTATTTGTGGCTATTGTGAAGGGTGTTGATTCCCTTATTTCTTTCTCAGCCCATTTATCTTTTGCATAAAGAAGGGCTACTGATTTTTTTGAATTGATTTTGTATCCAGCCACCTTGCTGAAGGAGTTTATCAGCTGTAGGAGTTCTCTGGTGGAATTTTTGGGGTCACTTATGTATGCTATCATATCATCTGCAAATAGGGATACTTTGACTTCTTCCTTTCCAATTTGTATCCCCTTGATCTACTTTAGTTGTCTTATTGCTCTAGCTAAAACTTCAAGTACTATGTTGAAGAGATATGGAGAAAGTAGACAGCCTTGCCTTGTCCCTGATTTTAGAGGAAATGCTTTAAGTTTCTCTCCATTTAGTTTGATGTTGGCTATTGGCTTGTTGTAAATTGTCTTTATTATGCTTAAGTATGGTCCTTGTATGCCTGATCTCTCTAAGACTTTTAACATGAAGGGGTGCTGTATTTTGTCAAAAGCCTTTTCAGCATCCAATGAGATGATAATGTGGTTCTCTTCTTTCAGCTTGTTTATGTGGTGGATTACATTGATGGATTTTCTAATGTTGAACCACGCCTGCATCCCTGGGATGAAGCCTACTTGATCCTGGTGTATGATACTTTTGATGTGATCTTTGATCTGGTTTGCAAGTATTTTATTAAGTATCTTTGCATCCATGTTCATAAGCGAAATTGTTCTGAAATTTTCTTTCTCTGTTGCGTCTTTGTGAGGTTTAGGTATCAGGGTGATTGTGGCCTCATAGAATGTGTTTGGCAGTATTCCTTCTTTTTCTATGTTGTGGAAGAGTTTGAAGAATATTGGCGCTAGCTCTTCTTTGAATGTCTGGTAAAATTCTGTCCTGAAACCATCTGACCCTGGGATTTTTTTGGTTGAAATACTTCTAATGACTTCTTCTATTTCCTTAAGGGTTATAGGACTGTTTAATTTGTTTACCTGTTCTTGACTTAACCTTGGTAGGTGGAATCTATCAAAAAAATTGTCCATTTCATTTAGATTTTCCAATGTTGTGGAGTACAAGTTTTTAAAGTAGGACCTAACGATTCTTTGGATTTCCTCAATGTCTGTTTTTATTTCCCCCTTTTCATTTCTGATTTTGTTAATTTGGTATTTTCCCTTTGTGTTTTAGTTAGTTTAGCTAAGGGCGTGTCTATTTTGTTGATTTTCTCAAAGAATTAACTCTTGGTTTTTTGTTTTGTTTTTTTTTTTTTATTCTTTGTATTGTTCTTTTTTTTTTTTCTAAGTTTTTGATTTCAGCCCTGAGTTTGATAATTTTCTCTCGTCTCCTCCTTTGGGTTTGCTTCTTTTTGTTCTAGCTCTTTCAGGTGTGCTTTTAGGTGCTAGTATGGGAACTCTCTAGTTTCTTTTGAAGGCACTTATTGCTATAAACTTTCTACTTACCACTGCTTTCAATATGTCCTATAAGTTCGGGTATGTTGTGCCTTCATTTTCATTGAGTTCTAAGAATACTTTAATTCCTTTTTTATTTCTTCCCTGACCCAGATATCACTGAGGAGAGAGTTGTTCAGTTTCCATGTTTTTGAAGGCTCTCTGTTTTTGTTATTTTTGAAGTCTAGCTTTATTCCATGATGGTCTGATAAGTTACAAGGGGTAATTTCAATTTTCCTATATCTGTTGAGGCTTGCTTTGTGACCGACTATATGGTCGATTTTGGAGAAAGTTCTGTGAGGTGCCTAGAAGAAAGTGTACTCTTTTTTTTTGCGGGTATTCTTTTGTTTTGGGGTGAAATGTTCTGTAGATATCAATTAGGTCCATTTGATTCGTGACGTCTGTGAGATTCATTATTTCTCTGTTTGGTTTCTGCATCATTGATCTGTACAGTGGTATGAGTGGTGTGTTGAAGTCTCCCACTATTAATGTGTGAGGTTCAATGTGGGATTTGAGCTTCAGTAGTGTTTCTTTAATGAATGTGGGTGGTCTTACATTTTGGGCATAGATGTTCAGTATTGAGATTTCATCTTGGTGAATTGTTCCTTTGATGAGTACGTAGTATCCTTCCCCATCTCTTTTGGTTAATGTTGGCTGAAAGTCCAATTTGTTGCATACTAGAATTGCCACTTTAGCTTTTTTTCTGGGGTCCATTTGCTTGGTATATCTTTTTCCGGCCCTTTACTTGGACATAATGCCTATCTTTTTTCTGAGGAATGTTTCTTGTAAGCAGCAGAACGTGGGATTCTGTTTTCGCATCCATTCTGCTTGCCTGTGCCTTTTTATTGGAGAATTGAGTCCATTGATGTTGAGAGATATTAATGACCAGTGATTGTTACTTCCTGCCATCTTGATGTTGGTGAAAACAGTGTATGAGTAAGCTTCGCTTCTTTTGGCAAGCTGCAGGCATGCTATTTGCTTCCTATGCTTTCTTGTGTGTAGTTAATCTCTTTGGGTTGGAGTTTTCCTTCCAACATCTTCTGTAGAGCTGGATTTATGTATAGATATTGTTTGAATTTAGTTTTGTCATGGAATATCATGTTTTCTCCATCTATGTTGACTGACATTTTGCAGGGAATAGTAGTCTGGCCTGGAATTTGTGTGTGTTTTTTTTTTTTTTTTAGGTTCTGCAAGACGTCTGTCCAGGCCCTTCTGGCTTTTAGCGTCTCTGAAGAAAAGTCAGGCGTGATTCTAATAGGTTTGCCATTATATGTTACTTGACCCTTTTCCCTAGTAGCTTTTAATATTCTTTCTTTGTTCAGTATATTCAGTGTTTTGATTATTATGTGGCGGGAAGATTTTCTTTTCTGGTCTAATCTATTTGGGGTTCTGTAAGCTTCTTGTACAGTTATAGGCATCTCTTTTTTTAGATTTGGGAAATTCTTTTCAATGATTTTGTTGAATATATTTTCTGGTCCATGGAGCTGGGACTCTTCTTTCTTCTATTCCTATTATTCTGAGATTTCATGTTTTCATTGTGTCCTTGATTTCCTGAAGGTTTTGTGTCAGGACATTTTTAGATTTGACATTTTCTTTGACAAATGTATCAATTTCTTCAATTTTATCCTCTGAGCCTGAAATTCTTTTTTCCATCACTTGTATTCTGTTGGTGATGTTAGTGTCTGTAGTTCCCATTCTTTTCCTAAGGTTTTCCAGATCTATGTATGTCTCAGATTGGATTTTCTTCATTGTTTCAAATCCCTTTTCAGGTCTTCTATTCTTTTTAGTGCTTTATTCATTTCTATCACCTCCTTTGCAGTACTTTGTTGTTGCTCTCTGAGGTATTTTATTTCCTCCCTTAGGCCTTTTATTAATATAAGCATAGGATTAAAGTCATTTTTCTGTGTTTCAATCATGTTAGGATGTCCAGCGTTGTCTGTAGCATTATTTTTAGGTTCTGGAGACATCATATTGCTTTGTTTTTTTGTTTTTTTTTTTAACGATTTTCTTGCACTGACCTTTTGTCATCTGATTGACCCTGTTGTTGTCCATTTGTTTCTTTTGTCAGTTGATCTTGGTGCTCATGAAAACTCCCTGCCCCGGGGGTTGGCTGATCCTAAGATCCTGGAGTCTACCTCCAGATGGCAGGCAGGTTCCTGTACTAGACTGCCTCTTGGAGAGGAGAGTGACCGCAGCTCTCCTCAACTGGTTGTGACCCAATTGGACCAATATACAGGGGATTGGATTTGGGAGGGGGCTATCCTCTGAGGACCTGGAAGCTGGTAGTTCTCCTCAGAAAGGCAGGTAGAGCTGTGATTGGGCCTGTGTTCTCCCTTTACTGACATAGTCATTCTGGTTCAGCAGCTAAGATGACTGTGCAGGCAGGGAGCTCCACCCAAAATGGGTGCCAGCCTCAGTGTGCCTGTTGCTGACTGCCTCAAATACTTGGGTGTTAGGGTGAGTGTCCTGCCCAATATTTGTGGAGATCACACAGTCACCGGCTCTGTTCGCTGTCAGTCGTGGCTCCTAATTGCTTTGCTGTGACTGAGTTAGGTCTCTGTCTGTCAGCTACAGTGCACACTGTGCAGCCATGTTGGAAACTTTGGAAAAAAAATCTTATATGCCTTTGCCTTTGTGGTCTGGCTGTTTTTCCCTGTGCAATGTACAGGTCCGCATGCAGGCTGGATATCAGGCAGACAGGCAGGGCCACTGATCTGTGGCTGGAGGTGTGTGAGCTGAATCTGCTTGTGGGCTATATCTGCTCTAGCAGGCGCTCCTCTACAGATAGGTGATGGAGCTGGCTGATCTCAGGGGGGAGGGGAGGGATGTCCCTGGTAATTGTGTGAGCTGCTTTACATGATGACCTGTCTCAGTGTTTGTCTCAGGAATTCAGACACCGTCTGTGTTTCACAGTCGGCTAGGGGACCTCACATTCACTCCACAGTGACTAATCTCATTCACTTATTACTCAGATACAATGCTCTATGGTTGGCACCATCTTGGATCTTCCTTCACTTCCTCAGTATCTATTTTTAACAACAGTGAGGCAGTAAACAGGTACCATTGGAATATGCTTCCATAAGGAATGTGAAATAGTGCAACTTTGTGCCAATATTTTGTGCAACAACCACTAGAAATAATTTGTAGGCAATTTCCTCAATCTAATATATATCATTGTGTGGATGGTATTTAGTTAGATGATTCTGACAGATACTTTAGAGAAAACGTTTAATGAAACACAAAGAATTCTGCCATGCTGGGGATTAAAGATTGCCCTTGAAAAACAGAGAGGATGTTCTATTAATTATTTGGACTATAAAATAAGTTAACAAAAATTTTGACCACAAAAGGTGCAGTTCTATAGAGATCAGTTACAAACTCTTAATGATTTTTAAAAATTAATGGGAGATAGTAATTGGCTGAGGTCCACAGCTGAATTAACTACTAATGAATTAAGTAATTCATTTTAAATCTTATAAGGAGATTCAGTCATAAATAGTCCAAGATGTTTAACAGCTTAAGGAGAGAGAGAGAGAGAGAGAGAGAGAGAGAGAGAGAGAGAATTAACACTGGTAGAACAGAGATTGCAAGATGAATATTGGATTGAATTGATCCTAAAACTTGATTGTAGTTTGATTATTTTACCTACAACTCATTTTCCTAGTAGGCTCATTCTGTAAAGGGAAGATAGTATGATAGTATTATGGAATGGATTTTTTAGCCCATAAACAACGTAAAAATTAAATATGTACATAGAAAAGATTTCTGAATTAATCATAAAAGGTAGAATAAAGACTATGACTATTGTTTGGAAGAGACCTGGCCGAAATTGTAGTGATCTCACCAATGGTCTTATTATGGCATTATGGGTAATCAATGAAGATTGGGAAAGTGCTTGTAGTAACTATTTGGGAGAAATTAATAAGAAATATCCTAAAAGCAAACATTTACAGTTTATTAAAAAAAAACTAATTGGATTCTACCATGTATTGTAAAGTGAACACCATTTCCTGAAGCACCTACATTCTATAGTGATCCAAATAAGTTAGGAATGGCTGGATATATGTCAGAAAGCCCATATGCTCCAATTCAAAAATCAGAGTTATATGAAATCCTTACCTGAATCTCTTAATATAATTACTGATTCTCAATATGCAAAAAGAGTTGTTCTGCATATAAAAATTTCTGAAATTGTTCCTGATAATTCAAAATTAACTTTGTTATTTATGTGACTGCACCATGTAATCATAAATAGAACTTATCCATTATATATCACTCATAGGTTTGCCAGGTCCATTGGTACAAGGAAATGAGTAGATTGACCAATTACTAATAGAAAATGTGTTTTAAGCCTCAAAATTTCATGGAAACACCATATTAATAGTAGAGGTCTAAAGAAAAAAATTTCAATCACTTGGCAACAATCCAAGGAGTTTATAAGAAAATGTCCTACTTGTTTTGTCTATGAGCATACACCATTACACACTGAAAGTAACCTTAGGGGTGTCAAAAAATGAAATATGGCAGATGGTTTCTTTTCAGGTTGCAGAATTTGGGAAACAAAAACTGGTAAATTATACCATTGATACATATTTGGGGTTTCAATGGGAAACTGCATTGAGATCTGAAAAAGCTGATAAGTGATTACACATTTACTAGAAATAATGGCAGCTATGGATATACCTGCACAAATTAAGCCAAATAATAATCCCACATATTTTTCTAGTAAGATGAAGAAATTCTTTGTATATACAATGTAAAGCACTTAATGGGTTTACTACACAATGCCATAGGACAAGCAGTTGTAGAAAGACCTAACTGTACGTTAAAAGAGATGGTTATTAAAACAAAGGATGACCAGGACCTGAAAGAGACTAAATAGTTCCTTGTTAATAGTAAATTTTCTTTCTTTTTAAAAAATATTTATTTATTACTCTGAACACTCCACTCCAGAGAAGTGTCCCTACATATCAGTCCCCTGCCCCAGTTCAGCAGTCATATGAGGGCTAAGGGCTTCCTCCTACACTGGGGGCCTACAAGGCAGCACCACTAGGGCAAAGTGTCTCATTGACAGGTAACAAAGTCTATGTTCCTGTTCCCTTTGGTGCATTGGTTGTAGTATAGTTATCCTGTACTATATGGCTAAAATCCGACTATAAGTGAATAGATGCCATGAGCATCCTTCTGAGTCTGGGTTAGCTCAATCAGGATGAGCTTCTCTAGTCCCATCCATTTGACTGCAAATTGCATGATTTCGTTGTTTCTGATAGCTGAGTAGCATTCCATTGTGTAGATGTACCACATATTTTTAATCCATTCTTAGGTTGAGGGACATCTGGTTTGTTTCCAGTTTCTAGCTATTACAAATAAGGCTGCTATGAACATAGATGAGGAAACTTCCTTGTGATTTGGTGAGGAATCATTTAAATGTATATGCAGAAGTGGTATGGCTGGGTCCCAAGGCAGAGCAATTCCAAGTTTTCTAAGATATTGCCAGATTGACCTCCATAGTGGTTGCACAAGCCTGCACTCCCACCAGCAATGGAGTAGTGTTCCCCTTTCTCCAGAACTTTGCCAGCATGTTCTGTCATTTGAGCTTTTGATCTTAGCCATTCCGTCAGGTGTGAGATGCAATCTCAGAGTCATCTTGAGTTGCATTTCTCTGATGATTAAGGATGCTGAGCATTTCTTCAAGTGTCTCTCAGCCATTAGGGATTCCTCCTTTGTGAATTTTCTGTTTAGTTATGTTCCCCATTATTTGGTTTCTTAGCACCACAATTTTTTATAGACCTGGAAAAAGCAATTCTCTACTTCATATGGAATAACAAATAACCAAGAATATCTAAATCAATCCTGTAAATTAAAAAAAAATCTGGAGGTATCACCATCCCAGATTTCAAGGTGTACTACAGAGCAATAGTAATAAAAACAGCATGGTACTGTATAGAAACAGACGAGTGAATCAATGGAATTGAATTGAAGACCCAAAAATCACCTTGTACAAACCTTAAGTCCAAGTGGATCAAAGACCTTAACATAAGGCCTGAAACACTAAATATATTAGAAAAGAAAGTGGGGAAAACCCTTAACCTCATCGCACAGGTGACAACT
The DNA here is from genome assembly GCA_907164525.1 of Lophiomys imhausi. Lineage (NCBI taxonomy): Eukaryota > Metazoa > Chordata > Mammalia > Rodentia > Muridae > Lophiomys > Lophiomys imhausi. Next base: position 608,918 of record CAJQZJ010034249.1, read on the forward strand.
TCCTGAACAGAACACCTGAACATGGGACCTCATGAAACTGAAAAGCTTCTGTAAGGCAAAGGCACTGTCATTTGAACAAAATGGCAACCTACAGATTGGGAAAAGATCTTCACCAACCCCACATCTTACAGAGGGCTAATATCCAAAATTTACAAAGAACTCAAGAAATAGTAAATTTTATTAATGCTAATGGAAAGGAACAACAGCAGCTGAGAGACATTGGGTTATAAAAAAAAGAAAAACCTGTGGAAATGGATCAACCTGTATAGTATAAGGATGTGTTGACATCAGAATGGAAGTCTGCAATAGTTTTGAAATGGAGACATGGTTATTCTTATGGTTCTACGAGAAATGAAAAAAAAATATGGGTACCAGCTAATCTTATAAAGCTTAGACTTGACCATGAAAGACCATTTTTTAGCTAAAATATGAATGTCAACTATATATAAAGTTAACAGATGCCTTAGCTGACTTGTGCACATTCCATATTCCATATATGTGTAAAGGAAGAAACATACCTCTAATAATTCCTTTAAAAGTTTATATATTTATAAAATAAAAAATTCAGATACCAAAGAAACAAGACAAATATCCCAGATGATTCAACCTCATAGACTGCCTCAATAACTGTTTCTTCAAAGATATATATCTAGGACAATTTCAAAAGGGGCAATTAATATGGTCCAACATCAAAGACTGTTCCAGCCAGGACTTAAGTTAAGCCATGCTTTTTTTTTTTTTCATCCCAAGAGACTGGACAATAAAAGATGTAACTAGCTCTTTCAGGACCTGGCCAGTATAAAAAAAAATGGGAGGGATTCCCAAAAGATATATTTATCATCAGACAGCAGGGCATGATGTCCCCAATCCCAAAAGTATTGGTGGATGTTTTTTTGTTTGTTTTCGAGGTTATAGATGTCTGTTGTCAGTTAAGGGGTTGATTGAAAGTTGTTAACAGTCTTGATCGGGAAAGAAACAAGGAATAGGAGACTAGACTCAGCGATTTCTCTCCTTTCTGTTTTCTATATTTTTTTTTCTTAAAATAAGGGGAGAAAGGTTGTAAAGAAAAAGGGGGGCATATAGGAAGAATAGAGACAAAAGGGTAGATTATTGAGTTCTTAAATAAGAAGTTGTTAACAAGGCAATGATCATATATTAGTATATATTGATACAATTGTGGTTGGTTTTGTTGTAACATACTGTATATTTTGTTACAACATTTGCATAAGGCATTGAACCTATCCAAAAATATAATTTTTACTTCCAGTACATTTGAAAACCACTAATGAAACCTCTATAGGATAATTAAAAACTAATTATATTATTAATTAATAGTTAATAATTAATCCAAGAAAAGTGAATTAATAGTTGACCAAACTTATGATTTTGTTAAATATTAGATTAGTTATTTACAGAAATGGGCTGTATATAGTTTCTTATATATGTTTTTGAAGTTAAGTAGATAGGACATAGCTAGAAGCAAGCAATGTTTGTCTAGATAGATACATAGATGATAGATAGATAGATAGATAGATAGATAGATAGATAGATAGACAGACAGACAGAGATGGTCTTCAAAAACCTCAGAGACCTACAGAAAATGTCATTTAAGACATTTTAATAATAAAAGGTCTTTCTGACAGAGAGACACATCTAATTCTGGCAGCAACCTCAATTTATTTAATAAAAGATGATAGGCATCAAAAAACAAATGTGGCAAGATAGACACTGGACAAAAGAAAGCCCTTATTTTGATTGCTGATAGCAGGTGCTCTGTGTGATCTGTGAACAAACAGGACACTGAAAATTTGACTGCCCAATATTACAGAACTAAGGTAGGCCAGTCCTTCATAGTCGTGCTTCACAGAAAAGTTTGTTAGATATTCTGGCCTACATGCCTAAGACTGGATGCCCCAATGACGCTGAGAAACCTCGGGTTTTGACTGTCCAGGTATCCAGCATTCTGTCATTACTATACACATAGGTAATAATTTAATTTCCTTCTTAAGTCTATGGTAGGATTGAAGACTAAATTGACACAGTTTTACAATTAAGCTTAGTTGTTTAGGATTTAAGAAATCTTTTAGGGTGTCATTAGGTTGATAAATTTAAATAAGAATAGAAAATGATTTAGGTACAGAACTCTATAGGTAATGGAATTATTTCTTCAAGGACGGTAAATACAAATGGATTGGACATTGCAAATAAAAGTTTTAGTTTCTAGATCCCCTAAGTATTCTTCTTTAATATAGTTTATTATAAAAACATTTTTGAAATAAAAGGAAGAAATATGAGAAGAGTTTTTGCTTCTTTAAAAAACCCAGTTATGATATGAGAATATTTTTGTTTGAACCTCAGCTATGGGGCTGCTTCAGTTGTTCCACAGCTGTTAACTGTAATTAACTCATGAGCTAGCCAGGGTGTAGCTTAGTCAGCTGTAGAAAATTGAATTTGAGGACTCTAGAGAGGGGTATAAATACCAGAGCCCCCGAAAGGGATGCAGGGTGGGGGGTCACTCTAAAAGGAAGAGGTTGCTGCTCTCCCTGCTGGTGCTCCCACCACACTACTCCTGGTTCATCCTGTTGCTGTGTTTCCTGATTTGCTGGGTTGTTGTGTTTGCTGTTTGTGGTTTACTGGACTACTGGATATTCTGACAACTAAGATTGGTATTGTTGCCAAAAGAACCTGATGACTCTAATCACCAGGAAGTAGCTCAAGAGACATATCTTCCTTTTCCTTCTAACCTTCTTTCTCTTCCATCTAGTGTTGGTGGGTTGGTAGAAGGGTTGGAAGGAAGGTAGAGGTTGAAGTATGGTAAATTATATAGTGTAATAAAATGAAATATAATAAAGCCCACATAAAACAGAACAATTTATTGAAGATACAGTATTTTTTCCAGTTGATGTTTTTGGCTTCTTTGACAGAAACTTGGTCTTCCATGTGTGTATAAATATGTCTAGGCTTTCGATTCTAATCCATTATTTTATGTATCTGCATTTATGATAAACTGTCCTATTTTTATAGCTATAACTATATAATATGATTTGAAATTTGGAATGATGATACTTCCAGAAGTTCTTTTATTATTCAGGAATTTTTTTAGTGTACTCTGGATTTTTTGTGTTTTTATATAAAGCTGAGGATTGCTTTGTTTCTTGATTTTTGTTTTGAAGTTTTGTAAAAGATTGTTTTGCAATTTTTATGAGTTTGATTTAATGTGTAAATTGATTTTTGTAGGATGGCCATTTTCAGTACACTAATCCTACCAATTCATGATTATGGGAGATTTTTCAATCCTCTTGTATTTTCTTCAATTTCTTTATTCAATGCCTTCTTATACAAGTCTTTAAATTATTGTATTAAAGCCTTTCTTAGCTATTTTATTCTTCTTTGACACTATTATAAAAGGTTCCTCCCTTAATTATTTCTTAGTATGTTTAGCATTTGAATACAAGAAAGCTACTGGGTTTTGTTTTGTTTGGTGTGTGTGTGTGTGTGTGTGTGTGTGTGTGTGTGTATGTGTGTGTGTGTGTGTGTGTGTAAATTTTTATTCTGCTACTTAACTGAATGTGTTCATTAGCTATGGAAGTTTCCTGGTGAAGGGTTTGTTTTTTGGGGGTGGGTTTTTTATATATCAATAAAATGATATTATCTGCAAACAAGGGTACTTAGATTTCCTCCTTTCCTATTTATAAAATCTTACTCTCCTTCAGTCTTAGAGCTCTAGCTAAGACTTCAAGTACTATATTCCATAGCTATACAGTGAATGACATTGTATTGTTCCTGTTTACAGTGGAAATGGTTTGACTTTCTCTACATTTAGGATGTTGTCAGCTGTGGGCTTGCTGTAAATTATCTCAATTTATTTTGAGGCAATTCAGGACTTTCTTTTTTAAATATTTATTTATTACTTCAGGTTACATCTCCATCACAGTGTCCTCTTTCCACCCCTCCCAGTCCTGCCCTCCAGCCCTCTACCCCCTATTCCTTCCATCCCACTCCTCTGGAGTGGAGTGTCCCTACATAACAGTCCTTTGCCCCATTTCAGCAGTCATATGAGGGCCAAGAGCCTCCTCATACACTGGGGGCCTACAGGGCAGTACCACTAGGGAAAGTGTCTCATTGACAGGAAAAAAAGTCTATGTTCATGCTCCCTTTGGTGCATTGGTTGTAGAATAGTTATCCTGTACTATATGGGTAAAATCCGACTATAATGGACTAAATACAATGTGCTTTTCTTAATGAAGGGTGTTGTATTTTGTGAAAGGCCATTTCTTCATCTAATGCAATGATAATATTGTTTATTGTCTTTAGTCTATTGGTGAACAGAAATTGTTGGCATTCATTTTTATTGTGAAATGTTTTCCTTTCATCATTTATTGTGAGTATAGTTTTGCATACTACAGTGGTGTGGCCTAGGTAGCATCTATGTTTTCTTATTCTTCATAGAGCATCTTTTTGTTCAGGCCTATCTGGGTTTCCGAGTCTTATGTTGATCTAATGGTCCTTCTTTTATGTGTGACTCTTTCTCCCTTGCAGCTTTTAATATCCTTTATTTGTTATGTACATATAGCAATTTGATTCTCATGTTCTATAAGGAGTTTCTTTTCTGGTCTTGTACAGTTCATGTTCTGTATGTATGCCTCTTGTACTTTAACAGGCAACTTATATTTTTTTAGAATGAGGATGATTTCTTTTATGATTTTGTTAAAAAATAGTTTTGTGCCTTTGAATTGGTTTTCTTTTCCTTCTTACACATCTATTATTTATACCTTTAATATTTTCAAAGTGTTCTTAATTTCCCGGATGTTTTGTGCCTAGATTGATTTATATTTAACATTTTTTAAAACAAAACCATCTTTGTCTTGTACTTTGTCTTCAACCACTAAATTTTTTTTCTATATCATTTAATCAGTTCATGGGACTTACCTCTGATGGTTTTGTTTGATATTCTAAATTTTTTATTTTTGTTTAGTCTGGGTTTTCTATAGTGATTCTATTACTTTTTTAAATTGTACTTTCATGTCTTGAATTGATTTCATTATTTCATTCTACTTGCTGTTTATATTTTCATAGTCTTCATTCAGGTAATTATTTATAACTTCTCTAAGATCTTCGAACATATTCATAATTGCTACTTTGTAGTCAATGTTCTGTGATTCTGCTGAATTGCTTTTCTCGGGTCATAATACAATGAGATTATAGCCTTCTAGATGAGGCATATTGCCTTGGTTGTTCATGTTTGTGTTTTTATTCTGGCATTTAGGCATGTGGTCTCTCATTGATTAAAGTATTTCTTGGGCACACCTTTGTTGAGTGGGTGTTCTATTCTTTGGTTGCTGTTACTTATTCTGGTTCTTAGTCAAATGTGATGGAGTTACAAAAGGAGATACATTAAAAAGAAAGGTTGAAAGGGGGATGCTAGGAAGAACTTGGTGGATCCTAGATCCATACAAAAAGCCAAAGTGCTGAAGGGATACAGATGTTGTGGAAAGATGGGCTCTTCCAGGAAGACTGCAGCAAGACTAAGAGAAAGTCTGGACAGACCTGAATGGGGATGCTTCCTTTTTGTGAAATTATTTTTTTCATATATGTGTACATTATATATATATATATATATATATATATATATATATATATATAAAATGCTTATTTATTACTTCAAGTTACATCTCCATCACAGTGCCTTCTCTCTACCCCTCCCTGTCCCACCCTACCACCCTCTCCTCCCTCTACCACCTATCCTACCCCTCCCAGTTCAGTGGTCCTATGAAGGCTAAGAGCTTCCTCTTGTACTGGAGGCCTACATAGCAGCACCACTAGGGCACAGTGTCCCACTAACAGATAACAAAGTCTATGTTCCTGTTTCTTTTGCTGTGTTGGTTGTAGGGTCCAATCATAAGTGAATAGATAGCATATGTATTTTTCTGAGTGTGGGTTAGCTCACTCAGGATGAGTTTTTCTAGTTCCATCCATTTGGATGCAAATATCATGATTTCGTTGTTTCTGATAGCTGAGTAGTACTCCATTGTGTAAATGTATCACAGTTGTTCAGTTGTTGTTTTTGTTGTTGTTTTTTTTATCCATTCATCAGTTTAGGGACATCTGGATTTTTTCCACTTTCTAGCTATTACAAATAAAACTGCTATGAACATAGGTGAGGAGATGTCCTTGTAGTTTCATGAGGAATCATTTGGATGTATACCCAGAAGTGATATGGCTGGGTCTTGTGTCAGAGGTATTCCAAATTTTCTAAGATATCACCAGACTGATGGGACCTCATGAAACTGAAAAGCTTCTGTAAGGCAAAGGACACTGTCATTTGAACAAAAGGCAACCTACAGATTGGGAAAAGATCTTTACCAATATGACATCTGACAGAGGGCTAATATCCATAATTTACAAAGAACTCAAGAAACTAAATGCGAAGAAACCAAATAATCCAATCAAAAAATGAGGAACATGTCTAAACTGAGAATTCACAAAGGAGGGATCTCTAATGGCTGAGAGACACTTGAAGAAATGCTCAACATCATTAATCATCAGAGAAATTAAACTCAAGATGACTCTGAGATTCCATCTCACTCCCTTCAGTATGACTAACATCAAAAACTGAAATGACAGCACATGCTGGCAAGAGTGTGGAGAAAGGGGAACTCTATTCTATTGCTGGTGGGAGTGCAAACTTTTACAACTATTGAAATCAGTCTGGCAAAATCTTGGATTAAAAAGTCCCAACAGTATGTTTTTATTTGCTATCATGTAGAATTTTCAGATCTGCCTGCATATTAAGGTTAAGCCAGAGGATTTCACACCTGATTCTTGCTTGGTTCATGGTACAAACTTTGTAGATTTTCATATCCTGTTGGTTTTCAACATTATGGATATCATTGGTCATTTCCTGACTTTTTAAGAAATTATAGATCAACACCATTTGCAATTTTATCTATCTGGCAAATGGTTCAAATGAAAACATGCTTACAGAGAAATTGTAAAAATTATTTAATCTTAAAAATATAGAACATTCTCACATGTTTAATGGGTACAGCATATCATTACTGATAACATATTATGGAAAATGAATATATAGCAAAAATAACATTTCAGTGTAAATGTATAATAATTATCAATGAAATTCAACAAATAATCAAAATTTTAACAGTATTTGCCTAACTAAAAGGGAAATAACAAAAGTCTTAGGATATAAAATTAATAACTGAAAATGTAAACTGAACATCATAGCTTTAAGATGGGAAACTTTAAAAATATTTTATCCCTACTACTGTAAGGATTATATAATCCAAAAAAAATTCCAAAAAAACCTAAATACCTCTTTATTACATAGTCTTCCATATACAGTTACTTCATAAAATTAAGAGAAAAAGATAATTTGTAGTACCTCTAATTTTTGCTAATTCATTTTTATCTAAATTTTCAAAGGATGACAGTAAGTATCTGGTGTATATAGCAGCTTGTCAGAGCTGTTAAAGCAGGTGACATTATGTAAGTGTCCAAGATGATAAGGTCACATCAGAAAGTCATGCTTTTGCTGAAAGACCATGGAAAGATCTGTTTCTAATCTCTATTGTAACTTCAGGCATTTCCTTTTGGGGCAACTTAGGACTACTCTTTATGTAGCTATGTGTGTCTACAAGTACATGTCCAAGTTTCACATAATCTTAATATCACCAACCATAAGGTATTGGGGCTTAGTCTACTCCAATATGGTCATATTTCAGTTTAACTAATTGTACCATATAGACCATGTTTCTAAAAAAGACCACATTGTGCGATTCTAATATTTAATGCTTCAAAATGTGACTGGGAATAAAGTCATTCAACCCACAACAATATGATGAAGAACCAACTGAACCACTGCCTCTCTTGAGTATGAGAATACAAATCATTTTTATTGCTCCAAAAATGTCTTGAATAGTTGATAGAGAACACCAAAATTATAAAGAACAACTTTCACAGATGGTTGCCCTCCCTTCATTGATGCTATTGTGGTTGGCCAGATTAAAAACAAATGGTGACACAGTTTTGAACACAGGTCACTTCATTCTATTATTTACCAAGGAAAAAAATGGAATGTTTGGAGTGAACTATATAGAGATGGGAAAAGTCATGGGTATGTTCCCCATCACAAATTAAATAGTATATCACTCAAAGAAAAGTGGATTCAAAAGGTTTTGCTTGGCTCGTACTGTAGCTTGGTGTGCCACAGGGAAATCAGATGACATTGCTGGCATGGCACACCAAAAGATGCTTAAAATGATGAAAGATACCAACTTGTTAATATCATTCGAGAGAAAATCCATTTCTCAGCTCACAAGAAAAGGTTGGATCAAAAACTTGGCTTTTTGTATTGGCATTATAATTCATCTGAATAAACACTTTGAATAATTCTTTGCAAATGCATTCAAAAGTAGTTACACAAATATGTACTTTAATTCATTTGGAAAGAAATAACATGTCTAAATTTTCTGCACTGAAATCAGACTCCAGAAATGAAAGTGATGGCCTGAATTGCTTTCCAAAACTCAAATCTTTAAAACCTAAACTCACATATACATATTCTTTACTTTTATTTTAAATATTAAGAAAATGGACAATCTGTACTTGTAGTCCAAGAATCCAGTCGCAATTGTGTTTTGAAATCCTGTATAAGGTGTGGTAGAGAGAAGTATTCATTTTTTATGTAATGATGTTTTTCTTTTGAAATGGAAAATTAACGTGTAATAAAATTATATGTCATTTTACATATTCATATACTTTTCTAATTAAAACAAAGTTTGATTCTGTTTTCAGTAGTTGTTTTCTAAATGAGTCATTTCATTTTATTCCTCATTGCATAATACAGCTTCTCTATATACTTAGCATATATTAAGACAGAAAATAATCACTCAACTCTAACTTGTTTACCAAAGTATAAAAAATTGTAGCTATTTCCAAAGCTTGCAAATATACAAGAAATATTTCAATATAATATATAATAACCACTTCAAATTGACATATTCTAGGGAATAGTCATTCAAATATTTTCAAAAATTTTCCACACTAAGTAGCATTCTTTTATTTGACAGTACCAGCTGCTATTCTCAATACTTGCTAAAATACTTTAACAAGATAAAGATTCGAAAATAATTCTCGGAACTCAACTTGGTTAACTCTAGGCTAATTCGGCAAGGTAGAACTTTCTGTTACGGCAGCCAGATGTTACATATGCCTGGTAGCCGCTTCAGTAAGATGACATGGCCAATACTCCAAATGTTCAAAATTTGTTAATGTGGAGAGTATCAAGAAAATCATCCAGTTTTAGATACACATATTTTGTCCCTCATAAGTAAGGTAGTATTTTTCTCAATCATCATATTCATTTCAAAATGTAAGAGAATCTTTTCTCCTGTAGAATTTGTTTCCATGAAATTCAGAACCAATATTTATTTTTACTTTTTCAATGTGTATGTTCCTTTTGTTTACACATTCATTTATTTTTATTCACATTTTATCCTGGAACACTATTGAATATTTAAATTTCTTATATAATGTTTAATTCTGTTTTTCATTTTACATACCCTTTTACACGTTTTGTAAATACAATAATGTCCACAAATAAAACTGAACCTGGTTACTAAGTTGTACATACCCGGATTTTCTGGGATCTTTTGAAATCCAGCAAATAAGATAGCAAAAAAAAAAAGAAAAAAAGAAAAAAACATTTAAAAGAAGAACATGTTTTTCTCTAATTTAGTTACCTATAGACAGACTTTAAATTCTGAATTTTAAAATTATTTGGAAGAACATTAAGCCAGATCATCAAGTCCTCTGCGTGCTGTCTAATAGTTTTGTGTCAATTAGTGAAGTCTCTTTCCTTAATAATTCTCAAAACACAAAAATATGCTGCATCTGTGGCATCCTCATCTAAACTGCAAATAATGCTCCAAGTGATGAAAGACCCTTGACATACAGAGATTATATGAGAACACAATAAAATTTAAAAAAGCACTGTAACTGGGTCTTTTACAAGAGTTAGACTGACACATTAAATTTCTTGAGACCCTGAGGAGATGTTGGAGTATTGGCTTAGAATCTTTCAAGTATAAGCTTTCTCTCCCATAAAAAAAATTGTTAAAAATGATACACAGTTAATCATTAAATCGGTTTAGATAGTTAATTGAAAAATAATAGGATAGATGTCTTATTTCACGTGCCTAAAATCAATTTCATCTCTAAAGTTTTAATTCTCTGAACCTTCAACTGGAAGAGGTTATAATCTCAGAAATGAATATTCTTTCTTAATGTTAAATGAATTCCTTTATATACTTATAGTAAAAATTGTACAGAAGACACAGATCTTTTCTTGACTTACACATTGTGTCATATGCCTGCAGAATGCATATAGATATTATGAGACTATATGATGTTAAAATGCAGTCCCTCAACTGAAGAATGAATAAAAACAAAAACAAAAATCTGTGGTACATTTACACAATGGAATACTACTCGGCTATCAGAAACAACGAAATCATGCAATTTGCAGCCAAATGGATGGAACTAGAAAAGCTCATCCTGATTGAGCTATCCTAAACTCAGAAAGATGCACATGACATCTATTCACTTATAATTGGATTTTAGCCATGTAGACAGGATAACTATCTTACAACCAACACACCAAAAGGTTACCTGTTAGTAGGACACTTTGCCATAAGAGAGGTGCCATGCAGGCCCCTAGTGAAAGAGGAGTTCTTAGGCCTCCTATGGCTGCTGAACTGAAGGGGGCTGATATGTAGGGCACCCCACTCTGGAGGACAGGATGGGTGGTGGGGGGAGATGTTGGGAGGTTGGAACTGGAGAGGTAGAGAGAGGGGACTGTGATGGAATGTAACTTGAACTAATAAATAAACAAAAACAAAATGCCAGTATTACATTGTTGCTGGTTCTTCAAGTAGTAAACATGCTGAAGATATGTTATTTTTTAAGTGGCAAGAACAATATATAACCACTGAAAACCCAAAATATCTGTTTAATTCAGAGCAGTATGTTAGTATTTCTTATATATTTTCTCTTTGCTAGCATTGGACAATGGGAGTAGAGGAGATTGGGAAGGAGCTATTTGTTCTTTAGAGACAATGAGGAGAATAGACCTTATTCTTCATACAACACAAAGATAAGACAAAGAAATGATTGTAGTGGTAAAATGTCATGACCAAGTTTGATTTGGATAATTACTTATTGTGTAATATAGATTCAATAATGTAGAGAAAACAAGAGAAGTACCAAGTTTTAATGCTTTATTATTGAATTAAATCTTTTAAATAAAAGATAAAATTATTATAGCTATTTATTGTAAAAATTTTTAAAATGTTTATTGGTTATAAATTTTCAGTAACTTTTAAAATCTTTTTATACTGGTAAGATTGTTGATTGAATTATTGTGATAATTAATAGTAAACTCCAATGGGTTGTGCCTAAATTTAGGAGTATAAAAATTGGTAAATTAGGCTCAACTGAGTTGGTAAATTCAGATCATTAAAGAAAGATATTCAACAATAAAATATTCATCTTAATCTTAAAGTTATAAAGATCAAGTTATAATGATGATTTCACAATTATTTATTTTTAAATATTGAACCAGAAATATAGGTCTCTGAATATATTTTTTTGTAAAATATTATTCTAGTTAGTTTCAAATGTTAACTTGACAAATCTTAGGCTCATTTGAGAAGAGAGTCTCAGTTGTAGATTTGCCTAGGCCAGAATGGCTTTTGGTAAGATTATCTCTACTTTTCTATTGGTAAACTGCTTCTGGCTTACTACAAAATCTATTCTTAGTGTTTCACTGATGACCTGTAACTTTATTTTCTATCAGTGTTGTAATCACACAAACCACCAATAAGTACCTGTAAGTTCTCATATAATATTTAATTATTTAAGTTTAATATCCTTCGAAAGGTGCATATAAACTATTATTTATATTACTATGTATATTGGAGCTACTGTTTGAACCATAAATAATTCATAGCTTTGGAGAAGAAAATTATCTATCATATGTTCTACATGGAAATGTGTCCCAATTATGATTTGTAATTTTTAATGGAGACAGCATTCATCAGTCCTTAATTATGAATATATAGTTGCCCAGTGGGCAATCATGGCTATTCACAGAAACTTCTTTCTGGACACAGAAAAGTAACATACTTCAATATCCTCTTTGAAGATAATTTTGAGAGCTTGTTTTGTACAGTGGAATTTGAATTGAAATGCTGCAAACTTTGCATTTGACTAAGGAGATAGTGATGTAGCTGGTGATATGGAAGGGCCATTTGTTTATGGCAGTATGAAACTCCAGATGCTTTCCTGCAAACTTACCTGGTCACATGCTGGAATTTGTGTGAGTCAGAAATGAATTCTATGATACTCTATCATTAATATTGTAGGATTATTTTACTTTATCAGACATTATTGCTATCTTAACTCATAGAAGCTTGTTGATGATGTTACTTAACATTATTAATAAAATAGTATGGGATTTAAATTTTTAATAATTTTGTATTAAAGTATTATTATTTTGTATGTTGTCATGTATTTTGTTTATAATTTATATGAAACACATAAAATTGTGTCGGTTCAGAAACTGCAGGCTGTTGTAAAGCATTTTCTTCTTGTTTATACCATGCTGTTATTATATTTTCATTAAGTGATACCTCATTTTAAAATACTTTCTTCCAAACCTACAAAATTTCTTCACAGAGGATTATAGCTTCTTTTTATAAAAACGTGATTTTGAAATGTGATGCTATCTCTGTGTTATGTTTTCAGTAGTCGGTACATCCTTACAGCTTAGTTATACTTTTGACACAAAACCCAGAAACTGAGCCCCATATCAAATTTCCAATAAATAAATATCTGGCATATTATTATTAATTTAATATAGATAAATACTTGTTCTTACTCCCTTTTTGAGTGGTTTAATTTAAGAACCTACTTATTATAATTTATCATTAATTAATTGGATCTCCATTAATTACACTTTACCATTTATCTTTTTGGAAAGAAACCAGCAAATAATTTTGAAATAATGCCAATTTTCACATGATGGCATGGCTTTATTGTAGATACCATTGCATTATTGGGCTTAGTTTTAATTCATGGAGGAATTTAGAACCCAAGAAAACTGAAATTATATAAATGAATCCAGGAATTTTATAAAATACTAACGACGTAATGTTATATATGAAATCATATCATAGAAGCTGAGATGGCAGTTGCAAGGTGTTGGTGAGAATGTGGAGGAGGAAAGAAAAGGAAGGACTTAGTTTTTTCCAAATAATATTAAAGTCAGTGTAAGTTAAAGAATTCTACTTCAAGTTAGGATGGTCGCTATTAACTAAAAGGAATTGCATGCTTCAGTGTAGCTACATGATGCTATTTTTATAACTTTGCCACAACAAAATGCTCAATACTTGGTATGAGGGGCATGACTATGACTCTTGTTTGAAAATTGGGTGCATGTACATCAACATCACTTGTACATTAAATGTTTAAAAGTGCTAAATGTAAATTAAAGTTAAAACTTCAAAAAGACTGAGATAACTGTGTAAAACCTTATTAAAGGAACCTTGATAAAAAAAATCAATAATTTTTGTTCTTAGAAAAATACAGGCTGTCAGATATGATGGTGCACACCAGTAATCCCAATACTCAGGAAGCAGAGGCAAGTGGATTTCTATGGGTTCAAGGCTATCCTGGTCTACAAAGTGAGCCCAAGACAGCCAGTGATACAGAGAGAAATGCTGTTTCAAAAAAAATTTTAAAAAAACATGAAAATATAGAAAAGTTAAAGGTAGAACACCTTAAGTTGTCACACATCTCAGTTGTCTCATCTTAGCTTGATTGGTGAAGAGATAACAAACATGGCCTTTTTGAGGATGGTAATTAATGACAAAAGTATGAGAAACTAGATGTGTTTCTCAAAGATAATTGTTGATATGTGTTAAAAGCCATGGGGAATGATGCACCACATACCTTCTCTGATCAGTTTAGATATATGAATTCCAAAAAAGGTAGCATGAAGTGATAGGAAGACAAACACTACTGAAAGGCTTTCCTCATGAAGAAAGATGGGGAAAGTAAGGTATGAACTGGTTAGAATGCTGAGTTCAGCTGAAAATGTCTGTAGAAGAGGCTCTTATTACAGCTGGGAACTACTGGAATCAAGGTAGCCAGCATTGGTAAAATTATAGCAACTGGGTAGAGCTAGTGACCCAGTCCAAATGTTTACAGTATTTCATCAAATGAAGCAAACAAATTCAGAGACAGAAACATAAGTCACAGGAAAAAAATGGGTAGTTGAAGTAGTAAGTGATAAACAGGAAGGCAATTCGGATACCTCTTAGGCATGCATCATTGTAAAAAAAATTAATTAAATTACGTTGGTTTGGGTGAGCCACTTGTAGAAATAATTAAATTGTTTAAGAGTATTTACATCAAATTGGTTGGGCAGCCATTAATTCTTCTTATCCAGACCTAATAAATGAGCACACAGAGACCGTATGGATTTTAAAAAGCCTAGGCCTGAATTGTGCAATCCTAGCCCATCTAAGCTAGCTCTTAATTCTATTACCCAAATATGACCCAATATATACATACATCCCCTTGGACTGCCATTCTCCACGATATGCTGATGTTTCTGGCCATGTGGAATGAGGCTCTTTTCTCTAATCTATGGTGTGTGACTCTTTCCTGCTGCTCCTGACTGGAATGCCTTCTTCTTCTTGTTGCTTGCTGGAATGCATTAATCCTCTGTCGAAAGCACGGGCCTCCTGTTCTAATCTCAGGAAGTCCCACCTTTTCTATCTTTGCCCAATCTCAGGCCTTGGCATTTTATTTAACCAATCAGAGTCAATGTAAGTAACAGACAGAAAACAGGACCAATTAACATTTAGAATGCTTAAGACTATGGCAACATAACATACCCTAAAATCCTTTAGTGTCCCTACAACATTCTAGCAGGGTGGTAGTGGAGAAAATGTACATATGGTTTACTTGTCATTATTACAACAGATATCCATGAAAGCTTAAGAAGGTAGTAATGGAATAACATTCAGAAGTTTGGCTCTAAAGACAGAGTGCCTGGCTTGATATCTCAGAAAGGCTAACCATCTGTGAGGCCTTAGGTCAAGGTAATTAAATTTTCTCTACCTCAATCCTGTCATCTATTAATTGAGGAATATAGAAGTAAGTTGGTTTGATTATTAAATAATATAAACACATTTCTAGGTATAGTTTAGAACATTTGCTGGAACTGAAAATACTATTTCTATTACTTCCATGAATAAATGTTGCTTATCTGAAAGACAATGACACAGAGAATGGATAATCTTCTACTATTGATAATGCATAAACAAAAGTCAGTTCTGTGATATATATGTAATGGCTAGTATACATGTCTTTTTTGGTGTTAATTTTGGGGCATGTTAAAGAAAATGCATTAGACCTAATATAGCTCATCTTAATAATAATAAATTATTTTTTATAGTTCTTATATCTCTTTAATTATTTTCCAGTTATTTTTGTTTATATTAGAAAATGTGTTTTTCTAACTCTTTTAGAAGAACACAGTTTTTTTTTGTTTAGATTGATGATCAAGGTTTGGGACAGGCCATGATAAAAAAAAAATCAATGTTAAATATTAGAGACCAGAAAGCATCAAGTAATTATCAATTGAGTTAAGGATGTAAAGCAAAATGGAGGGGTAAAGGTAAAAATATCTTAACAACACAGTTTTAATAATTTAGAAAAACATTCTGTAATCTACATTTAAAGAGTAGATTGGGCAAGTTTTTGGAAGCAAAGATCCTGGTCAGGAAAATATTAAATAAATAAATAAATATATAGATAGTTAATTAATTAATTAAAACCTAAGTCTGAGATTGTGAATGAATAGATTAAACCTCATTTAATAGAACTAGGAATCATTTGTAAACATGAGGACATAAAATTGATAGAATTATAAAAGTAATTGAATAATGGAGAGAGCAATGGGAATGTTGGCCAAGTATGAATAGCTCCCTGCAATAATTATGAGTGAGTGTTTTTGCAGAGAGTGCTATTAAAAACGTAGAATATTTTAGATATATAGAAAACACCAGTTTCAACAGTTGTACTTTTGGTGTAAACAATGAAAAATTGGTTCTGCAAAATCATGTTAAATTCGATGGTATTATCACAGTGTTTCTCAGTCTATGCATGTGAAATGGACAGACTGCAATGAACATATACTTAACTTGATACATGTTTTATACTACTTTCCTTGCAAGGTTGAAGTATAGCATACAGCATCACTTCAAAGACCTTGATGGATCTCAGCAGTAATTCAGAAGCAATTCCTTGAGATATTTGAAGTAAGGAATGGGTAGCAAAAACATCTGGGCAATTTGAGTTTTAATTGCCTCTTTAAACAAATGATTCATTGTTTCATTTGTGAGTCACTTCATTATAATATTCAGTTTTTTGCAAATTAAAAATCCTATGAGTAAAAGGATTAGAAATGATAATTTCATACTACTTACAACTCTTTCATATAATTGCATTAGATGAAATGTATCTTATCTTAGTATCATCATTCCCTGGCCTGAGTTTACTTTGACACAAACTTGTAACCGAACTTTTAAATTATTATTTAACACTTATTTATTTATTACTAAATTCACTTATAACAAACACCAACAATTTCTTAACTATTAATCCTATAAATTCCTACAACCCCTTTAACCTATCCACTAAACCTATTGATAATCATAACAACCACTTTCATAACCTTTTAGAATGATACAGTCTCTGGGGCAGGTCCTCAGTCGTCAGGAACACAGTCTTTGTTGTAGATTCTTTAATGCACTTAGAAGTCCTTTTTCTGGATCTCTCAGATGCAGGTTCGTCAGGGTAAGTTGGTTATTGCAGTCTCACCTTAAATAAGGCTTCATGCTTTCTTCTCTGTGGGAGACCCCAGCCGTCTGCAGGCCAACTTACTTCTTTTGAATCAGGAACTCAGCTGCTCTGCCTCAGTCCTTAAAGCCAGGCACAGTTTCCCCTAGGCCACTGTTCGGACAGATCAAACCCCTCCAGGCAAAAGCTGAGCCACAGGTTTTAGTCCTTGGCCTTTTGGTGTCTTGCTCAGGCTTTCTTTGCTCACCAGTTTCTTTCTGCTTCAGGGAAATCTGGCCATCAAATGATGGCCAGCCCTTTTTTCAGCAGGACTCTTGGAGCTCTCTAGCATCAGGGGCCTCTTTTCCATCTGGGCTCCATGCACTGTCCTTAAATAGGAGGAACTCTGTTTCAGCTTAATTTGGGCTCCACCCACTTAGCAGCTGAAAACAATGTCAGGCCAGATACTTTGTTTCTTCAAGTCCATTAAGTCTTTCCTGTTTTCCTGACTTCAACCTTGTTTTTCAGTCTATTAAGTCTCCTTTTTGTTTCCTGTTTTTAGTCCACATGCTGATAATGCTCTTCATGCCCCGAATTAAGAGACAGTATCAGAAACCCCTATATATTTTCTAAATCTAATTTATCTAACCCCCTACACAAACTCTTGAGTTAAAGAACCCTCTCTGAGTGGTTTTTTTTTCCATTAATATGTGGAATTGATGGAGAGTCATTACAATCAAAGCCAAGGTTTTGGTGCCCAGAGCAAGCGGAGTGGTAGAGGTCCTAACCAAATCATTAGTTTTCTGGGCCTCTGTGCTGCTCATACAATGTTCT
The DNA here is from genome assembly GCA_907164525.1 of Lophiomys imhausi. Lineage (NCBI taxonomy): Eukaryota > Metazoa > Chordata > Mammalia > Rodentia > Muridae > Lophiomys > Lophiomys imhausi. Next base: position 626,678 of record CAJQZJ010034249.1, read on the forward strand.
GAGCAAGATCATCTAGCTTGTCACAGTATTTACAGATAAAGGTATTCTGGTGGCACCTGATGCACATTTTATTTTCTCATGTCCCAAACAAATATATCTTGAAGTGAATAATTACTTCATTAAAGTCATTGCAGGTATTGTAATGGGAAAATTCAGAAATTTCAAAGGAGCAATCTGTTTTGACGTTGAGACAGTCAAATGACATTTGACATTCGACACTTTTTATCAGGAAACAAAGTTTTGTGATTGAGAGAAGTATCAAGTAAAAATGCTATTTAAAATTCTAGTCTTTAAAATTACATAAATGCTTTCAGATAAGAATAAGCAAGTTGCTTATGTGAGCTATCTATTGCTTCATAACAAATTTCACCGATGTTATGTGGGCCAATACATATTAATATGATTATAGCTTTTAGTTTGGGGCATCAGACATATATTAACAGTACGGTTGAAATGGTTTGACATTTTTTAGCTAAGTTATTTGTTTATTCATTTTACATCCCAATCATAGCCCCCTCCCTCCCCTCCTCTGGGTCTTACCTTCCAGCCCGCTTCCCCCATATCCTCTCCCCTTCTCCTCAGAAAAGGGAAGCCCCCCCATACTATTCCACCCCAGGACATCAAGTCACATCAGGACTGATAGTTTGACTTTTAAAAAACATTTACAATTTACTATTCACTTGAAAATGTTAGGATGAATCTAAGAGCATGCCACCCATGGCTGGTGATGGATGATGGCTATTGGCTGAGATCATAGCTATTTCTATTGGACAATAAGTCTTTACATGTGGTCCAGCCTTCCCCTAAAAATAGTGACTTGGATGCAAACATAAGCCTTGAGATACATCTCATAGTTTGTGCGAGGGGTGGGACAGAGAGGGGTAAGAGGAGGTGAGAAAGGAGGAAAGACAAGAAGAAGAGAGGAGAGAGGGGGCTCTAAAAGAATAACAATGATATTTTTGAGAAGTACCTCAGTGTGTGTTGTTCTGAGACAGGTTTCTCCTTTTACTATTTCCGAACGCAGTAAAACTATTAAGAAGGAGTCAGCACACTAATGTATACCTAGAGTCCTGATTAAAAATATGTGTATATCCTTAACCAAAAATGCTTTCTCATGGAAATAAGCTTACCCATATAAAGAGAGAACTGAGAGATCCTTCCCAGTGAAGCTTTTCTTGCAACAGGATTGGAATATATAGGAAGAAGAAAAATATGGAAAGAAAAGAAATGTTCATTTGTAGCCAAGGTACATTTTCTTTATTCCATGTAACCATCTTCAGCTGTAGTACACTTGCAATTCTGCCAGATATAAAATGGAATTGAGGGCAAGCAGAGCCTTAACAGGTGTTGGTACAAACTTGAAGCTTCAAAGGGGCTTGCTTTCTGCTGCCAAGAGGATCGATGCATATGTACATTTGGCTCTACAAACTGAAAATGACCTAAATTCTCTTTTTTCAGAAAAGTTAGAATTTATTCTATGCTGAAATCTACTGCTATCTGACCAGTATGGAAACATTCCTCCCTTAGAAATGGTCTCTTGTCATGAAATATTCAAAGGAAATCCAGACAGGGGTTTGATTTTTAATGATTCTATAAAACTATGGTTTGCGCTATGTTTGGACTTTACTTGTTTACTTATTTATTTTTGCTGCAGTTGTCGGTTCCAAGAGCCAGATTTTAATATGTGCCTGTCTTTCTCTCTGTTGTCTTCTTTCTCTGAGTGGTTTTGTGACACTAAGGAGTGGGACTTTCATATCTAGTAGAACTATGCCTTTCACAGTCATACAGGTAAATCACCTACAGCTGCGAGTGAGTACTCTTCACAGAAGGTTAAATTTATTCCATTCTATACAATAGGAACTCTTCTCTGTAAATAATTTTATTATGTGTCTTTACAAACATTTTAGTAGAAGAAAATTCCTGGTTTAACTCAATAGCATATTATACTTTCCCTTCCCTGTAAATGAGATTGATTGTGGAAGCATGTGAGATTGATACTACATAGATCTGTGTTATGACAGGCATTGTTTTAGTGCCAGGCTGAAGAGCAATGCTTCCTTAAATGTATCATTGTATAAAATATTGACCTAGAGAACTTCATTATTCAAGCTGGAGAGACAGTCACTACTTAACAGTAATAAACTGTTTCTGTGTTACATTGAGAATACTCCTGGAAATATGAGAGTTGTCAAATCCTTGAAAATCCTGCCTTTATAGCACACATGACACGAAAGCAGGAGCTGTATTTTCTGCTAATAAAAGCAAAGGCACAGACAAATGTGAAGGATATCACGGCAAACTGACAAGAAACTAAGAAAAATGAATACCTGGTCGAGGAGTTGGAAAGACACGGGCCAATGACCTTGGGAAGCTTTATACTCTCCAGATATTTTTTTTTTCTTGTAAGGAACAAAGATAATGCTGCATTAGTGTAAAAAAATAAAATAAACTCAAGGTTCTAAACTGAATACATTTTATGAAAAATATCCTGAAGTGTCTCTTAACAACGACTCATGTGAGATAACATAAAAATAAAGAATGCTGAAAGCCAGCCAGAATATTTTAGAAAAGAAAGACATTTTGAAGGCTTCAAAACTGATATACAGAAGTGCAAATTAAAAAAGAAGGATGGTTTGAACAAGAGTGACATTTCTTTCATTTGTTAAATAAGAAAAATATTTGCTTCCTATTTTAACCCTAGCATCTTCCCTGTTTTAGTCTAGCATTAATGACACCTCCCTTTTTGAAAAGGTATTGTGAGTGTATTAGAAACACATACTTGGCATGCCTTTTTCAACTGTTGCTATGTTAACCTATTAATTGGCTAGCATTTAAACTACGAAAATTAATGTATCAGAGAAGTGTTAATTGATATTCAGTATAACTAGTCCTCCTGTAGTGACTCCTTAATAATCAGGCATGTTCATATAGCTGAATGAAATAATTACATTTTTGTTATTAAGTTGGAGACTTAGAAATCTACTGCTGGCTTATACAGAACATCCAATTTAGAAGAATACTAATAGTTTAATTTTTTCAAAAAAATGAAATTTATGTTTTGCTAAAACTTCTTTAGTATGATAAATATTCATTTAAAATATATGATTTTCACTTTTATGTGAAAATCATGTATTTGATTTACTGTATTACTGATTACATGTATTTGATTGCACTCGAAAAACAAAACTATGATATTTAAATCATCACATACACTTGTATTTTCTGAATTAATAAATAGTTAAAAATTACTTTCTACATTGTAAAATAATAATTTTGTAAATTCATTAATTTTATGTGAATTAGTGTTTGGCTTGCATGTCTGTCTCTGTGAGTGATGGTGTCAGATTCCTAGAACCAGAGTTACAGAGAGTTATGAGCAGCCATGTGGGTGCTGGGAACTGAACCTGGGTCCTTTGGAAGAGCAGTCAATGCTCTTAACTACCGAGCCATCTTTCTTTCCCTGTAAAAGTAAAATTTTACCTCACATTATTTTTTATTAGATAAGTAGACATAATTTTCCTCTATTACTCATAGGGCCTTCAAAGTGCTTTAGAGAAATGTAATGACATGAAGAAATTCAGGAAAAAGTATTTTACATTTAAGTAGCAAGAAAGACAAGAGGTCAAGATTGAGACATCTTATGCAGGGACAGAAGGCAGCATTCAAAGGAGACAAGTTCCACAGTACAGTATTGGGAAGATATGCACTGTCCCTCTTATCAGTGATGTTTGCTTTTTGCTTTCATTTCATTTTATTATTAAATGAATATATCATATTCCATACACATCTCGCCATATGTGTATGGAATTTGTTATAAACAATAAGAAACTAGGAGGGCATACAGAAAGCCCACTGGCTCCCACACCCCAGTATTGCAGAATGTTCAGTAAAGCCTTGACTGAGATTTTAATATCTTTTGAGAGGATAGTGCTCATTATCTACTGGGGGAGATGAATGAGGAGATAGGCAAAATTCTTCTTCCTCACATTCTTTCTTTGAATGTTTTTTAAGTATTGCTATCTCAAAATGTGATTATAAATTCTATGCCAAGAAAGTAAGAGTAACAATGAAAATATGTAATTAATTGAAGTGTATAGTATTAATATTCAATTCAATATGTCAATGCAAGTAAAAGTAAATTATTTACAAATGATCACCAAATATGAAAGGAAGGAACAGAATGAGAAACTGCCTTGCAGCAGCTCGTCTCAAGGGTTATCAAGAATGGCCTGTCCAGTGAGTACAAGAAACTAAGAGGGCAGATGATCTCATTTCTCTTTCTCTTGTGGAAAACTGATTATCTGTTACATGTGGCATATATACATGCATTCATAGTGTATGTCACACTTCTTTTTATGTGTTAATAAATTATCAACTATGTGCAGGTATTTGTCAGTTTTATTATGCAAATAGAAACTATTTTAAACACTGATGCAAGAGGAAATATGAAGCCAAGCACTCAAGTCAATGGAAGACTGTACATTCAAATGGGCAGTTATGAAGTCTTAGATGAAGCTTTGTTCATGAATTTTCATTGCCCCAACAATGGCAAATGCATATGCATGCAATATATTATCTAAGAATACTGTCTCCCTTGTTTCAGAACCACCCTTCTGAATTTTAATTCTATAATGGAAAAAATGCTGCTTAGTAAATAGAAATGCCAAATTATAATTAAGGGAGGTAGTGTGTGTGTAAACTGACCACCTCTGTTATAGTCACAGTATTTCCTCAGTAACTGATCTGCTGGGCTACTTCATACAAAATATAGCCATCAGCCCTATGTCCAGAAGCTGTATTTCAGCAACAGGAGGTATTATGGTCTGAAATGACTGCTGTCCATGATACTTATAAATGAATTACAGAGTGATAGGATGAGAGGTGAGACAACAGATACCAGAAGGTATGTCTCTGAATCACAGAGGCTGATATTCCCCTCATACATCAGGGAATTGTCTTAGAAGATGTATATTTGTCCATTTATTTCTACTTTCTGATAACCCACTGACACACTTTTCTGTCAGGTCAACATTAATAAAATCAAAAGAAGCCTTTTGTCAAGCAACAAAGAAAGAACCAAACATCTTCCTTTAAGCATTCCTCCCCAGATCCACATACAAAAAGTTACCATTTTGATTAGATAAGTAGTTCAGAACTTAAAAGCATTGAGGTAATAGTAATTGAAGAGAAATCATTCAAGCCTCATGTGCCTTCTATCTCATTTACTGCCCTTAATTTTGTGCATTAAAATGAAAATACAGAGAAATGGGTACAAGCAAGTAGCCTGTGATTACTGAGCTGCATGAGATGATATTCTTAAATTAGAACCATAGATTATGGCATCTGGTACTTTACCTTCTCCAGAGATAGAAAATGTGATAATTAGTAAGACACACATGCAATTCATACAATAACCATCCTCAGATTGGTGTGGAAATAAGAATGCCAACTGGATGGTTTGTGTTGGGATTAATTCTGCCATCATGAGAAAAATCAGTGCTGAGTGGTCAAGAGATCCCATTCCAGAAAAGGAGATAATTGAGAAACTTAATTACCATTGAAAAATGTACTTAGTGTTTGTAGCAGTAGGAGAACATCTATTTTTACTCCAGCTGGCAGCAAAGCTATGATTTCTAAACTGTAGTGCTTTTGGGAGTATGTGTCAGTATGTGGCAAAACCCTGAAGTAAATGCAGTGCATTGCCTTGCTATTAATTTTTCTGTGAGACTTAATTTCAGAAGAAATTGTTAAGACATTTAAATGTATTTATATGAAAATCATCAAGTTCTGTTATAGAATTTAAAGTAAAGTATCAGTAGTCAATTTTATATAAAATGAAAATTGTACAAAAGTTAATATGTGGCTTCTGAGTCAGACAAAATGGTGCAATGGAACCAGAAATGTACAAAAATCAAAAAAAAGAGAGAGAAGAAAGAAGAGTTCATTCTTTTCTTTTCAGTAAACACTAGAAGGAAATCTTTCCAAGTATGCTGACTGAATTGGTACCCCACTCCTTGTTGAAACAGGGGATGCATCCCCACAGAGAGGGTGACATGCTGACAGGTCCTTTCCTTCCACCAGGTCTCAAGGAAGGCTTCTTGCTGACCACTGCCCATTTGTACTCATCTTACAGCGTCATTTACACTTTGTTTCAATATACCTTTATGTCTTTTCTAAATTTATGACTTATTTTACGTTGATTGCATTTTAGGTTGACTGCTTCCTCATGATATATAAAGGGCATCTTAATCTCTTAAATTACTTGAGTCTAAATAATAACACAGCCTGCATTACTTTGTGAAAGGATTTTGAATCCATTTCTATTATGGGAATTTTGATGAACAACAGTTACATGGAGTGACCAGTTAGCTCCAAATGCTTTGACGTTTGCCTCACCCTTGTCTCGACTGTGTTTTGACCTAGGTTGTTAGATAATGCAGCTTTTCAGCCTTTGCTCTTGGTTTATCTTCAATAACACATTTTTGAATGGGTCTTAACTTTGATATACTTAAATAAAAGTAAAACATTTCAAAAAGGAGCTAGATGTGTTAATCTATGTCAGTCGCTGCTTAGATGAAAAACCGATACTTTAAAATCTCTGAGAATTCAAACAATGTTTTCAAATTCACCAAATCACAGTGTGGAGGTCACCAGGTAGGTATTTAATGGATACTGTGATTTGTGGCTTTTCATGTTTCAATAAAAACCAACATACTTGTAGGGAGGAGTGACAGCTCAGGTATGAAAGAATCCCTAATGCTCATTTGTGTCTTCATTTACAAATATCCTCAACCTCCTATCACTCTACCATGCCTGCTCACATTTTATCCACTGAAGTTATTATTATTATTATTATTATTATTATTATTATTATTAACAAATAGATTATTTGTTCCCATTTTTTAGTATTCTTTTAGAATGTGTTCCTGGACAACAGTGTGACCCTTCACTGTCTTGTTCCCTTACCTAGAATAATAGTTAGGAGCTCTCAGGATATACTAAATTTCCTTTTTCTTTTGTGACATACATACTGGTAACATGTTGAGCTGAATATATCCTTTGGGGTGGGTTAAATTATTACCTTTAATGTGGTAGTGGCATTCATGTGTTCTCTCTCTCTCTCTCTCTCTCTCTCTCTCTCTCTCTCTCTCTGTGTGTGTGTGTGTGTGTGTGTGTGTGTATCTTTTCTCTCATCAGTAGTGTTTGTACAAGTTTTAACTTATAAACACATACCCAGTCTTTGAAACATCTTTGATTAAAAATACCTGATTATTAAGGTTGGAGAGTAGAGTAAATTATATATGAATCTATCCTTTCATTTGTAGAGCAAGAAAAAGTAGTACTAAAGCAACTGTTAAATGACAAAGTGAATTTATTTATACACACTTCACTTTTACAGTGGTTAAAAGTAGCATAGAGCAAGAAATTTGCCAAGGGACTTTAATTCAACAATACAGATTGAACATTAATTTGGTGTAATGGTTTAGAACACTAGCATTTCTGAAGTGCCAAGTCTCCTATCTTCCTCATTTGACTCAGAGGTCAACTTTTATATTTAGTTGAATCATGTCACTTGTCTTTTGGCAGGGCCACACTTCCATGCCAATGGAGTAAAACCAAGGAAGCCTACCCTATGCAGGCTTTCAAGTATCTTAACCTTATTCATGAACTTCTTTATTGCTTGCTAACTAGTTGGTTCTCATTTGCCTTACAGGATCAAGCAGGCTAATATATTTGAACACATTTAATACAATAGTCTTAGAATGTTATATATGTTAAATGATGATAACTTGTAATATAAGTAAATAAAAATAGTATTTACAAACAGATGTCCTATATTTTTCTTGTTTAAATATTTTTAAATTTTTAATATTTATTTATTACTTTAGGTTACATCTCCATCACATTGTTCTCTTTCCACCCCTCCCAGTCCCACCCTCACACCCTTACCACCTATCCCTTCCATCCCACACCTCTGGAGTGGAATGTCCCTACATAACAGTCCCCCACGCAAGTTCAGCAGTCATATGAGGACCAAGAGCCTCCTAATACACTGGGGGCCTACAAGTCACCACCACTAGGGGAAAGAGTCTCATTGACAGGAAAAAAAAAGTCTGTGTTCATGTTCCCTTTGGTGCCTTGGTTGTAGTATAGTTATCCTGTACTATATGGCTAAAATTTGATTATAAGTGAATAGATGCCATGTGCATCCTTTTGAGCCTGGGTTGACTCACTCAGAATGCGCTTCTCTAGTTCTATCCATTTGGCTGCAAATTGCAGGATTTCATTGTTTATGACTGCTGACTAGTATTCCATTGTTTAGCTGTACCACAGTTTTTTTATCCATTCCTCTGTTGAAGGACATCTGGGTTGTTTCCAGTTTCTAGCTATTACAAATAAGGCTTCTATGAACATAGATGAGGAAAATTCCCTGTGATTTGGTGAAAAATCATTTGAATGTATACACAGAAGTGGTATGGCTGGGTCTTGAGGTAGAGCTATTCCAAGTTTTCTAAGATATCACCAGACTGATTTCAATAGTGTTATACAAGTTTGCACTCCCACCAGCAATGGAGGAATGTTCCCCTTTCTCCAAACCTCGCCAGCATGTGCTGTCATGTGAGCTTTTGATCTTAGCCATTTTGACAGGTGTGAGATGGAATCTCTGATTCATCTTGAGTTGCATTTCTCTGATTATTATGGATGCTGAGCATTTCTTCAAGAGTCTCTCAGCCATTAGGGATTCCTCCTTTGTGAATTCTCTGTTTAACTCTGTTTCCCACTTTTTGATTGGATTAGTTGGTTTCTTGGCATTGTGTTTCTTGGGTTCTTTGTAAATTTTTGGATATTAGCCCTCTGTCAGATTTGGGGTTGGTAAAGATTTCCCAATCTGTAGGTTGTCGTTTTGTTCAAATGACAGTGTCTTTTGCCTTACAGAAGCTTTTCAGTTTCATGATGTTCCACTTATTGATTGTTAGTCTTAGAGCCTGAGTTGTTGGTGTTCTGGTCAGGAAGTTGTCACCTGTGCCGATGAGGTTGAGGGTTTTCCCCACTTTCTCTTCTAATAGATTTAGTGTATCTGGCCTTATGTTAAGTGTTAAGATCTTTGATCCACTTGGACTTAAGTTTTGTACAAGGAGATAAGTATGGGTCTAGTTTCATTCTTTTATATGTGGAAATCCAGTTGGACCAGCACCATTTGTTGAAGATGCTGTCCTTTTTCCATTGTACCATTTTGGATTCTTTGTCAAAAATTAAATGACCATAGGTGTATGGGTTTATTTCTGGGTTTTCAATTCGATTTGATTGATCCACTAGTTTGTTTCTATACCAGTACCATGCTGTTTTTATTACTATTGGTCTGTAGTATACCTTGAAGTCTGGGATGATGATACCTCCAGATGTTATTTTATTGTGCAGGATTGATTAGCTATTCTGGGCTTTTTGTTAATCCATATGAAGTTGGGAGTTGCTTTTTCCAGGTCTATAATGAATTGTGGTATTTTGATAGGAATTGCTTTGAATCTGTATATTGTTTTTGGCAGGATGGCCATTTTTATTATGTTGATCCTACCTATCCATGAGCATGGGTGATTTTTCCATCTTCTTAGTTCTCTTCAATTTCTTTCTTCAAGAACTTCAAGTTCTTGAAATACAGGTCTTTCATTTGCTTGGTTAGAGTTACCCCCTGTATTTTATATTGTTTGTGGCTATTGTAAAGGGTGTTGTTTCCCTAATTTTTCTCTCAGCCCATTTATTTATTTTTTGTTTAAAGAAGGGCTTCTGATTTTTTAAAATTAATTTTGTATCCAGTCACCTTACTGAAGGTGTTTATCAGCTGTAAGAGTTCTCTGGTGGAATTTTTATTGTCGCTTCTATATACTATCATATCGCCTGCAAATGGGGATAATTTGACTTCTTCATTTCCAATTTGTATTTCCTTGATCTCCTTTAGCTGTCTTATTGCTTTAGCAAGAACTTCAAGTATTATGTTGAAGAGATATGGTGAAAGTGGACATCCTTGTCTTGTCCCTGAGTTTAGAGGAAATGCTTCAAGTTTCATTCTGTTTAATTTGATGTTGGCTATTGGCTTGCTGTATATTGCCTTTATTATTTCTAGGTATGGTCCTTGTATGCCAATTATCTCCAGGGCTTTTAGCATTGAGGAGTGTTGGATTTTGTCAAATGTTTTTTCAGCATCTAGGGAGATGATCATGTAGTTTTTACTCTTTCAACTTGTTTATATGGTGAATAATGTTGATGTATTTTTGTATATTGAACCATCCCTGCATCCTGGGATGAAGTCTACTTGTTCATGGTGTATGATACTTTTGATGTGCTCTTAGATTCAGTTTGCCAGTATTTTATTAAGTATTTTTTGCATCTATGTTCATGAGGGATTTTGGTCTGAAGTTCTCTTTCTTTGTTGGGTCTTTGTGTGGTTTAGGAATCAGGGTGACTGTGGCTTCATAGAATCAGTTTGGTAGTGTTCCTTCTGATTCTATTTTGTGGAAGAGTTTGAAGAGTATTGGTATTAGCTCTTCTTTGAATATCTGGTAGAATTCTGAACTGAAACCATCTGTCCCTATTTTTTTTTTTTTTTTTTTTGGTTGGGAGATTTTTAATGACTGTTTCTATTTCTTTGGTGGTTATAGGCCTGTTTAATCTGTTAATCTGACCCTGATTTAACTTTTGAGGTGGAATCTATCAAGAAAATTGTTCATTTTGCTAAGGTTTTCAATTAGGTTGGAGTACAGATTTTTAAAGTAGGACCTAAAGATTCTCTGGATTTCCTCAATAGCAGGGTGTGAGTTTGACAAAATGTGGGGTCACAGTGGAGGCCAGCCAGTCTGCAGACAGGCCATTGTTTTGAAAAACAACTGTAATTTTAGACAGGGTAGGCCAAGGAGCTGGGCTGGGGTCCACTGCCCTCCTTAGTTCACACTGAGGACACTCTAGCCTCCCAGCACATCTCATATATTCTTGGAGTGTTGAAGGGTGTGGAGGAGGGAGACTGCTAATACACTTTCATAATTATGGGTGCAGAAGTTTTAGTGTTTTGTCCTGGAATTGCTTTGCTTTCAGGAAAGATGTTGATTGCATTTTGAAAAACGATTTGAAAGTTGGACTGGGGGAAACAAATTCCTTCCTTTAAGAAAGGATCCCAGATGACTTTAAGTAGCAGGGAGTGAGCAATGAGTTATCTACAGGGATGCTCAGTTTGGGACAACAACCGGAGAGACAGAAACATGACACAAGAGCAGGCAGGGATATTTTTTTTCACCCACAGTGCTGCGGTTGTGGAGGAAGAAGGGTAAGGTAACATTTGAGGTCAGGACTGGCGACAGAGGGAAAGCAGAGTGAGAGGTAGGTCTTGGTGGACAAGGTGGCACTTGGAAGGAGTTTGCTTGGTGTAGTAGTCTAGCTGGGCACCTATGTTCTCTCAGGGCTTGTAGGACATCTGCCCAGGCCCTTCTGGCTTTTATAGTTTCTGAGGAGAAGTCAGGTATAATTCTGATGGGTCTGCCATTATTTGTTACTTGACCTTTTTCTCTTACAGCTTTTAATATTCTTTCTTTGTTCTGAACATTTGGAGTTTCAATTATTATGTGGCAAGAGGAGTTTCTTTTCTGATCTAATCTGTTTGGTATTATGTAATCCTCTTGGAATTTTATTGTCATCTCTTTCTTTAGGTTTGGGAAGTTTTCTTCTGTGATTTTAAAGATGATTCCGGGACCTTGGAGTAGGGAGTCTTCTCTTTCCTCTATGCTTATAATTCTTAGGTTCCGTCTTTTCATTGAGTCCTTGATTTCTTGGATGTTATGAGTGAGAACTTTTTTAGCTTTCTCATCTTCTTTGGTTGTTGTACTGATTTCTTCCTTTGAATCTTCCCTGCCTGAGATCCTGTCTTCCATCTCTTGTATCATATTTTTGATACTCATGTCTGTAGTTCCTGTTCTCTTCCCTTAATTCTCTACTTCCACTCTTATCTCTGTCTGTGTTTTCTTTACGGCTTCTACTTCCAATTTCATGCCTTGAAACATTTTATTTGTTTTATATGTTTCCTGCTCCAATTTGCTTGTTGCCTTGTCTCTTTTCTGTTCAAGTTTAGCCACTTTGTCTTGGAGATCTCTAATGGTATTCTCTGTTGCTTTAGCTTGTAAAATTGTGGAATCGTTGAATTCCTTCCGAGATTTAAATTCTTCTTGAAAGCATTCTATCACTTTCCAAAATATAGATTTGTCATAGTTTTCATGTGTTTCAGCTCTGGTGGAGTGTTCAGGGCTTGTTGTACTAGCATAGCTGCATTTTGTTGGAGTCATAGTTCCCTGACTTTTGTTGGATCTGTTCTTTTGCTGACCTTTAACCCATTTGGTTGTTCTTAGCTGTTTGTTCCTGGTGCCTTCTGGACTTGGTGCCAAGAAGAGTGTGTTAGTGTAGAAGTCTTATAGCTTGGTGATCTGTAGCTTTCCACAGGCTGGATGGGGCCTTGTGTGGAGGTTTGTTCTCAGTGTGTCTCCCAGAGCTCACCCCTTCCTGTTTCTGATCTAATCTGTTTGGTGTTCTGTAAGCCTCTTGGAATTTTATTGGCATCTCTTTCTTTAAGTTTGGGAAGTTTTCTTCTATGATTTTGTTGAAGATGTTTCCTGGACCTTGGAGTAGGGAGTCTTCTCTTTTCTCTATGCCTATAATTCTTAGGTTCTGTCTTTTCATTTAGTCCTTGATTTCTTGGATGTTATGGGTGAGAACTTTTTTAGATTTTTCTTTTTTTTTTTTTTTTGGTTGTTGTACTGATTCTTCCATCGAATCTTCCATGCCTGTAGTTCCTGTTTTCTTCCCTCGATTCCCACCTCCAGTACTAACTCTGATTGTGTTTTCTTTATTGCTTCTACTTCCAATTTCAAGTCTTTAACCATTTTATTTGTTTTATATGTTTTCTGTTCTAATTTGCTTGTCTTTGTCTGCAAATCTTACTAATCTTTCAAACCTTTCATTGCCTTATCTCTTTTCTGTTCATGTTGGGCTGTGTTGGCTTTGAGGTCTCTAATGGTATTCTCCAGTGCTTTCATTTGTAAAATTGAAGATTCTTTGTATGCTTTCAGCAATTTCATTTCTTCTTGAAAGGACTCAATCTTTTTCCTAAATATAGATTTGTTATCATTTTCACGTGTTTCTGTTGTGGTGGGCTGTTAAGGGCTTGTTGTGTTAACCTTGCTGAATATTGTTGGAGTCATATTTCCCTGGTTTTTGTGAGTTTTGTTCTTTTGCTGACCTTTAGCCATCTGGTTGCCCTAAGCTGATTGTTTCTGATGTCTTCTGGACCCTTTCAGTGGCAGTGCTGATCCTCTTTAGGGTTTTGTAGTGACCATGTGAATATGGGTTGCTCAGGTAGCCTGAAGTTACCCCTATCTGGCAGTGGGGCTACCTCCCAAGACCCTGTAGTAATCAGACCTGCTGGAGACTATACTGGTGCAGGAAGAGCAGCCCTCTGTCCTGTCTGAGCGCAATGTTCTTCCAAGTGATTGTATATCCAGTAGAGGGACCTTTATGTTCAACACCTTTCTGGGTAGGCCCATATATGCTTGTGCTTGCCTGCCAACTGCTCCATGGATTTTGCCTGATTCTGCAGCAGGGTCCGCGCTGACCTGTGGTTGGGTCCCTGGCTTGTGCTGAGCACCCAAGGCCTCTGCTCCCCCTTATCCTGGACCTCTGCCCCACACTGCTGACTCTGCTTTGGAATCAAGTCTGTGTCCCTCAACACTAACCTCTGCTTTGGGCCCCAAGATTGTGCCACCAAGCCATTGACCTCTGCTTTGGGCCCCAAGCCTGTATCCAGTGCCACTGACCTCTGCTTTGGGCCCTGAGATTGTCTACTTTCTGGGTTTTTGAGTGGCTCTTGCCCACTTCCAGGGCTTGCTCCTCAGGCTGGGTTCTGAACAACGCCAGGCTGGGCTGCTTCTTGAGGTCTGAGTTCTGTGCTGCTGTGCCAAGTGCTTCACCCTACTGCCTGTGTCAAAGCCAAGTTGTGCGCCATTGCCTGAGTTCCCTGCTGCGCTGCTCCCAGAACCCTGGGTCCTTGTGCACTGCTGCCCTCTGCTGCCTATGTCCCCTCTCTTGTTTAAATGTTATAATCATGTTATTTGCCAAATATCAGACAGATAATAAATTCCACATTTAAAATATTTTTACCTATAAAGAATTTTACAAATATATGCAATATGCTTTGGTCATGTTAATTCCCTATTGCCCCACTCGAAATCCTCCCAGATCCTAAAATCAACATATCCCTTCCCAACTTCATGTCCTGTTTTATTATTTTTTAGTAACCCAGCAACTTTAGTTACTATTGCCTACATGCTCATGTGTAAAGGACTGTCAACTGGAACATGAGTAATCCCCCAGGGGACATACCCTGAGGAAAACTGACTTTTCTTCATTCAGTAACCATCTATTCCCAAGACTCTCTTAGTCAGGTGTGAGGATTTGATAACCCCTCTCTAATCCATGGCTTGAATTTTAATGTCTTGATTATGTGTAAGTGTAACCGAACTTTTAAATTATTATTTATTTATTTCTTAACTATTAATCCTATAAATTCCTACAACCCCTTTAACC
>CAJQZJ010034249.1:646293-721015 GCA_907164525.1 Lophiomys imhausi
TTTTCCTGACTTCAACCTTGTTTTTCAGTCTATTAAGTCTTTCCTGTTTTTCCTGACTTCAACCTTGTTTTTCAGTCTATTAAGTCTTTCCTGACTTCATGCTGATAATGCTCTTCATGTCCCAAATTAAGAGACAGTATCAGAAATCCCTACATATTTTCTAAATCTAATTTATCTAACCCCTACAGTGACTACTAACAATAAAAGAAGATTTGAAAGTTGAATGGAATCATAGCTCATAATTGCACAAAAATGACAGAAGAAAAAAGTAATAAAAGTTTTGTCTTCTTGCTAGAACTTATACATAGCATTATTTTCAGTATGATTGTTAAATTTCTTTCTTATAGTTCAAAATATATTTCCAACTTATACAAAATAGTATACATATGGGCATTTGTGCATGTGTGTTGATAATAGATGATAGAAATATGAATATATAGATTTTATATTATTATATAGACACATACACACATATATATATAAAATCTAGCATAGTAAAGGAGAGACAATGTGTGTTTTTTGTGTGCTATACTTATTTCTCTTAATGTGTAATTTGAAGTTAAACCCATTTTATAGGAAAATAAGCAATTTTAACCTTCTTTTTGGTAAATAAAAATATTTTCTGTACATGTCCTACATTTTCTTTATATGTTCATTTATTGATGGACACCTATAACTTGGCTTTTGTGAAAAGTACTACAATAAATAATGATTTGCAAGAATCTATGTGATATATTGATTTGGAGTCTTTCTTATGCATGCAGGAAAGGGATCTAGTTGGTTGACATTGTAGGTCAGCTTTTAATGTGTTGAGCCTCTGTAGTAATTTCCACAGTGTATGCCATAGTTTGCTTTCTATTGATAGTATAAATACCATGACAAAAACAACTTGGGAGGAAAGGGTTTATTTCATATTGTATTTCCATTTCCAAATCAGAGTACAACTTTGTATAAAATCAGGGAAGGGGCCGAACAGGAACCTGGATGGCATCATTTGGTACCTCTGTTCCTTCATGTGTGATGCTTGTATCAAGTGTAGACTATCTTTTGAGCCACCTACATTCCATGACTAGTTTCATTGACAAATGTTTTTTGCTATGTTCAACATCCAGTGGTCATTATTACAATATAAGCTTGATCTCAACAAGTTTGCCTGAATCTCTTCATTGAAGAAAAATGACCCTAGGCCACATTGCCTAGCCTCAGCAGGTTTCTAGATCCTGGGAAGAAGCCTCCTTCACCCTGTAATTCTTTCATATTTGTATTGCTGCAAACTCACATCACATAGTCAAGTTGAAATTTTGGTTGTCAGTTCAAAATGTAGTTCAGCCTCCTACCACATCTATAGTAGCCTCTGTGTGTCCTGGACCTTGAGAATTTATTTTTGAGCTAGGATTTCCTTCTTTGGCATGCTCAGCTAAGTTTCTTTTCTTTTTTTTCTTTTTTTTTCTTTTTTTTTTTCTTTTTTATTTTTTTATTTTTTTTTAAATACTTTATTTTTTTTCTTCAAGTTACATCTCAGTAACAAAGCCCTCCCTATTCCCCCTTCCTAACCCGCCCTTCTACCCTCTTCCCTCCAGAGGTTTCCCCTTTCAGTCCAACAGCTGGTTCCTTCTCTTATAACAGTAAGTATTATACAAAACAATAGATATAAGTATGCCACATTTATGAGAGTAAATTGGCCCAGTATACCTTCCCAATGTTCAGTTTATATCTATTTGGCCCCTGACTTTAACATTCTACTATCTACCCAACTCCATGAGTTTAAAGGTCTATATGTGACTCAACATTCTTACTATCTTGCAACACACTTTTTTCTTTCAAATATACTTTAATCTTTTTTACTTATTAATTCATTTTATAATCCAGTAATGTCCACCTCAATTTTCATTTTTCAAAACATAACTTTCAGTGGTGGAGATTGGCCTTAGATGCACCTTTCTGGTTTCAGTGCTAAGCTTAAGGTTTCTCATTAATTACAGTAATCTCTTTCACAATACCATCAGTTTCTCCACACTTAACTTGTTTACAACTTTAAATTTACTCCCATTCATTTTTATTGATGTGAAATATTCATTATATATCTGTCATCTCTCACTATAGATGTGACTAAAATAATTTATAGTAACCATTCTATAGCCTAGAAGCTATATATAATCTTGAAACATCCTCATCCAAAAATGGTAACTTATTAATTTTGAGTATGACCCCATTTAATTGCTGATGACATGTGCAGAACATAGATTACTTGCCAGGATCTAACATGAATGGTTGTTAGATCTTTGCTCCTCTCTGAAACATTTTAAGCATAAGTTTTATTAACTGTATTTCTATTAAATAATGTGATCTCCCAAACTTCCACCAGACGAGCCATTTAGATTGTGCTTACATGATTCGAAGTTTTATGTAGTGTATATTTTCAAAACACTTTCATGTTGTTTTTTCAAATAATATCCAAAAGACTATACAACACAAGGCAAGGCTCCTCACAAGAATGACATGACTTTTCTTCATTACTTAAATTCCCATATTGTTTGGAGACAATATTAGGCATAAACAACTTAGGAGAAGGAGGAACCTTTTGGATCTTTGTTTTAAAGGGATGGCCCATCCTGGTGAAAAGACATGGGAGCAGAATCATGAAGCACTGGACACATTGCATCTTCAGTGAGTAAAGGGGGAGCCCTTTGGTATTCCTCAAGCTTCTCTTTCTCATTTTCTTCTAGAAATTTAGCTTAAAAAATGTTACCACCCACATTATTGGAGTGTTCCCTCTGCTTGGCTCAATATCACCTCATGGTCCAGCTGTCTTGAAAATTTCCTCTTCCTTTCAAATTAGTCTTCTACTTTTCAATTCAGCCTCTTTGAGATTCTCAGTGTATGAATCAGTTTTTTGTTTTGTTTTGTTTTGTTTTTGCCAGAACATAACATGAATGTAGTCTAGCCAACACAGTGTGAGGAAGAACCCAAGAAAGAACTCATATGAAAAACTTACATTTTAACTGTGTTTTGTAATTTACAGAATGAGAATAGCATAATTTCCTTGAACTTTCCACTAGTATGAACAGTCAATGTTTTCCAAGCACCCCACAAATAACTTTTACGCAAAGAAGCTAAATAAGGTCTAGAATTATAAGGCAAATAATTTCCTAATAATAGTTGTCATCATTGTAAATTAACCTGTAAGAGACATGTAATCAACTGAAATAAGTCATCATAATATGTCTATAAGGAAGGCATTATTATATCCATGTAGAAAGGAGTGTGTGTGAGGTCTCAAGGAAGTGAATGTTGTTATTGTTCTGTTTTATTCATTGGTAGGTTAGTCAATAAAAGTTATCTAAGATCAGAATCATCAATGTTTCAATCTAGGGAGAATCATACTGACAATTTTATGAAGATCATACCTTCAGTGATGGCAGCTTTAGATTGTATACTAATTCATTTAAGGGGAATTTGGTAAAAAAAAACTGCTCAAAGACAAAGGTATTGATATTAATAAGTAAGCTGGCCATTGTGACTGATTGCCATGTTTGTCCTGGAGAGGCACTGAGAAGGAATGATGCAGAATGAATTCAAACTTTGAAGGAAGCTTGGACAAGGTGAGGTTCAAAAATTTCTTCCCATACTGATATTAAGACAATTAACATTTTATTTTGTATTAATTTAGTAAAATACTGAAAATCTTTTCATGTTTTTTATTACTTTTTAAGGTCTTCCTGATCTTCTTTCATGTGTTTTCTGTGTGTGTGTGTGTGTGTGTGTGTGTGTGTGTGTGTGTGTGTGTTGCACTTAGCAAGAAAGATGAACTAAAAATATTACACTATGCAAAGGGGGATTTAAAAAAACTCTTTTCTTAATGGTCAAGTATTTTTAGCAATGACACAAGGTGGAAGGGAACATTTCAACTTTCATTTTTAGTTTTACTGAATAACTTTTAAAAGGAACTACACAGAGAAGCTTTAAAATATGAATCTGTATAGCTCAATAGAAATGTGATGTCTTTACTTTTATTTTAGTCCATAATACTGTGCTTCTAGAAACCAATGAAAAGTCATTTTTTTAGTAGCACTGTGCTCAGGTTGGAAAGCAATAAGAAAATCCCTATGCAGATCAATTGGGTCATTTGAGTCGATCTCCTTGTGAAGATGATAATTCTTATAAATCATTTCAGTTAGTACATCTTATTTACCATATTATCCTTATATATTGTTTAAGATTTATAATTTGAATAATAAATTTAACTTACTGAAAGAGATCTGCGATTCCTTTAAAATTTAGAAAGTACATTTGTTTACTTTTTGGATTTTTTTTATGTGTGTGTGTCTATATGTGTCTGTGTGTTTTTGTTAATTTACACATCTACCACAATGTACATTGAGAAAAGAGCACAATTTGGAAGGGTTGGTTCTCTTGTTCCACCAAGCAGGTACCTGGTTTCAAACTGAAGTCTTTAGGTTTGGCAGCAAGTGTCACAAACTGCTGAGTTACCTTGATAACTGGTCTGAGATCTTCTTACAAGACAAAGTTTCTGTAAATGTTCAAGCTTGTTCAAATATAGACAAAGTTGGAAAACACAGTATCTCAAAATTTTGCACTCTGTGGACACATTCATTTTGAAGATTGGAAAAATACAGACAATACAGCTACCAATTAAAAGAGCAAATACACAGTAAGTACTTATTTAATTTTATGTTCCAAATGGTGAAGAGAAACAAAAAGTGATTCCTTCAGTGAGCATTTTTCATGTGTGAATTAACACATAAGTGTGAACTACTACAAGTAATTCAGGCAAAGAGTATCTTACTCATTCACTGGGATACAGCACCCACTTGGTACAAGGCAGATTATTATAAGCCTGGAGCATTCACATATCTTCTAATGTGCCTCTTATGCTTATTGGATAAACACTTTCTAATTCAGAAATTTTCTGTGCTCTTTGTTGGTCACTTCAAACAATGGAAGTGTTACTATTTGAAATCATCTATATTATGTTCAGATCATTCTATAGATTGCTATTATTCAAGAACCCTTGAATTATGCCATAGTTCTATGATATCAGAATATATTTCATAAAACTAAATCATCTCTGTTAATAAATAGTGTGCAACGTATGTAAAATATCATTGGTGTCACAGCTACATAAGACTTTTGATTTTTTCCCTTCATTGATAACTTGCATAGGTACTAGCTTTAAACTATTGATATGGTTTAATTGCCAAGTGGTGGAACATTTGCTTACCATGTTCATAGTTATTCCCAAATCCATAATTTAAAACTGTGGGTGTTTTTACTTATTCCCATCCATTGTCAGAGAAAGGTTTTTTTGATAATGGGTGAACAACTCATCTACAAGTATAGCAGAATGTTATAGGAATGTTAGGAGTCATTTTGTTTTGTTATGATCCATCACCATAATAGTAGTATTCTGTTTTCCCCTATCTGCTCCCAGGTTCTTTGCCACATGGGCAGTGTCTGTGATGTGTTCCATCTCAAGCAGTGGTTCTTAAATCCAATGAGATATTGGTTGGTTAGTCCCACAAGCTATTATTATACTAACACATCCTGTAGTCAGGTTACTATTGTAGACCGGGTTTGCATATCTGTTAATATTGCTATTATTCAAGTCTTCTTTAGGCATCCATACTGTTGAAAAAGTATCTATCTTCTCTGTCATATTCAGGACACATAAACTCACACAAAAAATCCAAGCTATCTGGTTTTTCAATCTTTGCATCCCTCTCATAAGACTTTCCCTTCAGGCTTAGGTGTAGAGGTTCTGTTGTAGATGTATCTGTAGGTTCTGAGCACCCTGTGATACATGGGTCACTATATTATGTATGGTTTTCTGTAATAGTCTTCATCTGCTGTAAAAAGAAGTTTCTTTACTGAAGGCTGAGAGCTACAATTATCTGTTGGTGTAGTGTAAGCTTAAGTTAGTAATTGTGCTGGTCTAGTAAAATGATTGTAGTAGGTAATCTTCTATGATCCATGTGCTCCCTAGCCCTGTGTACTTGCTAGTGTCAGCCATTATTTCTCTCCTATTCAATGGATCTTAAGTCCAATTAGATAACTGTTGGTTACTATTAGCTCTGGAGAAATACTCAAATCTTTTGCACTGTATGTCCAACATTTACAGTATCATTAGGAATTGAGATTTATCTTCAACCTCAGAGAAGGGACTATGATGGAATCTTAGCTTTAATTTCTTTTATTTAAAGGATTTCTTTAATTTATGCATCTCTCTCTCTCCTCCCCATTTCTTGCTTTCTCCCCTTTCTTCCCATCTGTTTTTTCCTTCATCACACTTTCAAACTTATTTTATTCCTAGGAAAGTTAATGTGTAATTTGTTTATACTTATCTTTTTACCTTTGGAATATTTGTATAAGAATTTTTTATTGATCAGTTTCATTATTTATTATTCGATATTTCCATTGATTTATTCATGTATTTTTAAACATTTACATCATCCCCTTCAATCTTTTCCCTCAAATTTCTACTGTATCCCTCCCACTCCTTCTCAAATTCATGTTTTTTATTCTTCAACTACAGTATTCAAGTATATGTTTATAAATTCATAAATATAACATGATGTGATCATTTAGTCTTTCTCATCCTTTTTAGAGCTTATCAATATTTTACAAATTTGTATAATACAAATTTCTTTAAGCAGGGAGAAAATACAGCACCAGGTAAACATTATGTGTAGTTTTAAAAGACATTTGTAAAGTAATCACATATAAAATTAATAAACGTAATTTTGATGTTGTGAAAGTTCTTACTTTGTAAGGGTATACAGGACTATCTAGAAAGTAGGTATTTATAATTGATACAAAAAGTTGTCCCAATCAGCATACTGCTACACACAGCTTAAATATTAATCAACTTAAGGTTGGTAAGGCCTTTAAACATCTTTTCTACACAAGCTTCTCATGTATTTTATGTGACCAGGGACTCTCAACTATGTTATACCTCCTGATATTATCTTATCTGACTGACTTGAATTTCCCAGTTCATGGATAGTTTCCTGAGGAAAATCTACCCTGTGCAGAAAACAAGATACAATTTTGGAAAGATGTAATGGAGGGGTGGTGCAGTAATTCACAGGGTGAGGATATATTTGATCAAGTAACATTTTAGACAGGTATAAAAATTTAAAGGAACAGAATAAAGCATAAAAATTTTCTTCTTTAGTAAGTTGTCAAATTTAATGAGAATAAAATATCAGGTAGAAAAGATACTCAAGCTTATTAAATCTCAAAATTTGGTAGGAATCTTTAAAGTCATTGGGGCTTCTGGGAAAAAAGGTTCAACTCTGTCCTAAAATTTAGGTTAATTACATTTTTTTTCAGAAATTTAATTAAACAGTTTTAATTAGAAAAAATATCAATACCAAGTTGGCAGTAGTTCATCTGGAACTATTCTGTAATTATGCAGTTATAATACCCCCAAAGCCAATGATACACAATCAAATGAAATACTTGAAAGTAAGACTAGTTTTAGAAGACTCAACTATATCATCATGGAAAATTATAAATTCACATTTTATTTTATTTATTTAGCTACAAAATAATATCACATCCTTTTATATTTTGACCTTTAACATTGCATCAGATTAATTGTGGTTTTATTTCTATTATTCTGTGGGATGCATTTTACTTCATTGAATATTTCCGTGATAAACTATCTGATTTTATGGAGAAGTACTTGGTGAGTTTTGTGTATGACATCCATACTATGATGTCATATGAAAATATCAATTGGCAAAACAATTTCATAAGACTTTTCCTGCCATTTATTCTGGGAATTTTGTGAAACAGATATTTATTTTTAAATATTTATTTTGAGCTAATGTTTGTATGCTATTGGGAAGGATTCAGTTTCATTTACATTTTCCTAGGTGTACAAATTCCCCAGAACCATTTGCTAAGGAGGAATCCTTCTCTCTCTCTCTCTCTCTCTCTCTCTCTCTCTCTTTCTCTCTCTCTCTCTCTCATGTGTTCTTGCAATTTGGTTCAATGACTTGTTGACTGTGCAATAGTGCATTTATTTCCGTACTTTCACTCACTTCTGCTCTTCCATGTTTGTATCAGCACTCTACTCTTCTAAGCACTATAGTTTTGTAATAAATTTTGAAGTCAGTTGAAACTGCAATTTAATTATCAGTTGTATTTGTTAATAAGTATAAACTGTAGGATTAGGCCAGTGGGGTAGCCTGTGGTCTGGCAGGATTATCAGCTGGTGTCCTGGCCCGCCTTAACCAGCAGCCTGATTTATCCCGGGGAAAAGGCCCTGGACCAAGGGTGGCCTACACTACCTGTAACCTAAACTCTGTTAAGTAATATGAGTTGTTATATTAGGCTGGTAGAATTGCGGGTGCTTGGCGAGAGAATCGTCAGTGGGAGTCCAACAGCCCTGGATTGCTTGGACTGACAGCCTATAAGCCGCCATGATCCTTTCCATGATAATTAAATACACCAAGACCTTTTAATGTTTCAATGCTTAGTCCTTAGCTGGGAAGACTCTCAATAAGTTAATCTAAATTAACCAGGACCACCTAATCCCAAACCGCCATGTGCCTGTTATTACCTTCCAGAATTCTCAAACACGTCTATCTGCTTCCATGTCTCCCAGTGGAAAGAGCAATTCCTCTGTGTAAATCACAGGGTACCTGTTTTATTCTTAGGAACTCCCACTTTTCTATACTCTTCTGCCCAGCTAATTGGCCATGAGCGACTTTTATTAACCAATCAAGAGAATGCCTCACAAGGGTCGGTAACCATATCTTAGCATTGAAATCAGCCTATCAGAAGCAATGTTATTAGATCTTCCCCAAAAATCATTTTCAACCATGTATTGAAAACTGAGTTAGATATAGAACTTTAAACTCATGGAGATGGTTAGATAGTAGAATGTTAAAGTCAGGTGCCAAATACATATGGACTGGACATTAGGAATGTATTATAAGCCATATAAATCTCATAATTGTGGCCTATTTATTTCTTTTGTATTGTATTGTATTGATTGTTATAAGAGAAAGAACCATTTGTTGGACTGAAAGGGGGAGCTGTTGGGGGGGAAAGACATACCTTAAACTAAAAAAAAAAAGGGTAGAGGATGGGGGGGTTGAGGGGGAAGAGGGTGGAAGGGTGGGACTGGAGGGAGGAGTAGGGAGGGGATTGTGACTGAGATGTAATTTGAAGAAATAAAAAAGAAATTATTAAAAAAAAATTAAAAAAGTAAAAGTTCAAACCAGAAAAAAAGGTGATTGACCAAAATCAAGAGAGACTTATCTCTGGTATGAAAGCATATCATAACTATTGTAATCAATAAATGGGAAAATATCATTAACATAATGAAGTGTAATCAGTAAGTGAACAACTCAATGGATACAGAAAAGACATTAAGGCAATTCAAAATATTTAACACAAAAGATTATATACAGAGTAATATGCTCCAATAATAAAAATAGAAAGTACAGAAAACTCACAGCTGATACTACATTAAATGGTGCAAAGGTGAAAGCTTTCTATCTGTTATCAAGAATAAAACAAACAGATCTATGTTAGGTTCTTGCATTCCCTTTTATTCTACTTCAAGACATCATAGAAACTCAGAAAGAAATGAAAGCTATGCAAAGTAGAATGAACTGCAATTTGCTCTGTTTTTAAGACATTATTTTACACATAAAGCAATAAAATTTTACCAAAAAGATGCTCAAACAATTATGCAAATCCAATACATTTTAAGATATAAAATTGGCATACACAACTCAATATTTCTATACATTGTTGCTGAATTATATAAAATAGGGATCATAAAATCAATTGCGTTTACCATGTCATCAAAAAATACAATAACTAACTGTATTTTATAAAATATGTGAAAGATATTCCATCAAAAGTACTAAGGGTTGATGAATGAAATTGAAAAAATAAGAAAATAGAAAGTTATTTTGTGTCCATTGATTGAAATAATGTATAATGTCAGAATGTAGATATTACAATTAGCAACAAGAGATTCAATGCAATCTCTATTAAAATAACACTTTTCACAAAATAGGATGAGCAATAATAAAATTGTATAAAAGCACAAAAGATATCACATAGCATTAAGGTGATCTTAAGCAGGAAGAATAATACTTGGAACAAAAATATTCTTAAAACTTAATTAACTATCACTTGGTTTAATTCACTGATTATTTAAATTTATATAGATTACTGTTTCTTATATTACTTAACACTTTAATAAATATGATCATATGGTTCAAGAATTTTTTTCTTTGCAATATCTGTGTCTGTCTGTAGAAGCCAACTTATGATGGCTGTTCTATGTTATAAAGTATCTTCTCTACTGTTGAATCAGTGTGCTGTTCAAAAGTGATATATCATTGCCAACCCACATGTCATGTTTAAAACACCAGGGATAAAGTTTTTAACAGTATAAAGTTGTTTAAGTATCTGTATAATCTGTTGTCAGAACTCTTCTTTCATTCCTATATCATGTGTTTATTTTTCTGTAATTTGATATTCATGATTTTTAAGCTTTGCCAATTTTATTAATGTTTGGAAAGAATGAAATTGCTATATTACTAAGATTATGTACTGCTTGTTCCCATTTATTTGTTTCTAGTCTGAAATTTCCTGTCTTTAGATTCAATTTTATAATTGATTTTCACATATTTCCTTTTATAAAATCAACAATTAGAGTTACATCACATTAATTTTGCTATGGTCTATTTTAGTTAACAAATTATATCAAAACATTTTTAAATTTTCTCTGAAATTTCTGCTATTTAGAAACTGGGCATACATCCAGAAGATTCCTCAGCATGCCACAAGGACATCTCCTCAAGTAGGTGCATAGCAACTTTATTTGTAACAGCTAGAAACTGGATTCAATACAGATCTCCCTCAACTGAACAATGGATAAAAAACAAACTGTGGTACATTTACACAATGGAATACTACTCAGCTATCAGAAACAAGGAAATCTTGCAATTTGCAGCCAAATGGATAGGACTGGGAAATTCTTCCTGAGTGAGCTAATCCAGACCCAGAAAGATGCACACGACATCTATTCACTTATAATTGGATTTTAGTCTTATATTACAGGATAACTATCTGACAACCAACAGACGGAAAGGAACAGTAACATAGATTTTGTTACCTGTTAGTGGGACACTTTGCCCCAGTGGTGCTGTCATGTTGGTCTCCAGTGCAAGAGGAAACTCTTAGCCCTCCTATGACTGATGAACTGAGGGGGCTGAGATGTGGGAGCACCCCCACTGGAGGACTAGGATAGGTGGGAGAGGGGGGTGGGGGTGAGAGGGTGGAATCAAAAAGGGCATATGGAGGGGGCTGTGATGGAGGTATAACTTGAAGTAATAAATAAACATAATAAAATTTTTAAAAAATAAAGAAGTGATCACAAATTTTACATAATTCTAATAATAATTTTAATACTTTTAAAATTTACTTCTCTCTATATTATATCTCAAATGAAGTTTTCTCTCCTTATTTTCCCTCCCATTCCCTCCCCTTTTCACCCCATCCATTCCTTTTCCATTCTATTCAGAAAGAAAAGTGCAAACTTCCCACCCATATCAACCAAACATGGCAGTGTTCTGTCTGGTTCTTGAGACCGAAAGACCACCTAGGGCCAACTCCAATATAAATACATGAGGGTTGTTACAAAGTTTATATAGAGGCTCAGACAAAGAAACAGGTTTTTTTACCATATGATTGGATGACATTTGGGTAGCCAGTCATGTCCATTTCTGACTGACTCGTTGTTACTGACTAACCAGCTGCGGTCATTTTGACAATCAGAAAGTTTGTTTACACTTTTTGGGTGTTTCTCAGAGTGAGCTGTCTGGTAATGACGAGGGAACACCCCTGGAATACAGGTCAGGTACATTTTGCTGTTGTTCTGAAACTGGAGGTCAGCTCTGAGTCAAACTTAATACAAAATGGAATCTTTTTGAAGATGGATTCAATCAGGCTCCACATTTCCCTCTTTCTCTAGGTCATAGAGAGACCCAATCATGGGTCTTTAAACATGTCAGTGGTCTATCTGCAACAAAAGTTCAAAGTACTATAAGCAGTAATCATATAAGGGTATAAAGCATAACCAGGAGAAACAAAACCAAGAACCCAAGTAGTATATAAGTTGGCATTATAGAAATAGATATCCATTTGTAGCCTATGTAAGGTAATTTCTTTTGATGTAGCATTTCAACCTTTTAGGTGGGATAATGGATGACATACTCTCTTCTGTAACTACTTCCAGCTGACATTAGGGCATTGTCATTGGGGCCCAGAAAAGCTGAAATGTTAGTCAAAGGCTGGACAATGGGGCAGTTACCAGAAGCATCTGATTAGTTGATTGATTCAGGTGAAGGACAGGGAGCAATCATATCAGTTGGACTAGTTCACATCACCTTCCAGGAAGTCCAGGGCTCAGCAGTTTGTAGTCCACAGGTGATCTCAGGATAGAGTCTATTATCCAGGTTAGAATCTGCTGAGACAAACATAGACTGGAAACAGAAGTTAAAATTGTCTACTAATTGGGGAAGGTAAGGAACCCCCTGACCAAGGAGGAAAATCTCATTTTAAGAACAGGCAGTTATACTTATCTGGAATCCTGTTTGATCCGAGGCTGGTGGATCGAGGCTTTATGACTATATCTCAGAAGGATAGCATGACAGAAACTTGAAAAACAGTTTTGAATTATTAGCATGAACAATTTTTAAGCCAAAGGAGATTTAAAATCTTAAACGTGTGACTAATCATCTAATGGTATGTTTTACTGGAGCTAGGCCAATAACTTATTGGAATTTTAACAGAAACATAGCAAGGGGAAGAAGCTAATTGTTTTCTGAATATGGTAACAAGGTAGACTGAGAAGGCATCTGAATCCTTGGTTTTTGTTGTTAAACTGTTAAATCTTTTATTATTATAGTCTTTAGATTCATAAAGGATCTGAGAATGATAAATATTATCTGAGTAAACAAGACCAATCAGCTTCCAAATCTATACAAAAAGACAGTCTTTACCTTGGCAGCCATCCCATTGTTCCTCTGTGTCTGTGGGGCATCCCTCTTCGGCCACTAGTACCAAGGCACGACAGACTTTTGTGAGACAAGAATTATGAAGGACTGCTTACCTTGTCTTGGCAAAGTTCAGCAGTCGACTTCTCCATCCATGTCCAGCCTGTGGACAGCATGTTGTCCATCGTTGAGGCAAAGGGGAGTCTAGCTCAGTGGGCAGCTTTGTTATACTTAAAGCAAGTCTCAGGTGGAGTTCTTCTGTGTCCATTTTCTTCCTTGGAGGAAATTAGGAATGCTGTCAGGAGCTGACATGTCTATCATAAAAAGCTTTTTTTGTATTAAATATTTAAATGTCATGTTCTGCAGATCTCTGAGGTGCCTGAGGACCATCATATCCATCTAAGATGGATCTTGTTTTTAGTTAGTTACTTTCTGTTTGACTATGAAAGACTGCATAAAGCTTTACCTTGTAGCTAACTGCATAAATTCTTGGCATAACTGCAAATAAGGTGACTAACAGCTTTTAAAACAAGAGATTTGTTGGTTTCTTAATCTAAAAAGAGGCTAGAGTAATGAACAGAGACCATCAAAACCAAGAAGCTCCATAATTGAAACAAAACCATGACTTTGATTGACCATCATCCTGCAAACCCGCATCTATAACATATCTTTAAACATTTTTGTCATCTTTTAACCTTTTTCCAACCTTAGTAACTTGCATTTACCAAACATTAACATCTTTTCATAGTAACTTGCATTTACCAAACATTAACATCTTTTCATAGTAACTTGCATTTACCAAACCTTAGATATCTTTCTAGAAGCTTTCTTTTATATCTTGCATTTACATCCTCAGACCCTCACAACTTGCTTAAGATTTTCATCCTTTTTTTCTGGTGGGGACCCCAATGATCCCTGACTTTTATTTTTTTTTCATTCTCTGTTTTTTTTTTCTCTTTTTATTTCTGTCATTGTTTAAATAATTAACTATCCAGATGTCCTCAGACATCAGATATTCTGAACAATTTTTTATTCTCAATTACAAAGCATAATTAAATCAAAGCTGTTTTTTTTCCTGATATACATATGTTTTCATGGCCAAACCTTTATTTATATCAACATCTTCCAGCAAACTTTCTTTTTATCTTTGTTGCATTTTTAAATAGGCAAACTTTGTAGTGCTTGTCCTTGTGGGACCCTTTTTATCTTTTCTGATGGTAGCAAATCTCCCTTAGCCTGTCTAGTTTTCATTTCTGTCTCTGGGGAAGAGGGGTGACCCCATAACTCGCCCAGCTCAAGGCAAGTTTTACCTTAGGGAGTCTTTTCTGTTAGCTGACAGTTGGAATTTTGGAGCTGCCCTGGCAGAGAGGAAGGCCTTGTCCCCTCACAATGATTTTGGCAGGGGAAGGTCGGGGAGTCCCCATTTCTTTCCCCATCTTGGTCCAGGTGTGCAGAGGGCAGGAGAAGGGAGATCAATCTCAGTGTGACACAAGGGGAAAGGCAGCCAAGGTTTAAGGCTGTTTCCATGGATTCAGAGAAAGACACAAATAAAAACAAATAAACAAGAAGACAAGCATAAAACGAGCACACAACAACTGGCCAAGCAGATCCTGAACAAGCCTGGAATATCAGCCCAAATCAGTCTGAGACCAAAACAAAGAAACAATCAAATAGATTATACAGTACAGCACAACAGTGAGACAGTGCCAAGCTCAATCCAAAAAGCCGCTAAGCCAGACCAGTTCCCATTCCCCCACTGCCACTGGGGATCCAGGCAAGAAGGGAGGCACCTCTTCCCCCTTCTTTTATTTTTTTATAAATAAATAAATTTATTTATTTATTTATTTGTTGCTTCAGGTTACATCTCCATCATATTGTCCTCTTTCCCCCCTTCCCAGCATGGTATTGGTATAGAAACAGACCAGTAGATCAATGGAATCGAATTGAAGACCAAGAAATAGACCCACACACCTATTGCATCCTTAATTTTTGACAAAGAAGCCAAAACCATACAATGGAAAAAAGGACAGCATCTTCAACAAATGGTGCTGGTCCAAACTGGATATCCACTTGTAAAAGAATGAAATTAGACCCATACTTATCACCTTTTACAAAACTTAAGTCCAAGTGGATCAAAAACCTTAACATAAGGCCGGTCACACTAAATCTACTAGAAGAAAAAGTGGGAAAAATCCTCAAACTCATTGACACAGGTGACAACTTCCTGAACAGAACACCAACAGCTCAGGACCTGAGACCAACAATCAATAAATGGGACCTCATGAAAGTGAAAAGCTTCTGTAAGGAAAAAGACACTGTCATTCGAACAGAACAGCAGTACAGACCGGGAGAAAATCTTCACCTACCCCACATTGGACAGAGGGCTAATATCCAAAATCTACAAAGAACTCTTCCCCCTTCTTTCTCAGTGGGAACTGGAGTGTCCTCCAGGCTCCTGCAACTGGAAGAATAACAGGCACATCTGCCCTGCTGCATGTTAGTTGCCTGAATTATCTGACACAGAGCAACCAGAAACAGTGTACGTTATCTGACATGTACAAACCCAGAACACGTACCACATGCGTTCCATTGTGTTTTATCTGACACGCACAAACCAGAGTATTTCTGAACTCAGCAAACCAAGAAGAAAACTGAAAGTAAGGCAACAGAAGCCAAACCACAGAACACAAACAAAAACAAATCGTCTCACAAACAATAAATCAATCCAGACTTTCATGCAGATCCTGAAAACAAGCCAAACTTGAACTTTCCACAAAACAAAAACAGAGACAAGCAGTCTCTCAGCATATACAAAGAGTTAGACTAGACAAAAAAATGAGCTCATACCTCCATCTTGGGGTATTTCCTGGTGATTCAGGGTCCCCAAGATCTTGATGGGACCTTCATATGTAAAGGTCAATACCAGTCTACTGGAATACAAGAATGGCGCCCTGGTTTTCACAAGTACATAGACAGACATATATACAGAGACAGACACACATACAGACACAGTAGCTTTCAGGCCAGTTTGTACCCTCTGGACAGGAGTCTTGGGTACCTTGGGCATCCTGGGCAGACAAGCCCCCAAATGTTCTGCCTGGTTCTCGAGACCCCAAAGAACACCTAGGAGCCAACTCCGATATAAATATATGAAGGTTGTTTATTCAAGCTCAGAGCTTGAACTCTCAACACTTACTGACACAGCAATTTATGAAATTTTAATATAAACAACTTGTAAGTAAATATAACCAATATCCTGTTCATTTTAGTATTAGTGTAAAAAGGAAATGAAATAATTTAAAACTTCAGACAATGGAATACTTTCTCTTGCATTGAGAACTGGATTCTATTCTTTTCTAGACTGGACTTGGTAACATTTGATGTGGAGAATGTTACAGATGTGACATGTTGATCCCTCTATGCAGGAAATAAGGTATTTTGCTATTGTTCTGCAGCTTCTGGGGGGTTTGGGCCTTGTCTGATACTTTCTCAGGAAGCTAGGATCCTATCAATACCAAGCTGATGGTGAATACTCCTACTTCTGGAAGGTCTGGGCTATGTTGGTTTCCAGGCAGAAAAGAATGAAACACAGCAAGGATCGGTGCCACAGGATATCCCAGAGAGATGGAAGAAGAGATTTTCTCCACAATCAAGTGTTACAACTCTTTTACTAAGCAAGTAGTAGGGTGTGGGAATTCCTAACCCTCTGCTATGCAGCTAAAGGTTATTGCTCTTTTAGTTGCTGCTGCTGATTCTGGGCCAGGCAGGTTCAAGGATTCTGGAGCTCCTGGACTGAGCCAAGTAACTTCGAGAGTATGACTTGGTTTGGGATAATCTGACGGCTTCTTTGGGAACAGGTAGCAACCAACCACTGCCACAAGAATAGTACAGAGAGTGATTTGGGCACTGAAGAAATGGGAGCTTCAGAAATGGTGATCAACATGACCAGCAGTGGTCAAGATGCTAGCCTGGCTATGTAGAAGTGCCAGGAGCCTCTGAGTGCTCAGAGATAAGACCTGGCTGGTGGGGGTAGTAGTGAGATGCTGAGGCATGGCAGATCCAGTGACAAATTCTCTTCCTTCCCCAGCCCACAATAAGCAGCAAAGTCTCAGACAATCGATTGTCATGAAGGAATAGAGAGAGAGTTTATTTGGTGAACAGAGACATTATAAACCTTCAGGATTAGGGAGGAGTTATGGAGGTTAATGTGTTTGATTCACTGGGGCTAAGAGTGGCAGGGATACTTTATTTACATGCAATAAGGTCATATGATAAGAAGAGAACACAGTACCTAATTATCCCGTGGGCAGTGGGGGTGGGGAACAAACTCCAGGTACATCATTGGCCAAAAGTCAAGAAACTGAGAGATCTCATTAGCATAGGGATGGTATTTCCAGAATCCCAGGTGCTCACTGGGTTGGTCTCTTATCAAGACAAAGGGCAAGGCCTGCAACTTCCCTCAGGACCATGCAAAAATCCTCAAATAGAGGGTGTGGGGTTCCTAACTTCCCATATCAGGTGAAAGAGGGAACCTGGCTCATAAAAGGGAGTCCATCACTTAACACTGAGCTCAGGAGTTTTCCAGTAATGCCAGACTTTGAACTTAACAGCAGGTACAACAACTTGCAGCTTCTACCAGGGCAAGTTACAAAATATTGGATTATTAGTTTATGTGTATGACTGTCTGTCTGCATGTACGTTGGTGCATTGTACTTGTGTTTGGTACCCATAGGGTACAGAAGAGGACATTTTCTCCTTGAAAACTGGAGTTACAAATGATTGTGAGCTACTATCTGGATGCTGGGAATCAAATATGGTTCCTCTGAAAGATCAGCAAATATCCCTATCTGATGAACCCTCTCTCCAGTCAATCTACCAGAGTGAATAGAAGCATTATAACAATAATAATAATAATTATTATTATTATTAGAATACAATGTGATTAACAAAAAGTCATCTGTTGAGATAAAATTAGCCATAAGTCTTTGTCATTTCTGTATCTTGAGAACAGATAAGTATAGTTTTTGGAAGAGTGTCTTACAAGGATGATTCATTTTGTTTGTTTGCTTTTTGTTTTTGTTTTGTTTTGTACAAATACATATCAAATTTTCTCTCTATCTTTCTTATTTATACTTTGTGTATATCATGTTTTTGGATAGTCTTATCTAAAGAAGACAATTTTAAATGACATTGAGTTTTGTAGATAAAGAAACCCAAGTAATCCAACAAATGTTCTCAGGACCTGTGGATTGCCACATGGTAGGATAATCAATGTTGTTAAGCTGCTGAGTTTGAGATTTGGAAGCCAATCTGAAAGATTTGGTCAGGCTCAATGCATCCCAAAGACTCTTGTTGGAGAAAAAACAGGTAAGAGAAGTAGGAAAGCTTAAAGGTCAATTTCTGTCTCTGAAGAGGGAAGGAACCATAGACCATAAAAACAGAAAAGTTGGAGAGATGAATACTCTTTGGAATCCTCTATTAAAAACAAATTAAATGCAAGATTTTATGTTTGTGTTTTTAGTCTACTAACACATCTTATTTTATTACACCATGGCCAGAAAATCAGTTGTTCTTACAAATTTATATTTGGCATAGGTAATTAATAAATTATACATATAACTTATATTTTATATATATAACACAAATATAAGTGATGATATACTGTCTGTTTACTCACTCTATTACCTAAAGACATTCAAAATTATTAAAATAAAAATTCACAAATATGATAACATATAATTCATAAAGATGGTTTCTTTAAATGCCACTAACAGTGTAATTTAAATTAACAGGAAATTCAGGTGAGACATTTTTGAAATTATGATCTACTAGACTACTCTGAAAGATGAACAAAGGTCATTTAATCAATAATGGCAAAGAAATGCATTCCATGCATAATTATGCCTTGAAAATGTTAAATTATAATGAGATATGAGGGATTATCAGCCAGTAAGAAGTCTGATATTTATATCTAAACTATATGTACATTTATATAAATTTAATTCTTACCAGTTTGAAGCATAAAAAGTAATTATGTACTATTTTAGATATTTTTTAAATGAATGTGGAATATTTTCAAAGCACAAACAGTGTTCACATTTGCATAGAAGCAAGAACATCATGTCTACATGGTGGAGCTTGAGTCAGGAGGAGGTGTTCTCTTCACTTGCGTCTGTAAAAGTGGTTATAGACAGAATTCAGCATAACTTGTATGTTAATTTAATTCATTACAAAGATGGGGAGAGAACTTTTTAGAAGCATAGTGATCAGTGCATACATTTGATGGAATACATGAATTAACAACTAACAGTAAATGTCCTTTATTTAAAGGCTGCAAGTTTTGAAGCATGCTTCTTAGCACTTTAATAGCTTGTGTGCAGAAATCATAAGAGTTCTAATGTTTCACAGTTTTGCACTTAACATTCCACAAAGCACACAGATGCAGTATATCCTGAGTCAGTTAGAGTGGATTATCAACATTTGAACCCAGTAGTTTTGTTCTTTTTTTATGTTAAAGCTATGAATATTATATTATTTAATACCAATGAAGTCACTAGGAATTTGACAAAAGCCATTGTAGTTAAGCAATGCCAATAGAAACTAAAAATAAATACATAAAAATCCTAGTGGCTACAGACTTTAATTTTCTTAGAAAAGTTTTGGGAAGGGTGTTAATTGTTCTGTGTGGGTGGCTGGTGGAGTCAACTGGACGACTGAACTAATCACAGATCATTTCCGTACTGCTATCTTCTGTATCAGTTTCTTCCCAGGAGCATCATAGGATATGCTGTGAGACTCTTTGTCATCCCAAAGCCCCAGTTTCTCAATGGAATGACCACAGGCCTTCAGAGTGCACAGGGACAGATTGCCACTCAGATGAAGGACTCTTCTTTAGCTCAATTATTCCTGACTTGAAGGTTATGAAGTCAATACAGCTAGGAGAAATTTTCTAAAAATATTATGGTTCTGTTCAGAAGGGAAGAACATCACACTGTGCTTGAGAATAGAATTTCTCAAGACTAGTATTTTTTGGAGACTTAAGTATCTTGCTTTTAGTCTAGAAGCCAGAAGCTACATAAGAGTACATTTCTCCAGGAACACAGAAGAGTTTGGTCTAACTATATTATGGATGTTCTAAAGTCATAAAACTAAGTGATAATGTAGTTTGGGTTTCTATGTTTGATTACTCCCCTTTTTTAAAATAATATGCCTTCAGCTTTCCAACAATCACTTTTGTCTATAACATTGTAAGGATAAGGGTATTCTTTTCTTGCAAACCAGAGTGTCTAAAACATTAGTTGAAATTCATTATTTGAAGAGCCTTTGATCAAGAAAAAGATACTACTTATAATTACCACATACAGATGTTTCTAAAATTAATTTTAGGTATTAGGCCAGTGAGACTGAAACAGCTTTGGCTTGATTGCATGCTATCACAGATTAGATTGAATACTTGTAGAAATAAAGAATTTTAAATTTTAAGTAGTATTTCTCTAAAATTGAATACAAGTTGATTCTAATGCATGCAAGTTAAATCAAACTACTTTTTACAGAACAGCTTTTTAAAGCTTGTCATCAGCTGCAATGGAACTAAAAGAAACAGGATGAAAATAACTCTTGCCATGATTTACAACTTGCCCATTAGTCTTTCAACAGGGTAAGCTGAGCATCTATGTGATATCAAACTTTAAAGGACCTGCCTTGGGCTAGCATTTAACAGTTTTCCAAGGCCTGAGTGTTTAATATGAATGAAACATATAAGATTGACGATCATTATAAATGAGAGGCCCATTTTTGTGAGAAAACACACACTAACACAAATTTTACCTTCCCATGTCTGCTACCTACTGTACCATTTTCTAGAACATTGAAAATAATTTTCTAATTATGTATATTTCACATACAATGTGCCCTAAATGCAAGTTTCTAACAGCTGGAGAGATGAAAAGGAGAAAATGTATAAAGCATTTTATATCCTTCTTGTTTTGTTGTTAATATTAGTCATGAAAATGTTAGGCTGAGACAACATAGAATGTTCTAAATTCCCAGTATGTAAATGGAACATAGAAGCTCATGTTTCTCATTTAAATTCTGTTATGTGTTTGGAAAGCAGCATTATAAGAGACCATTAAAGTTTTCTGGGTTTTCTTCCTCTGCACGCCAGTCTGTTGCCCAGGTTGGTTGTCCTGGAATTCTGGACCTTCTGCCTCAGGTCTCCTTAGAGATCCAGATTTCTATTGCTGGGATATAGGCACACAAGCCACATCGCACAGAACCTCAACTTTTAACTGCAGCATTGCAGGCATCAAAAATCTACAGGAAAGGTTTCTACTACCCTAAAAGGTACCATAACATTTGTTTTACTTTTGTACTTTTCACCTAAATAATTAGGAACTGAATTGAAAATGTTTTCTTAAAGTTATAATTAATTGGTTTAGTGTCAGGCTCAGAATTTATTTGTGATTGTAATGAATACTTGCTTTAAGGAGCTTAGGAGATAGGCAGGATATTAAATTTTCCCTCTACTCCTAAGGCCTAGTCATTTGCAAAAGTCCAAAAAGGACAAAACTTGGAAGCAGGTAAGTCGACAGCCTAGCTCTGCCAAGACAGGGTAGGTAAGTCCTTCATAATTCCTGCTCTACAACCAATGTCTGTCAGAGAAATGGGGCCAAATGGCTGAAGATTGATGCTGTAATGTATGGAGGGAAAATGGGAACTGTCCAAGCAGCCACTGGTATATCATTTTTTAGTTTTGGAAGCTGCAGGCCCTGCACTTCCTATATAATCAGATATATTTATCCCTCTCAGGTCTCTGAGGTGGTTGAAAAATAGATAGCTAGAGTCTCATAGTTAAATTTTGAGTTGTTTAGGAATCAAGAGGGTGTTCTGGATCTAAGAAGATATTTTTTAAAATTATGAGGCAAGTTAGTATGAAAGCTGAGTTAGATATAGAACTTTAAACTCATGGAGATGGTTAGATAGTAGAATGTTAAAGTCAGGTGCCAAATACATATGGACTGGACATTGGGAATGTATACTAAGCCATATAACTCTCAGAATTGTGGCCTATTTATTTCAGTGTTTTGTACTCTATTGTTATAAGAGAAAGAACCATTTGTTGGACTGAAAAAAAAAAGAATTATGCATTCTGGGGGAAGGGTGAGAAGGTAGGGGGGTGGGGCTGGGAGGGGTGGAGGGAGAGGGCTGTGATACTTGAAGTAATAAATAAACATTTAAAAAGAAAAGTAATCTTGAATTTTGTATTGTTTTAAAAACACTTTGTTTTCTTTCATTAGTTAACATTCCAAGTTTAGTGGTATATTAACTAATGAAACATTAGTTAACCTAAAAGCTGGCCATCACACTAACTTGGAATGGCCAGCTTTTAGGTGGTTGTCCTCTGGTTTGCATGACTGGCTAATCCTGAGGATATTTTAAAGGGAAATACCCCCACAGAGCTGCTGAGAGCCAGCAGGAGGATGAACAGAGGTGAAAATTAGGGAAGAAAATTCATCTACATACCCAGCAGGTTTTGGTCATTTGTATATTCATCTGTTTTCAGTTCTCAACTTGATAAGAGTACGTCCATTTCATGGTACCGTGCAGAGAAAATGAAGTGTGTAAGGTCATTCAATAAAGATTAAATTAAAAACATATTCCTATTGCACCCTCAGGGTCCATTAGGCTTGATGAGTGTACAAATACGTTCTTTGTGTTATGTGCTCCATCCTGAAAGAGACTCTGTGCTTCGCTCATTATAAATGTGCACCTGAAAAGATTGAACATTATCCCCTGTTTTTTAACTGACCTGTGGCCACCGCTGGGTTCATTAGTGCAGAACATCTTTTCCACTGGCTGAGTCTGCCCTATTGTTTGCACTGGCCAGGGTCAAGTCAAGGGCACCTGGCCTAGATTGGACTCATTTGTCAGAGGGTCTAGCAACAAAGCTGATTTCAGCAGAGATGGGGTGAATTTCATGGGGCTGAAACACAACCTTTGACACCAAGTGCCCAGGGCTCCTCAGAGTTGCACAGATGGCCTGCCACCCTTAGGCATCTAGGAACAAAGAATTGGTGAATTACAACAAAAAAATAAAGTTTCCACAGTCAGCATATATTTTAAGTGTTTAAATTATTTGCAGGGATTTTTGACAGTCTAAAATTGCATCTTGAGCACTTGTGATAATCGCTGTGCTTTTTAGACTATGAAGGAAAAAAACAATTCAGTTGGGGGCTTATTGCTTAACTGGTGTAACGGGTAAAGTGTAGCAATTTAGTGTGGAGTGCAGGTTTTCCATGGTCAGCAGGAGCCGGCATGAACAATGGGTCGTGCTGAGGTAGCATGTGGAAAATGACTTTAATACACTATATAGAATGGCTTATTGCCTTGGTCAATAGGCTGCAGTGAAGATGGTGTACTCAGCCACTTGGGAAGGTTAAAGCTGTCAGGGAACACCGTGACTGATATGCAGGGCCTGCTTATGAGGTCTCTAATGGAAAAACCTGACAAGGAGCGTTATAAAGGTTACACTTGACACATACTTCAGCATTATGCCTTATATTAATCCATTTTTTAAAGGTAGGGTACTTTATATTTGTTAGAAATTGATGCCACAATAGTATTAACACTCCAGAGGAAACATTTAAACTTTGCAGTAAAGTAAGGAACAGGATAGGATAAGATCACTGCCTGAGGTAGGACTTTCTTGCAAGATGTTTGCAGTGTACTGCAAATAATGTGGCACATTTTTTTGGTACATACCTGATTCTTTATCATCCTGGAGCCACAATTTGAAAAAATGTTTTCATGACAGTTTCCTTTTGTGTTTAAGAAAATATTTATTATCATGACATTGTAATATATTCTGGAAGAACACTATAAGAACAATGAATTTATGTTGGGTATTTTTCTGCTTCTCATGGAGAAAGAAAAGGAAGTACTGAATAAAATTTTACTTTTCCACTGACCTTGGAGTTGTACTCTACCTCAATGTACATGGATGACTGATAGTCTCACCTCATAATGAGTCTAGTTCTAGATAACCTTTGGGATCAGAGAAGCTAGATTTTCTTAAGCAGTTAGAACCACATAATTTTGGTAAAAGTGAAAAACACAGGGCTCCGAGTTTTGATTTTCTAAAAGATTCTAAATAGACAATCCAAACATTTATGAAAGTTCTCACTAGTGTTAGATTTTATTTATTCTCAATACATCAGACACTTGATTGTAGGAATCCTCCATTTTACATTGAAGCCACTAAAGACTCTAGCATACATGATTATTAAATTATGGGTTTCTGAATGTTATAACATGTAATGGCATATGCAGAAGAATGTCAAACATAGACCATTTTACTTCATTTTCCCTATTTCTCACTCTTTTTAACAACGAGACTTTTAAGAATGTGCTCAGGACTGTAAGAGTTGCCAGTCTGTGGAAAATAGTGGATTGCAGTTCTGGATAGTGAGGGGTTTTTATTGTATTTCTCTGTATAAAATTATCCAAGGAGACATGTATTCAAGTGAAATATTGGTATTTTCAACTGAGAAAAAACTATAATTGATTGTTAGAATTCTAGCTACTTTTGACACCTAAGTAGGAAGAATTTATAACAAAAAAAGTGATACTTTAAAAGAATTTTAAATATCTTCAAGTTCAAGGCAATGTTCTTCTGGTTAAAATGTCCTTGTAAACATAGCAATGGTAAGCTTATCCAAACATAGCAATAGTAAAAGTTTGCCCGATTAAGAAAGAATATAGATATATTTGTATAATTATAATATGGAAAATTATAGGTGCAATAACATTAATGTTTTTAGTATGTGTCCAAACATATCATATATTTTATGAATTTGCATATATAGCAACATACAAATACACTTTCCTAGATAGACAAAGTGAAATAGAAGAGATAGTAAAAAGAGAAGAGAAAAATAATTAACTTACAGCATTGATTGGACAAATTATAAACTACATTTTAAAAGGTAATAGAAAGATGTTAAACTTTCAACACTTTTCTTTCAACAAAAATGAAAATATAAACATTCTCTTAATGTTCTGATTTATTTGCTGGACATATTACTTTGTTTTTCTTGAAATATTATAATAAAAGATAAATAATAAACATAATGAGATAAATGTATTCTATTAGCTATATCTGTATCAGTAAAATATAACTATTTTGAAATGTTAATATACCATTTTATAATTGTAAATGTATGTCACGTAATTTTTTTCAGTTTGCTAAATTTTTTATCTGAAGATATTTGTATCCAAGATATGTATTTTATGCATATGGATATCAATGTATGAATTTCTTATATTTCACTTCCTATAGAATGCAATGTATTTACTCCAATAACATCAAAGATCTAAGTATACAGGGGAAAAACATAACTTACAAAAAAAAATCAAAAAATAAGAACTAGCCCTGAAAATATAAAAAGGGTGTACACTATAAATACTGGTAAATAATTTAAACTCTTTACTTCTACAGTGGGGTATACTAGTAACAAAGAGGCTCAAGTACTACATAAGTGGCAAGACTGAACCCCAGGTCACGCCCAGCACCCCACATCTGAGTCAACGCTTTCTACCATGATCCCATGCCATGCATTTTCCTGTCATGTTCTTTAAAGAAAGACAGTGCAAAATTTCATTTTGGGGCATATCTTTTAAAAATATTATTCTCATAATAAAATGAGTGATGAACATGGAGAGTCACAAATGGGTGAGATAATGTGTTCGACGGCAGTGGACAATCAGATGATTTCCTCACCCTGGAAAACTCAGTCTTGGAAGGTGAACTAAGGGCACATGACTGCTTATGGAAGAACTTTTTTTCACACTTTGAACACATAAAATACTGTGAGAAAAGACAAATTTATTAAAGTCATCTAAAGTGACAGACATTTTGATAATATTCAGATGACTATCGAAGTAACCCAAACTACTGAATCACAGTTGCTAAAAAAAATAACATGACTAAACTACTGAATTGAAATGATGGATATTTAACTCAATAGTTGAAACTGCATGTGATAATGAAGAAGCATTTAATTTCTCACAAAAATTAGTAATGTTAGCTTTTACATTTTGCTAAGTTTATAATCTGTTTTACACAGAGTTAAGTTCCTATGTTATTCATATTTTCCTAAGAAGAAATCAAACCAAACTAATACAGCATGAGTAGAGTATGTTAACATAATCAATAGCCACTTATGGCGGATATTCGACCTAACTGGAAACTGAGAATTTCAGTGAAAGATGTAAACTAGATTGGCTCTGCCAGTTCAGTTCTCAATGTACAAAATAGGTAAGGCTAAAAACACCATGTAGTATTCAACAGGGGTCTTCAACAACGTTGAAAAAGAAATCCATTAATCCCCAGTCATCAGACATATTGTAACTGTTTGTCTACCTTAAGATATTTCTTCCTCTCTTACAGATTATCATAAAATATTATGCCCATGAACTGTCCTGAGTACTAAATTTCTTTATTAATCATGTTTGGTATCTCAAGGTTATGTTATTAAGGTTTCACAAAGATCAACAGGAATTAATTTCTAGAAGACACTGTCCCATATGCCCTGACTCAGCATTTCGTTCTTATTATCTTAAAAAATAATGCCAGCCTATAGACAAGGTTATCAGCTAATTCTCACTATTTTTAGATTATTACTGTGATTGTGTGAGTAAGCTCTAAGAAGGGGAAGCAAACTAGTGGTCTGGGAAATACAGTATTAATATTTATGAAGCTACATCTTATGAAATCTCAAGTTTAGCTAACTTTGGTTCAGAGTATAAAAGAGCACTCATTCAGCATCATTGGTCAATTTTTTTTGCTCACTCACCTAATAGCTTAAATAAAACTGAATTTTTATAAATAACATTTTAGTAAGCCTAAAACCAAAATGTCTTACTGTTAAAATTAAAATTTGCCGTCCCCTGATTACTTAAAAGCAAATATTGTGATTTCTTTTTAAACTGAATATGAAGGATAACCACTTCTGTGGTGTTACTGAATTGTTCAGCTTCTACATAGGTAAAGAGAAAGAGTAGCATGACAAATTTTATACACAATCCACTCAAAGTGTGTAGGAGTAGGAAATCTATGGACTTTGAACAAAGCTTTTTCATCAGTGGGTATTATATAATATAATGCAAATATAATAATCAAAACTGAAGAATTTATAATCTGTGGAAATGCATAGCTATCAGTCATGCAAAATTTTAATTAAAATGTTCATTTGTAATTTGAAAGTTATTAACTCTGAACACATTAGGATAGACCTACTATTCTATTTACATGAAAACAGCGTTTTCTGATAAAGGCTTTTGGAAAGAGAAATGGAATAGAAATACGTGCACAAAAAAATATACAATTGGTGTACTTAAAATAATCGACAACAGTTTG
Organism: Lophiomys imhausi; assembly: GCA_907164525.1. NCBI lineage: Eukaryota > Metazoa > Chordata > Mammalia > Rodentia > Muridae > Lophiomys > Lophiomys imhausi. Next base: position 673,762 of record CAJQZJ010034249.1, read on the forward strand.
AAAGCAAATACAAAACAATTTTTATGTCTTGTTTATAACTGAGTGTGGGTCATAACCTTTCTGCAAAGTACAAGATATATGGTACCTGTGCCCTCAAATCTTCTTGATCTGTGGTTGGCTTTGTATTTTGACCTTGTATCAGAACACAGAGCCTTCATGTTAATTGATGGAGGGGTCAGTGAGTTTACAGCACTGTTTAGCGTTTTATTTTAGCAGTTCAATAGAAAGGTGGAGGGGAACTCTCCTGAGACAGCCTCTAATAGCTCTATTACCTTTCTCTTACAAAGACCTCTTAAGATAAGTGTTCTCAGAATCATGATATGATCATTTTAGAACTTCTAGACTGAACATCTGCTTCACCTGGTCATGATTCTGTTTCTATTATTTCATATTATATTAATTTTTATTAAGTTCATTAGATTCAAAAGATCCTGAAAAGTTTATTTAAAATGTAGTCCTTGATATATATGCAATTCATTTTTTTTCTACTAATGATAACCTCTAATTTGTAGTCCTACTCTTCACACTAGGCATGGTATGATTCCACATTGAGTGATATCTGTATTACTTCAAATGTGTGATTGCTTCTTTATGTGTTGAAGTTGTGTTACTTAATAACATTCATTTAATATTTGACAGAAGATTTGATGATACTATTAAAATAGACATGATAATATTTAAGCCTCAGTTAGTTATTAAAACTAATTTAATAAAGTTTTTTTCTCTGCTGAGGATGCAAACCTGAGCCCTGCTCATTCAAGAGAAGCACAGAAGCCTTCTACCACCAGGACTATATCCCCAGCTCCATATTTAATATTATCAGCATAAATTTGCTAAAATATCATACCTGCTATGACATCATAATGTTTTCCTTCTGAGCAATGGACAGAAAAGTAGATCAGTTTTGCATAAATCAGGAAGAGTTGGGTTAAGTTGGACAATGAAAGAATGCTGAAAGAGGAAAAATCATCCCCTCCCAGAAATGAGTCCCTTGATTTGTTATATAATACAAAGTGGTCAGCACTGAAACATTATACACACAAACAACAAAGTGGACTCAGAAGGCTGTATTATATATGTATGTATATTATAATAATAAACAAATAAAAATAGGATATTAATTTGATAGCAGGGGGTATGGAAGGGCCAAGACAGAGCAGAAGGAAGGGGTAAAGTGATATACTTTATATTTTTAATATTTATTTATTAATTCAAGTTGTTTCTTGACCACAGCTCTCTCCTCTCTTCCCTCCTGGTCCCACCTTCTCATCCTCTACTCCCTCTCCCATCTATCCTTCTCCTTAATTGTGGGGCGCAGATAACAGCTCCCCTCAGTTTATCAGTCACATGAGGTTTAAGAGCTTCCTCTTGCTCTTGGGCCCAATATGGCAGCTCAGTTAAGGTAAAATGCCCCACTAAAAGATAAAAATATTCATTACTGAGACTATCCCCCTCTACTTGCTAAGGGATCTATATGGCTACAAAGTTGTCTAGCATCTATATTTGTATGGGGGCTATGTATAGTCTAAGCATTTTTCTTCTTATTTTGGATACAGTTTCAGTCTCTATAAGCCTCTAGGGGCCTAGAATCTGTCATTCTGTTGATCTTCATGTGTTGACCTTGACAGAGAGCTAATATCCAAAACTTACAAAGAACTCAAGAAGTTAAACACAAATAAACCAAATAATCCAATCAAAAAATGAGGCTCAGAGCTAAGCTGAGAATTCACAAAAGAGGAATCCCTAAAGGCTGAGAAACACTTGAACAAATGCTCAACATATTTAGTTATCAGGAAGATGAAACTCAAAAAGAACCTGAGATTCCATTTTATATCTTTCAGAATGGCTATGATCAAAAACTCAAATGATAGCACATGCTGGTGAGGATGTGGAGAACTGGGAATATTGTCCATTGCTGGTGGGAGTGCAAACTTGTACAACCACTTTAGAAATCAGACTGGTGATATCTTAGAAAACTGGGAATAGTTCTACCTCAAAACCCAGCCATACCACTCCTGAGTATATATCAAAGATTCTTCACCACATAGTAAGGGTGTCAACTCAACCATGTTCATAGAAGCTTCATTTGTAATAGCTAGAAACTGTGAACAACCCAGATATCCTTCAACTAAAGAATGGACAAAAAAAACTCTGGTACATTTACACAATGCAATAGTACTTAGCTATCAGAAACATGGAAATCATGCAACTTGCTACCAAATGGATGGAACTAGAAAGGCTCATCCTGAGTGAGCTAACCCAGACACAGAAAGGTACACATGGTATGTATTCATATATAATTTGATTCTAGACATAAAGTATAGAATAATGATCCTATAACCCACAGACCTAAAGGAATAAGAACCTAGCAAAACTATCCTATGAGTCATTCTACCTAGTAGCAGATCAAACCAAAGGTTGAGATATATAGTCAAACACTAGGGGGAGATCTGGCAGAGAGGGAAGAGGAATAGAGAGAATGGGAGGTATATACTTATATTTTAATTAAAGTGTAAATAAATAAGTAAATAAAATAAATAAATAGATAGATATTGATATTTTTTCAGTATTTTCCTATGTCTTCTTTAAGGCCTTTTGCTTCTTTTTGCTCTGTTTTAATAAAAGAAAACATTTAATTTTAAATGTTTGTAAGAAACATATGTTAGAGACTAATGAATTAAAATTTTCTCCATTAACTACTTTTTAATTAATTAGATATTTAGTTGAGGTATTTTGTTTAACTAAACAGCTTAGTGAATAGTTCCATATATACTAACTTTCCCAAATTCTTGAGGATGACAAAAATACATTTTGCATGAGTTCCCTCACAAAAAATTCTATACAATTATTTATTATTATTAATTTGTTATTAATTATTTATTCATTTATTATTATAGGAAATACTATAAAATATTTAAGCTGAAATTATTTTTCTGATCCATTTTTCTGAGAAGTCTTGCTTGATAGTTTAAAAATTTGATTCTCTTTCATAATAAAAAATATAAAATATCTAAGATGAAATTATTTTTCTGATTCTATCTTTCTCTAGTTTTTTTTTAGAAGCCTTGTTGTATAGATGAAGATGATCTCAAGCTGACACCAGTATTACATGTTGTCTCAACCTCTTGAATGCCATGAAAGTACAAATTTTGAATCAACAGAAAATTTGTTCATTAAATACAATTTGGAGTACTTTGAAAATTTGTATAGATGAGTTAGATGACCAGAGGATATATTTTATGAAAGTACCAAAAATATCACTCATGGAAAATAGAAGAAGTGTTATAAAAAATTAAAATAAAATAAAATAATAAATTAATTACTTAAAATAAAAAAACATATTTATAGTGTTCAGTCAGAAGAATATAATATCATTAACACTTTTCTATAATCACATAAAGTCACAAATTTTCAGATTCAGGAAATTTCAAAAAATCCAAGGAGAACAAATAAAGTGAAAATAAAACCTATTTTACTCATATTATATTAAAACTTTATAAGTCAACATTACATAATGGTAGAAAACTTAAAAATGCTCATAAAATGAAACATAGGAATGTGTGTGCCACTCTACATCAGCTAGAGCACAAGAAAACTACATCAAAACTTTAAGGGAATAAGTAGCACTCTGGAATTTTCAAATATGTTTTTATCACTAAATATGAAATAATTTTAAAACAATCCAAAATGTTAATAAGTAAGCAGCTCTAATTATGGGAATATTTAATGTTATAATACATGGAAAAAGAAAACAATCCCTCGAAGTGTCTCCATCTGAAAGATTAGTTAACATTTGGAAAGAACTTTATATATCTACCCTTCATAATCAAGCAGTTTTTAAAAGCATTTAAATCTGATTATAATGAACATGTTTGCTATTTTAGTGCTTTGGTGCTTGAAGTAAAAGGGTAGTGAATGGAAAGCTTGCCTATGCTGAAATGTAAGAGAAAACATGAAAAAAAAAATCAAGGAATTTGTGTTGTACAGCTTCTGTGACTATGATATAAATGATTAGTATTTAACTTAAATATAAAATCTAAGAAATTTATATAGTTGCAAGTAGTCTAAATTTATACTGCAAATTACAGATAAAAGCACATAATTGCATTAAATAATATGTAAAACTTTTAGAATAAAAGCTAATGGAAGTACTCACAGAAATGTGTGGCATTATGTAACTGCACTATGGAGAAAATACATAGAAATTTTTATTAATTAATGAGGAATATGTAGCCACCAAAATATCTCAGCAGGGAAAGGTGCTTACAACCAATCCTGTCTAATTGGGTGCAGTCTCCACAGCCCACATGAGAAACTGTCTCTTGAGCTTGGTAGCACTCATATGCTCACCCCACAGACAAATAACAAACACATCTTTAAAGCTTTAAATTAAAAATTTTAGTATATAAGAAATACTTATAATATTTATATTTCTGCATTATAAATACATAAAAATTTTAAACAAATTAAATTTTTAATTTTTCCTCTTTTTAATTTAAGGTGTGTCTCTTTTCCCTCAACATCTCCCTCTTTCTTTTTAATTGAAAATTAATACAATATATTCTGATTACAGTTTCCTTCCCCTATTTCTTCTAGGATCCCTCTCTAACTCCACACCTACCAATTTCTACATTTGTTTTTTTTTTTCTTCTTCTTTTTTTTAGAAAAACAATCAGGAAGAGGGGTCTGGACATTTGCCTTGGGATTTTCTAGGGTAGATTTTATAGTTGTGTGCTCCTAACAAGATCTTCTGGTAATTGATAAACATAATAAAACAGTAGACTCTAGTGATGTTATTATACCACTAAGCCCAAGATTTTCCAGAGTGTATTCAATAAATAAAAATAAGTATTCATGACTGAGAATGCAAGAGAGCAACCATAGGCCAGTCAGTGACCCAGTAGATGGAATACCATCCAACACAGTGATAGAAACCTGCCCAAGGGCTCATACTTGTCCAGTAGTTGAAGGACATCTGTATACTACTCAAGATCTACAAAGAAGTGGGGCTGGATTTATTGCTGCATTTTAAAAACCAGTTCATTAATGACAATATAGAGAATTCTAGTCAAACCTGCTTTATCAGAGGTCTAGAGTCAAACAAGGTTCAGTGACTACCTTAGACATGTCAGAAAAGAATCTTCATTTACCAATATAATATCTTTATCTTTCAGGTATACTGTTCAGGAAAGTTCTAATTTATTAAAAGGAGAGAGGAGGATTCCAAGATGGCAGCATACCATCTACATGGTGTGTGAGTAACAGCAGCTCAGTAACTGCACAAAAAGCCAGAAGACACACTACCACTGATCCTGAAACACCCATGTCTGTGTTTCCCCAGAGGGAGGAGGGTCCCCCATATTACAGTGATGCACAGGTTACAGCACTAGCCCCCTATCCCTGCCTACCTTACCAAGGTCAGATCCTGGCCGCCAGAGATATAGGGCCCCAGCTTCTGATGGCTAGCCACTTCCTGTGTTCCCCAAGAGAGTTCCTCTTAGGAGTCTTCCCACAAGCCCCAGGGTTACTTGACATGGACTCAGCCCTCCAGGCACTGGCCATGACCCCAAGAATGTTTCTCTGAGAGGTTATTCACCTATCCCCAGAGACACCTGGAGAGGCTTCTGGCCTCCAGGTACACCCATGTCTCTGGTAGAAATTCTCTTAGAAGTCTTCCTCTGAGTCCTAAGGATATTTGCACCAGCCTTTGGCCTACAGATGTGTCCCATATCACTACATGAGTTTCTTCAAAAAGTCAATCCCTGAAGATTCTGGGAAGCAGTGCCACACATTTTCCCTCAAGATGATTCCAATCTCTCTGAGAAGATGTCTCCCTAGCTCCTGCTTTCAGTATGTAGCCCTACCAGCCTTCCTGAAGTGAACCTCTGGGTCTCAGGATCATAAAGGAACATCCAGCCTCCAGACCATGACTCTTTCCTGGGCACCAAATTCATCAGGTACCAGGAACAACCAGCTAGCTGATGGTGGGGACAACCAGATGGCTAAAGGCCAACAAATGAACATAACCTACAAAAATAAGGGCAATATGTCACCACCAAAATCCAACTATCATAATACAACAAGTATTGACCATCCTAACACAGCTGAAACATGAGAAAATGATGACTAATCTATGCTTATGAAAATGATACAGACCTTAAAAGAGGAAAATAAATCCCTTAAAGAATTTTAAGATAAAACAGTTAAGCAGATGAATGAAATAGATGAAATCCCTATAACAATACAGGAAAACACAATCAAACATGAGAAGGAAAGGAAAAAAAAATCCCTTTAAGAAATACAGGGGAAAAACAATAAAATTGGAGAAGGAAATGCATAAAACAGTTCAAGATCTGAAATGAAAGCAATAAAGAAAACAGAAGCTGAGAGAATCCTGGAAATGAAAAATCTAGTAAGGAACAAGAACTACAGGCACAACCATCACCAACAGTATACAAGAGATGGAAGAAAGAATCTCAGTCTTAGAAGATTCAATCAAAGAAATCAATACACCCATTCAAGAAAATGTAAAATCTAAAACATTTTTGAGTCAACACATCCAAGAAATCAAAGACACTATGGAAAGATGAAACCTAAAAATAATATAAATAAAAGAAAGAAAGAGAAGACTCCTGGCTCCAAGGATCAGAAGACATCTTCGACAATATCATAGATGAATGTTCCCTAACCTAAAAAACAGAGATGCCTATAAGTCTACAAGAGGCTTCCACAATACCAAATAGATTAGTCAAGAAAAGAAGCGCCCCAAGCCACATAATAATTGAAACACTTAATGTACAGACCAAAGAAAGAATATAAAAGCTGCAAGGGAAAGAGGTAAAGTAACATATAAAGGGAGACCTATCAGAATCACACTTGAATTTTCATCAGAAACTCTAAAAGCCAGAAAGTTCTGGACAGACGTCTTACAGACCCTAATAGACCACAGATGCCAATCCAGATTGCTATACCCAGCAAAACTTTCAATAACCATAGTTAGAGAAAATGAAATATTCCATGACAAAAACAAATTTAAACAATATCTACCAACAATTCCAGCTATAGGGAAGACACTAGAAGGAAAAATCCAACCCAAGGATGTTAATTTTACCTAAGAAAACATAAGTAATGAATAAGTCTCCTTCAGCAAAACCAAAAGAACTAAAACATGCACACACACACACACACACACACACACACGCAGCAGCAGCAGCAGCAGCAGCAGCAACATCAAAATAGAAGGAACTAACAATCATTCATCATTATCTCTAAAAATCAATGGACTCAATTTCCAATTAAAAAGGCAATGACTAACAGAGTAGACGTGAACACAGGACCATCATACTGTTGCATCCAAAAAACACACCTATTTAACAAGACAGACATTACCTCAGAGTAAAGGGCTGGGAAAAGGCTGTCCAACAAATGGACCCAAGAAGCAAGCTGGGATAGCCATTCTAATATCTAGTAAAACATACTTTCAACCTAAATCAATCAAAAGAGAGGGGAAAGAGCACTTCATACTCATCAAAGGAAAAATCCACCAAGAGGATATCCCAGTTCTGAACATTAATGTTACACATACAAGGGTATCTACAATTGTAAAAGAAACATTACTAAGGCTTAAATCACACATAGATTTCCAAACATTAATAGTGGGAGACTTTAACACTCCACTGTCACCTATGGAAAAGTCCTCAAGACAGACACTAAAAAGAGATATAGTGAAACTAACAGATGTCATGAACCAAATGTATATAATCAATATCGACAGAACTTTCCACCAAAACACAAAAGAATATATCTTCTTCTCAACACCTCACAGAACCCTTTTCAAAATTTATCATATAGTCAGTCACAAAGCTAGCCTAAACATATACAAGAAAATTGAAATAATCCCTTGTATTTTAACAGACCATCATGAATTACAATTGGACTTCAACAACAGAAATAACAAAAAACCTACCCACGCATGGAAACTGAACAACTCACTACTCCATGAACAATAAATACATCAGGGAAGAAATATAAAATGAAATTAAAGACTTCCTAAGTTCACTGAAAATCTTCATTTTCATTTGGGTACAATATATACCAACTTATGAGACATAAATGCTAAGAGAAAAGATCTCAGCAATAAGTGCCTTCATAAAGAAATTGGACAGATTTCACATTAACAACTTAACAGCATATCTGATATCTCTAGAACAAAAAAAGCAAACAAATCAACAGAAGTAGATGGGAGGAAATAATCAATCTCAAGGGCTGAAATCTAAAAATTAGAAGCAAAGAGAACAATACAAAGAATTAATTAAATGATTAGCTTGCTCTTTAAAAAAAAATCAACAAGGTAGGCAAATCCTTAGCCTAACTAACTAAAAGACAGATAGACAATATCCAAATTAACAAAATGAGTAATTAAAAGGGGGTGATTATAACAGACACTGAGGAAGCTCAAATAATAATTTGGTCTTATTTCAAAAGTCTATACTCCACAAAATTGGAAAATCTAAATAAAATGGTTGAGTTTCTTGATAGATTCCACTTACCAAATTAAATCAAGATCAGGCAAATAATTTAAATAGTCCTATAACCCCTTTATAATATAAAGATTTAATATCATAAATAATATTAGAAGTCTCCTAACCAAAAAGGCCACAGCCAGATAGTTTCCTGCAGAAATATACCAGACTTTCAAAGAAGAGTAACTATCAATACTCCTCAAATTATTCCACAAAACAGAAAAAGAAGGAACATTGCCAATCTTATTCTACAAGGCCACAGTCATTCTGATACCTAAATCACAAAAAGACCCAACCCCCTAAAAAAAAAGAAAATTGCAAACCAATCTCACTTATGAACATTGATATTGATACAAAAATACTCAATAAAATACTTGTAAACTGAATCCAAGAACACATCAAAAACATCATCCACAATGATCAAGCACTTTACATTCTAGTGATGCAATACTGGCTCACTATACAAAAATCCATCAATGCAGTCCACCATGTAAACAAACTCAAAGGAAAAAAATCACATTATTTTCTCATTAGATGCTGAAAAGCCTTTGACAAAATCCATCACCTCTTCATGATAGAAGTCTTGGAGAGATCAGGCATACAAGGACCATACCTAAACACATTAAAGGCAATATAGAATATACTGATACCCAACATTAAATTAAATGGAGAGAGAGTCAATGCAATCTCACTAAAATTGGGGACAAGACAAGTCTGCCTACTCTTTCCATATATCTTCAACACACTACTTGAAGTTCAAGCTTGAACATTAAGACAACTGAAGGAGATTAAGGGTATACAGATTGGAAAGGAAGAAGTCAAGGTATCACTGCTCACATATGATAGTGTGCATAAGTGAACCCAAAAACTCTACTAGAGAACTCCTACAGCTGATAAACACCGTCAACAAAGTATATGGATACAAATTTAACTAAAAAATATAAGTATCCCTTCTTTATACAAGAGACAAATGTGCTGAGGAAGAAATTAGAGAAACAAAACCCTTCAGTAAAGACACAAATAACATAAAATGCTTTGGTATAACTCTAGCCAAGCAAGTGAAACACCTTTATGATAGGAACTTAAAGATTCTGATAAAAAAAATTGAAGAAGACATCAGAAGTTGAAAAGGTCTCCTATGTTCATGGATTGGTAGGATCAACATAATAAAAATGGCCATCTTATTGAAAACAATCTATAGATTCCATGCAATTCCCTTCAAAATACCAACACAATTATTTACAAACCTTGAAAGAAAAATTTTCAACTTCATATGGAAAACAAAAAACCCAGAATAGCTAAAACAATCCTGAACAATAAAAGATCTTCTGGAGGCATCACGATCCCTATTTTCAAACTGTACTACAGAGCAATAGTAATAAAACCTGCATAGTATTGGCATAGAAACAGACAGGTTGATCAATGGAATTGAATCAGAGGTCTAGAAATGAACAAACACACAAAGGGTCACTTCATTTTTGACAAAGAAGCCAAACTCGTACAATGGAAAAAGCAAGGCATCTTCAACAAATTGTGTTGGTCTACATGTAGAAGAATGAAAATAGATACATATTTATCACAGCACACAAAAACCAAGTCCCACTTGATGAAAGGCCTCAACATAAAACCAGATACACTAAATCTAATAGAAGAGAAAATGGGGAAATGCCTTGAACTCATTGTCACAGAGGACAACGTCCTGAAGAGAACAGCAATAGCTCAGTCTCTAAGATCAATAATTAGTAGATGGAATTATGAAACTGAAAGCTTTTGTAAAGAAAGGACACTGTTATTATAACATAATGGATTAGTAAAAAATCTTGACCAGTCCCACATCTGACAGAGGGTTAATATCCAAAATATATAAAGAACTCATAAATTAAACACCAACAAACCAAATAATTCAATCAAAAAAGGGGTACAGAGCTAAATCAAGAATTAAAAACAGAGGAATCTCTAGTGACCAAGAGGCACCTTAAGAAATGTTCAGCATCCTTAGTCCTCAGGAAAATACACATCAAATAACTCTGAGATTCCATCTTACACCAGTCAGTTTAGCTAAGATAAAAAACTCAGGTTATAGCACATGCTCAAGGATGCTGAGAAATGGGAACATTATTCCATTGCAATTGGGAGTGCAAGCTTGTACAGTCACTTTGAAAATCAATCTGGTGATATCTCAGAAATTTAGGAATATTTCTACCTCAAGACCCAGTCATACCACTCACTCCTGCACATATACCCAGAAGTAGCACCACCAAACCAAAGGGACAGCAGTTCAAGTATGTTCATAGCAGCTTTATTCATATTATCAGAAACTGAAAACAATCTAGATGTCCTTCTACTGAAAAATGGATTTAAAAAGCTATGGTACATGTGCACAATCAAATACTAAACAGCTCTCAAAAATTAGGAATCATTCAATTTGCAGTCAAATGAATTGAACTAGAAAAGGTCATCCTGAGTGAGCTAACCAGGGCCCAGATAAATACACATGTATGTACTCACTTAAAGTGCATATTAGTAATATAGTAAAGGATAATCCACAGACCCAAAGAGACAGGAACCTAGCATAACTATCCTATAAGACACACATCCCAGTAGCAGATCCAAACATATGCTGAGACACACAGTCAAACACTAGCTGGAGTTCAGGGAGTCTTGTAGAAAAGAGGGAAGAATAGAGGAATTCGGGAACAATGAACTCTACATGAAGACCAATAGTTCCAACCAACCTAGAATCTTGGATGCTTACAGAGATTGAAACACAAAACAAAACAAGATAAAATAAAATAAAATAAAACAAAACAAAACACCGTATATAGACTGGACCTAGGCCCCATGCACATATACAGCTGATAGGCAGCTTGGTGTTCATGTGGATCGCTTAGCAATGGAAATTAGATGGATGGGTAGCTGTCTCCTACAGGGACTCTATTGCCAGTTAGTGGAATACTTTACTCTATATGGGCTGCTTGTCTTGCCTCAGTGGAAGAGGAAACTCTTCATTTTGTTTTATTTTTTAAAATATTTATTTATTACTTCAGGTCACATCTGCATCACTGTGCCTCTTTCCACCCCTCCCAGTCCCACCCTCCCATCCTCTTCCCCCATCCCTTCCATCCCACTTCTCTGGAGTGGAGTATCCCTACATAACAGTCCCCCACCCCAGTAAAGCAGTCATATGAGGGCCTAGAGCCTCCTCATACACTGGGGACCTACAAGGCAGCACCGCTAGGGCAAAGTGTCTCATTCATAGGAAACAAGGTCTATGTTACTGTTCCCTTTGGTGCATTGGTTGTAGTATAATTATCCTGTACTATATGGCTAAAATCATTAAATTCTATAAGTGAATAGATGCCATGTGCATCCTTCTGTGTCTGGGTTAGCTCCCTCAGGATGAGCTTCTCTAATTCCATCCCTTTGGCAGCAAATTGCATGATTTTATTGTTTCTGATAGCTGAGTAGTATTTCATTGTGTAGATGTACCACAGTTTATTTATTTATTTTTTTATCTATTCCTTGGTTGAGGGACATCAGGTTGTTTCCAGTTTCTATCTATTACAAATAAGGTTGCTATGAGCATACATGAGGAAACTTCTTTGTGATTAGGTGAGGAGTCATTTGGATGTATACCCAAAGTGGTATGGCTGGGACTTGAGGTAGAGCTGTTCCAAGTTTTCTAAGATATCGCCAGACTGATTTCCATAGTGGTTGTACAAGTTTGTACTCTCACCAGCAATGGAGGAGTGTTCCCCTTTCTCCAAAACCTCACCAGCATGGGCTGTCACTTGGGTTTTTTACCTTAGCCATTCTGACAGGTGTGAGGTGGAATCTCAGAGTCATCTTGAGTTGCTATTCTCTGATGATTAAGGATGCTGAGCATTTCTTCAAGTTTCTCTCTGCCATTAGGGATTCCTCTTTTGTGAATTCTCTGTTGAGCTCTGTTCCTCATTTTTTATTGGAATGTTTGGTTTCTTGGCATTGAATTTCTTGAGTTCTTTGTAAATTTTTGATTATAGTCCTCTGTCAAATGTGAGGTTGGTGAAGATTTTTTCCCAATCTGTGGGTTGATGTTTTGTTTGAATGACAGTGTCTTTTGCCTTGCAGAAGCTTTTCAGTTTCATGAGGTACCATTTATTGATTGTTGGTCTTAGAGCCTGAGCTGTTCATGTTCTGTACAGGAGGTTCTCACCTGTGCAGATGAGTTCAAGGGGTTTCCCCACTTTCTCTTCTAATAGATTTAGTGGGTCAAGCCTTATGTCTTTGATCCACTTGGACTTAAGTTTTGTACAAGGTGATAAGCATAGGTCTAATTTCATTCTTTTATATGTGGACATCCAGTTGGACCAGCACCATTTGTTGAAGATGCTGTCCTTTTTCCATTGTAAAGTTTTGGCTTCTTTATCAAAAATTAAGTGACCATAGCTGTGTGGTTCAGTTCTGGGTCTTCAATTCGATTCCATTGATCCAATAATCTGTTTCTATACCAGTGCCATGCTTTTGGTTATTACTATTGCTCTGTAGTACAGCTTGAAATCTGGGATGGTGATACCTCCAGATGTTTTTTTTATTGTATATGATTGATTTAGCTATTCTGGGCTTTTTTTTTTTTTTGTTAATCCATATGAAGTTGCGAGTATCTTTCTCCCAGTCTATAAAAATTGTGGTGGTATTTTGATAGGAATTGCATTGAATCTGTATATTCCTTTTGGCAGGATGTTCATTTTTATTATGTTGATCCTACCTATCCATGAGCAGAGGATACCTTTCCATCTTCTGATGACCTCTTCAATTTCTTTCTTCAAGGACTTGAAGTTCTTCTCATAGGGGCTATTCACTTGCTTGCTTAGAGTTACCCCCAGGTATTTTATATTGTTTGTGGCTATTGTGAAGGGTGTTGTTTCCATAATTTCTTTCTCAGCCCACTTATTTTTTTTTATAAATAAGGGCTTCTGGTTATTTTGAATTAATTTTGTATCCAGCCACCTTTCTGAAGGTGTTTATCAGCTGTAAGAGTTCTCTGGTGGAATTTTTGGGGTTACTTATATACAATATCATATCGTCTGCAAATAAAGATAATTTGACTTCTTCATTTCCAATTTGTATCTCCTTCATCTCTTTTAGCTGTCTTATTGCTCTAGCAAGAACTTCATGTATTGTGTTGAAAAGATATGGTGAAAGTGGACATCCTTGTCTTGTCCCTGAGTTTAGAGGAAATGCTTCAAGTTTCTCTCCATTTAATTTGATGTTGGCTACTGGCTTACTGTATATCACCATTATTATTTCTAGATATGTTCCTTGTATGCCAGTCCTCTCCAGGACTTTTAGCATGAAGGAGTGTTGAATTTTGTCAAATGTTTTTTCATCATCTAGTGAGATGATCATGTGCTTTTTTTTCCATTGTTTATATGGTGAATTACATTGATGGATTTTCATATGTTGAACCATCCTTGTATTCTTGGGATGAAGCCTACTTGATCATGGTGTATGACACTTTGGATGTGTTCTTGGATTTGGTTTGCCATTATTTTATTAAGCATTTTTGCATTTATGTTCACGAGGGAAATTGGTCTGAAGTTCTCTTTCTTTGTTGGGTCTTTGTGTGGTTTAGGGATCAGGGTGATTGTGGCCTCAAAGAATGAGTTTGGCTGTGTTCCTTCTGATTCTATTTTGTGGAAGAGTTTGAAGAGTGTTGGTATTAGCTCTTCTTTGAAGGTCTGGTAGAATTCTGTGCTGAAACCATCGGGTCCTGGGTTGTTTTTTTGTTTGTTTGTTTGTTTTTGATTTTTGGTTGGGAGATTTTTAATGACTGTTTCTATTTCCTTAGGGTTTATAGGGCTGGTTAATCTGTTAACTTCATCTTGATTTAACTTTGGTAGGTGGAATCTGTCAAGAAAATTGCCCATTTCACTTAGGTTTTCAAGTTTGTTGGAGTACAGACCTTAAAGTAGGACCTAAAGATTCTCTGGATTTCCTCAATGTCTATTGTTATTTCTCCCAGCCATACCACTTCTGGGTATACATCCAAATGACTTCTCACCGAATCACAAGGAAGTTTCCTCATCTATGTTCATAGCAGCCTTATTTGTAATAGCTAGAAACTGGAAATAACCCAGATGTCCTTCTACTGAAGAATGGATTCAAAAACTGTGGTATATCTACACAATGGAATACTACTCAGCTATCAGAAACAATGAAATCATGCAATTTGCAGCCAAATGGATGGAATGAGAGAAACTCATCCTAAGTGAGCTAACCCAGACCCAGAAGGATGTACATTGTATCTATTCACTTATAGTCAGATTTTAGCCATATAGTACAGGATAACTATACTACAATGAATGTACCAAAGGGAAAATGAACATAGACTTTTCTGCTGTCCATGAGACATTTTGCCCTAGTGGTGCTGCCTGGTAGGCCCCCAGTGTATGAGGAGGCTCTTGGCCCTCATATAACTGCTGAAATGGTGTGTGGGACTGTTATGTAGGGACACTACACCCAGAGGAATGTGATGGAAGGGATAGGGAGTAGATGGTGGGAGGGTGGAACTGAGAGGGTGGGAAAGAGGACACTGCAATGAGATGTATACTGAAGTAATAAATAAATATTAAAGAAAATAGGGAGAATATTGCCATTAACTCCTGTTAACTCAGTTATTGAGATGTGTTGAATTGTTTTATTTATCTTGAATTGATGTAAAGGAAACATTAAACACCATACTATTTTACCTAAAAGTACTTCAGGGGTTAATGTATTTAATTTTTTTCCTTCTGTATTTGGCTGTCTTTTATGAAAGAGATAAAGAGGGAGATATGTTATTTAAGTTACTATTCAATAAAATCATGGCAGCAGTTCTTAATCTGTGGGTCATGACCCCTTTGGGGGTCAAATGACTCTTTAACAGGGGTCACATATAAGATATTTACATTATGATTTATAAGTACCAAAATTGCAATAATGAAGTAGTACTCAAAATAATTTTACAGTTTGGGGTCACTGCCACATGAGGACTATACTGAAGGATCCCAGCATTAGGAAGGTTGAGAACCACTGACGTAGAGAATCATATTTATCGAAAATTCACAATTATATAAAACAGCATCTCTTTAAATTAATGTAGGTTAAATAGTTAAGAGTCAGAAGAGAAGTGTTTTAAGATTATCAGCTAAAGAGGAAATTGTGTTCACTTGTACTTAAAAGATTGCTTTTCAAATGAGAACAAATGGCTACTGTGTAACATTATTGCTGTCTGGATAGCTCTTTGAAACTTTTTATGTGAAATGAAAAATTAGTTTAAAAAGGAGTCTCTGGAATATCAAGGCATAGCAAATCTTGTTAGGAATTTCAGGTACAAAAATAAATCTGTAAAATAGAGCAAAATTTCCAGTTTTAGCTTAGAAACATGGCCCATGCTCATTCTTTTGCACACTGGTAGTTGTTTTTATTTAAAAGCAGACATCTGTAACCACTTCACAGATTATGGAAATTGTGATCTGAACACAGCATATGGTAGCAAGTGATGAATCTGAGGAGACTCAGCTAAGTTTAGACATAATAAAAATTTCTAGGTTTCCTTTAAAACTAAATGCAAGAAATACTCTATCACCATTCTTCATAATGTAAAGCTAATTGTGTTTTCATGTTTAACTGGTACCTTAAAGCAGGAGTATAAAGAAAGTGTGAACTTTAAACTTCTATTTGATCAATTTTAGCCAAAAACATAGATATTTTGTTCATCTTGATATATATTTATACTATATTAAAATGTAAAAAGGTAAATAAATACACATATTATCTACATATATAATACACAATGTTAATCCTACTAGGTGAGAATAAGACTGTAGGCATAAGGTTAGTGGGAAATTCAAATGCTGATTTCTTTGTTTCCATATCTGGTTGCAATCTTGCTCTGAGAATATCCTGTCTCAATATTGTGTAAACACTACTTATGAATTATCCCTTGATATGCCAATAAAGCAGCCTTACAGCCCATTACTGAGCAGTTTTAACCTATTCTTAACTCTCTCTGCTAGTCTAACTCCCTCTTTGCCAAAATCCACAATATACTTGAAGTTTAGGAATTTCTATGCTCTGGATGTTCCTTTCTCCTGCTTCCTGGATCTGTGCCTGTGTCTGAATTTCCCACTTCTCTTCTTCTAACTTCTCCTCCCTTGGAGGACAGAAAGTCCATCCCTATTCTCTCCCCTGTTCAGAGATAGACAGTAAACTGCTTTATTGGTATATCAGGGGACAATTGGGGAGCATTTTTTATAAAACATTGAGACAGAAGGTTCTCAGAACAAGGATTACAACCAGATATGGGTATATAGAAATCAGCTTTTGAATTACACAATAACCTTATGCCTACACCATTGCCTTTAATTCTGAGAAAGACTCTTTTTTACATTTATGTATTTGTCCCCTTTGTATAAAACATTCTACTATCTATAAATTTCTATCACCTTAAACATTTTAGCTGTGAGACTATAGCTATCTAGTATTCAACTCCATCAGAGATTTAAGAAGGAATCATTTCAATATGTAAGAAATGCAAGCAAACAACTTCCAAATCATAGAATTGATGGAGACTGCCTGGACAGTCCCAAAATTAACATTGGAGCATCATCTCCAGCCTTCTGGCCCAGTATTTCTGATAGACTTTTCCTATGAAGCAGGAATTATAAAAGATTTGCTTACCTTGTCCATGGAAATCTCTACAGTTGACTTTCCTGCATCCAGTTTTTCCAGTTTGGACAGTATTCTGTCTGTAGTTGAAGTAAGGGCATTTTCTCTCCTATTGGCCAGCTTGTCACATATGATGCCATTGCTGCTCTTGGAGGCAGAACAGGGATGCTGCCAGTAGGCAACCTTTCTCATTGTAAAAAAAAAAAAAAAAAAAAAAAGCCTTAAAATAATAAAATATCTTTAATTGCTATATTCTGTAGATATCCACAATTTTTGAAAACCACCTACCTATCAATCTATCAATCAATCAACCTATCTATCTATCTATCATCTATCTATCTATCTATCTATCTATCTATCTATCTATATATATATATATATATAGTATATATGAATGGGATCATGGTGAATGATGTGAAATTCACACACAGAGACACAACACGAATAAAAAATAAAATTAAAAAAAACATAACAATAAAATGACTCCAAATGATGTTCTGTTACAGTTTTATGTCAGTACCTTGCTCAGTTATCATCAAGGAAGTATTCTCCAATAACAGATGGAAACAAATACAGAGATCCACAGCAGACATTTATACAAAGAGTGGGAGACCTAGAAATACTCAGCCCTAAAGTTGAGGTTTCCATCTAATATTTCTCCTCAGAGCTTAGTAAATCATGCAGAAGAGGAGGCTGAAAGATTTTTAAAGTGATGGAGGGCACCAAGAAAATAAGGCCATCTAAATCAATAGGAATAAAATTCATATGAACTCATAGAGACTTCAGTCTGCATAGACAGTCTGTAGAGGGTCTGCACAGGTGTCCAATGGGTCTCCTGGAAATAGTGAATCTCTGATTCTTATGCTTCTCTTAGGCTTTTCATTCATCCTGTTTGGTTCTTTTAACCAATTCCATTATATTAGTTCTTGTATTATCTCATTTTACTATATTATTAAAAACATCACTATCACACCTAAAATGTTTATTTTAAGTAACCAACCTATTTTGAAAGGAATGTAATGTTGAGGTCTTATTCTCCACATTTTTCTTGTGGAGTGAATAAGCATTTTGTTGCAATTCTTTTCTATTTTTGTTGTTTTTTTTTTTTTACTTAAATAATGGAAATACAAAATACATGAGTTATTAATGATAAACTAGTTTCTGTTGGGGTGAGCTGATATCCAAGTTTGAGATGCAAGAATTAAAAATATGTTGTTATCTGGTTACTTTCAAACATGTACAGATTTAACTTTTAGTGTCTACCGATTAATGTTAACTATTAAATCTCCCTCTTTCATTAAATAAACCATGTAATGTAAATTGCAGAAATGTAGTAATGTGTGTTTATGCGTATATCATAGCCTTATCCAAGGAAAATGGAATTTAGCTTTGTAGCCCTTTGATTATTTATTTTAGAGGAAACACTTTTGTAGTTGTTACTTAGAGCTAACAACCATCATGTGACTACACAGAAAGTTCTGTTGTCTAGTGTTAGAGAGATATAAATATTTTACTTTTTGAGAGTAGACGAACATATATTTTATGGCTTGTCTTCAACATGATTTTTATATTATTTATTATACAATAGATTTATACAATCTATCACATGTATTTTAAAATCTCTACCTCAAATTCATCCTTTCTAGTTGAATCTTTTAGAATCCCTCTTTACCCTAACATGTCACCTTGACAATATTAATATGACAAGACACTTCACATACTTGTCACTGAGCTGATCTTGTGAACATGCCTTTCCTGTTTCTACTAAAGAGCAAGAAACTGTATTAAGAGTAGAGAATGGACATAAGAATTTCCCTGATTTTACATGCAATTAGTTAAGAGAATTTACTATGCCAATTCCTACTGGTTCTGTGAAAATGGTACACAGGGTTTTATTATAAGAATGTTATTAAAATGTAGAAAGGTTTTAAGTGTCTTAAATATCTTTATAAAATGAATTTACAATATCAAAACAATTAATTTTACTTCATAATATTGTACAGATGAACATAGAGGAGAGTGGTCAAGTAATAACAACTAATTGGTAAATATTTTCTGTGAAGCTATAGGGTTCATTAAACTCAAAGTAGAACAAATCAACTAAGAACATGCATCTAGATTAAATCTATAATCAGTCATATGGATATGCTACCAGTGTAATCTAATGCTATGCTACAAAAAGAAGATTGGCCAGATAAGTATTACTTTTCCTTACGATTTTCTCATTTTCTCCACTTATTTTAACTCCACTTGGGTATTTTTTATGACAGGGAGAAAATGTGACCATTACTGTAATTTCTTTTTTTCTGTTAGTGAAAATTGCTATACAAAATATGTAATGCACATCAACTACCCATGAGCAGTAGCACCTCTGAGCATCTCTACATGAAAGCTTATTTTACTATCACTTAAGGAACTCATTACCTTTTATGAGATTTGCATGCTGCTTTACAAATACATCACACTAGTAATATTGTGGAGTATCATTATTCTTGCTAGTGGCAAAAAAAAAAAAACAAGAAAAATCCAGCTTGAAAATTTCATCCTCAGTGTTCTTAGTCTTCTGTACCAGGTACTGTATCCCAGTGCTTTTGTTAAATGTTTAATTTTCTTTTAGTTTATTTCTTTATCTTGAAATTATCAACATATAAAACAGTATGTATTCTTTTATTTAATTAGTGAGATAAGAAAATTTCTATAAGCTTCATCATAAATAGGGTACAAATTCTCTCCTACTCCAAGGCTAAAGCAAATTCAATATTAACATGGGTTAATCTTGGAAACTTTTAATTCAAATATTATAGCTGGTTATCTTAAATGCAAAAAGAGTCCATGTAACTAAGATCATAGCTACATTATATTATGGATTATAGAGTATTGATGATGAGTCTAACTCAGTTCTTGCTATTGGTAAACCAAAAACCAAATAATGATAGTATGAAACTGACTAAGGTTATATTCAGAGAAAGAATTTAAGTTTATTTTCATGCTATTGTAGCCATTGGTTAATTTTTATATAGTGTTTATGTGAGAGTTGATGGCTGAAGTAAAAAAAAAAAAAAAAAAAAAAAGACTTGAGAAAATGTGGAGTCCTGGAGGAGAATATTGTTTCACTCAGTGTCAAAAAGCAAATGGAATAGGAAATTGGACCAATTCATTGTATGCAACACTCATTTCTCTAAGTTAGAGGATCCTGAGTGAATGTATTCTTATAAACCTACCTATCTTCCAGAAAAGGACATTTGAATCATACTTGATGAGGTGTTATGACAGGAAGATTACCTACAAAGTTAAAAATCAATGAGAGACTTTATGAAATGTAATTTAGTATATATGACAATCAAATAAAATATCTTTTAGAATTGAGAACATCTTAAGAAGAGGAGAATGAAGAGCTATGTCAATATTAACTCATTTTGTAATATGATATAAGTTTGAATATTCTGGGTATTTTAAGAACAAATATTTGTTCATATTCAACAACTGGTTCAAATTGTGAATATGTTTTAATTCTTAATACTAATGAGTCATCTCTTTTTATCATTACTTATATGACTACAGTCTTCTTAAAAATAGGACTAAGATTTTGCATCAATGATGAACAAGGATCAAAAAGATAACTATTTAACATCAGTTTTGTATGTTTGTCTGTCCACTATTGGAACGACATTAGGGACCAGCAGCAGCACAAACAATAGGAATTTACAAGAATATGAAATTTTTATGACTATAAACTATCAGGTAATTAATAACAATTGCATGTACAATTTTGTATATTTATGGTAATTTTCAAATGATATATAGTTTTAATTATACACTAAGGGCTTATTAGAAAAGTATTAATGGAGAATAAAGTTTTTGAAGATTTACTATTCTTTTATTTATGTGTGTATATATGTGTTGTGTAATTATATGCCATGTATATGGTGTATGTGAGTGAATGAGGAGGTTAAAAAAGGATGTCAAATGATGTTACAAGCTGTTGTGAACCATGCAATATGGGTGATGTTGAAAAAAACTCTAGCCCTCTGGAAAAACAGAAAGTGCACATACCCTCTGAACCATCTCTCCAACCCTGGAGATTTCATTGAAACTTTTGAATGATTACAAATTCACTAAAAAGCAAACTATTCAAATGTATTATGTGATTGTTCATGATGTTATTCTAAATGAATAATGAATAAATCTAAATGAAAAATAATGAGTAGTTTTTATAACAAACTTAAAAACTTATTAAGTAGATTCATTTTCTCTTTAAAATTTGAGATGTAACAAGGCATCTATGTGATTGGTTCAACTGTTTCTACTTTAAAATATGCTAAATAAATTTTATTTTAATCGGATTTCAGGTCATCTTTTTAAGCTGTAGACAACTGATCTTGTAATCCTCACAAGAATGTCTCTGTTTCTATTTTAACTAAGTAATTATTGGAGAAAATTTATACTCTCTTTTGACAAAAGTTCTGATTTACAGTTGGCATAATGTGAATTTGGGATTTCTCTTTCACTAATTTTGTTCATTAGAAATTCTTTTTATGTATTTTAATTTTAGTTTATTAGAGGAATCACGTATTTCAATTATTGAAGAAACCAGAAAAACCTTCAATGTTTTTAACTGCTGTACACTTGTGTGACTTATACAGTGGCTTATACAGCTATAAAGCCAGGAGCTCTTCGTTAACACTGTTAGTTCACAGTATTCCATCATTAAATGGTGTAATTAAAGACAGTCCCTGGTTGTGATCCTCAACCCTAGAAAGAGAAAGTCAATAAAAGGAGAAACAGAAAGTGTGGAGTATGGAGAAAAAAGAGGAGTAGAGGGAAGGAAGGAAGAAAAGAAGTCACCACTTGAGCAGTAGTGAGGGTTAAATGCATTTCCGGACACACATACATGTCTCTTCACCGAAGTAAATTTGGAAATTGTTTTCTGCTTGTAAGCCAACCCAACTTACTATCATTTGTGAACTTAATAAGTATTTATTGAGTATGTACCAGTTCACCTCTGGGTAACAGACTCATTAAGAAGGCAAAGGAGCAGAGGCAACTTTGGGTGAATTATATCATAGTCACGATACTCTGGATGCTCACGATTGCAAATGGTATAAAATGAAAGCCTATCAGCGATGAGAGCAGACACATAGACTCACACCCAAACGTTTGACAGAGCTCAGGGATTCCTGAGGAAGAAAGGAAGGAAAGATTGCAGGAGCCAGAAGGGTCAAGGATACCACAAGAACAAACCCCACAGAATCAACTAACTAGGGCTCACAGGGGCTCACATAGATTGAAGCAACAACCAGGGAGCCTGTCTGGGTCTAACCTAGGTCCTTTGGGTATATGTTATGGTTGTGTAGCTTGTGGGACTTGTGGGACTCCTACCACTGGGAAGAGGGGACTTTCTCTGACTCTTGCTTGCTTTTTAGACCCTGCTGCTCCTACTGGATTGCCTCGCCTAGCCTTGATATGAGAATATATGCTTAGTATTATTACATTTTGTTATGGTATATTTGGCTGCTCTCCCTGGAAGGAATGCTTTTTTCTGAAGAACAGAGGAGGAATGGATGTGGGAAAGATAGTATGTAGGGGAAAGTAGATTGAGAGGAGAGGATGGAGGGAAACTATGGTTGAGACATTATATAAGAGTCAAGTTAAATAAATACAATTTTTAAAAAGAAAAGAAGAAAAAGCTACCAGTATCAGAGAAAAAATGCTAGCATGAAAGGGGTGTTTTAAACATGTGAAATGTGGCTGGCAGGGTGGCACAGTGATTAAGGGCTTGCTGAAGAAGGATGGACTTCAGTTTATATCTTGAACACCTATGCACTAATAAAATTTGATCACGGCACTGTTTAACCTCTGTAACTCCAGATCTGTAGGGCACAGATGACCAGATCTTGAGGGCTGGCTAGCCTGTCAATATAAGCACATCCACTGAAAAACCCTATCTCAAAAACTAAGTGGAGTGCAATTAATGTAGACATCCTTATATCAGCTTCTGGCTGACACACATGGCAATATGGATGAATACACCTATGACATGTGTATGACATATACATAAATGAAGATATGCAAATCGTGACGATTGATAAGTTCTGAAAAGGTAACTTTTGTTTTGAATAATAGATAATGGAAAAAAAGAGTAACTTACCAAACTAATTAATCTGACCTTTGATACAGCCCAGCACTGCATTCTTCATTCCAGAGGAAATACAGAAAGATAGTACCTGACTTTTCTTATTTCTCAGTTAAATATGGTAGCAAATTTCAGACTAAGCTTCAAAATTTATGTTACAGTATCTTGTCAAGAGTAGGAATCAGGACTGGATCACACATTACACAGCCAAAAATTTAACAGTCACCTGTCGGTGACTCCACTCCTAAACATGCTACTCACCTGTCGGTGACTCCACTTCTAAACATGCTACTCACCTGTCGGTGACTCCACTCCTAAACATGCTACTTGTTTCTATTTCTAGGTGGGATTATCAGTGAGCTTTGCTGTTGTTACACATTGTTATTAGTGCCTACCTTTAGTTTCATAACATCATAACTTCACTTATTCTAAATAGAGAATAATATAAATATTCAGGATTATTTAAGTTTTGATTAGATGGCATGAATTATCTGTTTTTTATTTTTTTGCTTACCATACAAAGAAGTAAAATTTAAAAAAATACAGAGGCTAGGAAAGAAAAGTCTTATCTGAATGGATAACATTGACAGGCAATATTTTCCAATTTATGTATAATTTATATATATGGAGTGATAATGTGTAAAAATAATTTGTGATCAAATATATCAGAATATAGTTTTGAAAATAAGGTAAAGCTGTTTGTTTATTGCAAGACTTTTCAGACCTAGGTATGCTGCATGACCATGAGGAGATGGATCTTTTTCTTACCCTTGATAATAGACAACATACTCAATAAATATTTGCTATATTAATAAATATCATAATGAATGTTGTGAACTCAAGGGCACGACTGCCAGAGTTCATTACTCTCTGGTCTGTTTCATCATGGTACCATTCTGTCTCCACTAGCAAACTATTGTACAGAATAAATTTTTGAAAAGAAAAAAACTAATGTTTGATTCCTGGAAGAGAGCCTATTACTGGGAATTCCTTTTTCCAAAACCTTCTCTAGAGCAAATCAAATTTAAGAACTGAATTTCCTGTTATCAGGAAAATTTAATAACCCTACAGCATGCCTGCAATTCCAGTTACTGTGCAAAGCATGGGGAATATTAAAAAGCTAGGAATCCAGGCCCTACATGCAGATCTTTTCACTGTGTATTGAAATAATACTAGCCTACATTGCTTACTGAGCTGTAAACTCTGGTATACAGGGGATACTGTGCAGACGTAGATAAGAGGATCATACTTTGCTGGGTATATGAGCATGACTTTAAAGAGGAGTCAGGCAGAGCAAAAGCAAATCCAACACTAGGTGATATGACTAAGGGCATGGTAGTTGAATCGCAACGATCTATCTTCAGGAAATGGCAAAATGATACGCAGAGAACTACTTGTGATAGGCATATTTGGTGAGGCTGAAGGCACTGACAAGTTATATGATAGAAAGGTATTTGAACTCCTGGTCTAGAAATGTACTTAACAGCGTTACAGGTTCTGTGGCCTCTAGGAACTGTGTAAATGCTTGATAGGTTAAATGGAAATATAAGTGACAATTCACACAAGAAAAAAAAAAAAGAAAGAAAACGAGGGAGATAACGTTTTCTGTGTCTACTGTGTGGTGCCCATTTAGTGCCTCCCATTTAATATTCTCAAGAATTTAGTAACTGTCTTGAAGGAATAGCATAGAAGTGCATTTCCTAAAAGCATATTCACCACAGCAGTCTGTTGAGGTTGGAATTCTGTTTGTGTACTGTGTGATTGATATGACTCTGAATACTGCACTAACTTGATGTAGAAGTATGGATAAGAACACCATATATCAATGTCCATATATACAGAGCAGAACTATGATTCCAACTGTTCTAAATGAAATATTACATGTGGGACATTTTAAACCATATCTAACAGATGGTGAGGGTCAGTTACTCCTTCATGTCATAAGACAGCAAGTAACTATTCACGGTTGTGTGGCTATTTTGCAGTAGAGTCAGCATGCCTCCCAGTCTCTATGATTCCAGATCATAGGCTCTCTTTTTCACTCCTACAAAACAATGTATGACTTTTTCTGATAACACTGTACAGCAAAGAAATTCCAGGGGAGCTCAGACATAGGAGAATTCACCTCAGTTTGAATAGTCAGAGAGATCTTTATCGGAAAAGTGGGAATTGAGGCAACGACTGAGAGATGAATGAGATTTTGAGAAGTGGGAGAAAAGGAGTGTGCATCTGACATGAATATATTTGCACAGGTAGAGATGTAGTGGCAGAAAGTACATCGATTGAAAAATCCATACCTTTTCTTCTGAGTTTTGGTAATTCTGTTAAATCAATTTGAAATGAAAAGATTGACATGAAAATTCTGCCAGTCTGAATAGTTGTTATTTATTGTAATATTATCTTCAAGCTGTCCACAGGTAAGCAAGTATGCAGGTTGGTCATATGAAAAATGATTATTAAATTATTGGTTAGTCTAACACCATTTGCATTGCTCCTTCTGTGCTGCACACTGGTAGGAGAAGAATCAATGCAGTTGGCAAATGCTAAATTACAAATATAAATGCAAAATACATATTATGTATATTCATATGTACTGTATATATACATATATGTAACTGTAATATAGAACAGTTCCTAAATTAATAATTCAGAAAGTAAAAAGCAATATTGATAGATCATAATAAACATTTAAAAGCATAAAATATGTATAGCATTTGATAAATACTTTACATTCATGAGAAATAATTGTATTTTATTATGCTAAAATTTATTTGTATGTTATTCATAAGGACAAATTAATTGACTTCATAACAATTAATCGCTGTTCCAAATAATTCATCTTTATTTGGGTACAATGGAGTGCTGCTGACAGACTAAGACTCAAATTTACTAATTTAGAAATAATAGCAATTGCAGCTAATAATATATGGTACTTATGGATTAATGTACATATTTGAAAATGCTGGTTCATGTTTTATCAGAAGTCAGTGAGTGGGTGACTTTGAAATTAAAGCAAGAGAAATTATATGATGACCCCAGATACATCACTGAAATGCTTTAAGGCTGAAACACCTAGCTCTCTACCTAGGATATAAACCTAGGATAACTGTGCCCTACCCCTAGTGATGCTCACAAAGGCAGAAAGGCTACAACAAAATCAAAGTTATTCAGAAGGAATTTCAATCTTGCCAAATGATAAACGTCTGCTATTGTAATTCTCTTATGGAATTAAGTATAATATAAAGAATATAAAGAATCTTCCTATTTTTCACCACCATTTTGTTCTTCTCCAAACAAATATAACAGCTTTTACATGAGTACAATCAAGACAAAAATGCTAAAATGCTGAATTCTGTTTGCATTAGACATAGTAAAAGTATATTCCTGTTATTTTGATCACATACTTTATTTAATTAGAAGGCTTAAAAGAGAAAATTGGCCTTGTTGTGTACCCACTAAAATCTGTGCATGCTTGAAAAATAGCAGCATAAAAGGCGGCTTTTCAATCCTTGAATTTGAAACCAGCTGTAGGGTAAGTCTTGCTTCTTCAGCCTGGGAGCAACTAATTGGAAAAAAAGTTTTAAATTCTTCAGTCATGTCCTGAACATAGTGTTGGTCTAGACTGTAACTTTCTAAATTTTTCTGATATGCCAAATTCATAAGTGTTACTATAAATATTGTCTTTATTGCTCCTAAATAAATTAAGTTTTTGTGCAAAAGAGTTGATTTTAAAAGTTAATTTTGTATTAAAATGAATGTTTCTGATATTTAAAAAGATTATGTTTAAAAAACATCTTCATAGTTAAGAGTAAACCAAACTAATAAATGGAAAATGGAAACAAACTCAATTTTTTAAGTGAAGAAATACGCATGATGAACAAAGTACTTATTATCCTAGCCATTTGCAAAATTCTAAGCAAAACTACAATGAAATTTACTTTCACTCCAGAAAGAATGGCTACCAAGGAAGCAAGAAATAAATGCTGGTGAGGCTTTTCACAGATGAACTTTTCTAAATGAGTGGAACCTAGTGAGTTCAGTCAGCACAGAATCCTATGTAGGGACTCTTCAAAGTATCAAAAACATAACTTCTTTATGATTAGTCACTGTCAGTTCTTCAATATACCATAGAGAATGAAATTCACATACTGTTACCCACATAGTAATTGAAGCACTCTTCATATAGGCCAAATTGTAGATTCATACAAAATGTCTATCACAGATCTTCAGTAAAAGGATATAAAATATACAAAATTGAAGTTTTACTCATAGTAAAATGCACAAAAATGGGATATAAAATTATTTTGAGATACCATACATAACTTAAGCATAAAACATGAATTTTCATTAGATTAGGGTCCTATCTCAATTATGTACATAAGTAGGTTTTTTAATTGTGTTGGTTTGCCTTGCATTCTTCCAATGTTTAGGAAGGTTGAACTCTTTTTTTCTTAGCCATTTGTGTGTACACAAAGCTGAATTATTCACACACACACACACACACACACACACATACACACACACACACCTATGTGTCCAATTTGTGCTATATTTGAAGTTCTCAATTTTTATCAACTGAAATAAATTTGAAGAAAACCTAAAAATATTGATTGAAATACATAAAAAAGTTTCAGCACTGCTCATATTTTGAAAAGAAAGTTCTGTAGATTTAAATTTTCTTTATAATCTCAGAACTTGAGACAGAGAAGAGACATATATATATAGGTAGAGAGGGAGAGAGAGAGAGAGAGAGAGAGAGAGAGAGAGAGAGAGAAAGAGAGAGAGACTGGCAGGTATATATGAAGGTATATGTACATTCTGATTAAAGTCAGAGTACAACTTAAAATGTCATTCTTCATAAATTGCTCCTCTCTTTTTCTCTTTCCATCCCTCTCTCTCTCTCTCTCTCTCTGTAGGTGCATGAATATGGGTGTGTGGGTGTATATGTACATTGTGTGTGTGACTGTGTGTGTGGGTGGGTGTTTGTATGTGAATGTGTGTTGGTGTCTGTCTCTGCATGCGTGTGTGTGTGTGTGTGTCTGTGTGTGGAGGGTGTCTGAATGTGTACGTGTGTGTATGTCTCTCCCTCCCTCTCTCTCTCTCTCTCTCTCTCTCTCTCTCTCTCTCTCTGTGTGTGTGTGTGTGTGTGTGTGTGTGTGTGTGTGTGTGAAAACTTTTCACTAACCTGGAACTCAGCAAGTAGGCTAGGTTGGTTGGCTACTGAGCTCCAGGGATCTGTTAGTTTCAGCCTCAATTGATGTTCATTTTTTTTTTAAATGAAGAGAATAATTTCCCTCCTATGGCTTTAACTAGTTCCTAGGTATACATGAATC
The DNA here is from genome assembly GCA_907164525.1 of Lophiomys imhausi. Lineage (NCBI taxonomy): Eukaryota > Metazoa > Chordata > Mammalia > Rodentia > Muridae > Lophiomys > Lophiomys imhausi. Next base: position 702,441 of record CAJQZJ010034249.1, read on the forward strand.
CAGACCTCATTTTGTTCCAGAGTCATAGAACACATTCTAATTGAATATCTAAAGGGTATCGTGATATCAGAAGGGAAAAAAAAAGCCTCAAAGAAGAGAGGGACAAATTTCTAGGGGCTACATTATGGGAAAACATATGTTTACTCTCTCAAAAATTGAGGAACTAGAGAAGCTCATTCTGAGTGAGCTAACCCAGAGTCAGAAGGATGCACATGGCATCTATTCACTTACAATCAGATTTTAGCAATATAGTACAGGATAACTATACTACAACCAATGCACCTAAGGGAATAGGAACAAAGACTTTGTTATCTGTCAATAAGACACTTTGCCCTAGTGGTGCTGCCTTGTAGGCCTCCAGTGTATGAGAAGGCTCTTGGCCCTCATATGGCTGCTGAACTTGGCCAGGGAACTGATATGTAGGGACATTCCACTCCAGAGGAGTGAGATGGCAAGGATAGGGGGTAGAGGGTGGGTGGGCAGGCCTGGGAGGGGTGGAAAGAGGGCACTGTAATGGAGATGTACCCTGAGGTAATAAATAAACATTAAAAAAAAGAAAAAATTGAGAAGAAAATTATTTTATATATTTATATATTTCTTAATGTGGTAGTTTGTTTGGTGTTTGGTTGCTGTTTATAGTGATATGTGAATCTGTATCTTGACAGTCACAAAATAGGACAGATATAATCAGATATATTTATTCCTCTCAGGTCTCTGAGGTGGTTGAAGAATAGATAGCTAGAGTCTCATAGTTAAATTTTGAGTTGTTTAGGAATCAAGAGGGTGTTCTGGATCTTAGAAGATATTTTTAAAATTGTGAGGCAAATTAGTATAAAAGCTGAGTTAGATATAGAACTTTAAACTCATGGAGATGGTTAGATAGTATAATGTTAAAGTCAGGTGCCAAATACATATGGACTGGACATTGGGAATGTATGATAAGCCATATAACTCTCATAATTGTGGCCTATTTATTTCTGTTGTTTTGTATTTTATTTATAGTTATAAGAGAAAGAACCATTTGTTGGACTGAAAGGGAGAGCTGTTGGGGGGAAAAAGAAATACCTTAAACTAAAAAAAAGGGTAGAGGGGGAGGAGGGCGGAAGGGTGGGACTGGAGGGGGAAGTAGGGAGGGGATTGTGATTGAGATGTAACTTGAAGAAATAAAAAATAAATTATTTAAAAAAAGATAAAAATTTATCTCTTAAGACATAAATGAGAGTAACCATTCTATTTTGTAATGGTGTGATGAAAATTTTAGTGTTTAGTTTTTTGAATAGTATGAGTTGAGGCACATAGAGCTTAAAAAAATAAAACATCATTGCTGATGATTTATTTTCATCAACTATAAATAGCTCTAAATGAATATGATTTCTATATTTCTTTTCTTTTTTTCTTTTCTTTTCTTTTTCTTTTTCTTTTCTTTTTTTCTTTTTCTTTTTTTTTTTTTTTTTTGAGACAGGGTTTCTCTGTGTAGTCTTGGCTGTCCTGTACTCACTCTGTAGAGCATGCTGGTCTTGAACTCACAGAGATCCACCTACTACTGCTTCCCCAGTGGTATTAAAGGTGTGTTCCCCCACCCAGAAATTTCTATACTTAATAGTGTTGAGGGTTATATCGTAAGTAAGAATTTTCTGTATAAAGAGCTCTTTGAATGGTTTGGAAATGTAGTTTGGCTATCATGTGGGATTCCTTAGTTCAAGGCAAAAACAAACAAAAACCCTGTTAAAACATTTTAATTATAAATGTATGTTTATTTTATCAGTTATACATTAGCATAAATTGTATTTATTCATGATGAATACTATGTTAATTTCAATGAGGTCAACTAAGAGGCCACCTATGGATGAGATTATGTGTAATTTTTCTGTGCTTGAGTTACTTCACTGAACATATTGAACACCAGTTTTTCCCTGTTGTTACAAATAGGAGTCCATAGCCAGTCATGGTGTCACACGTCTTTAATCCCAGCACTTGGGAGGCAGAGGCAGGCAGATCTCTGTGAGTTTGAGGTAAGCCTGGTAAACAAAGTGAGTCCCAAGATAGCCAGTACTGTTACACAGAGAAACCCTGTCTCAACAAACCAAACCCCCCAAAAAAAACCCAAACAAACAAAAACCAAAAAAAAATCCATGCTTCATTCTGTTTTATGACTGTATAGTGTTTATATATATATATATATATATATATGCATCACATGTTCTTTATCTATTCATCAGGTGATAGGTATTTGTGTTGTTACTGTTTCTTTATATTTATGGGAAAACTGCAAAACAGGATTGCAGACTTCATTGTGAGATACTGCTTTCATTTCTTTCTATTATAGCTAGTAGTAGGATAGCTGACCCATATGGTAGTGTTATTTTTACTTTCTTGAATGACAGCATACATTTTTCATAATGACCATGCTAATTTACATTCCCTTCAACCATGTATAACTGTATCGTATTTGTATCTCTTTACCAACACTTTAGTGTTCTTGATAATAATTATTTGTAATTAGATAAGGTAATACCGTATGGTGGGTTGGCTTTGCATTTTTCCAACATTAGTAATGTTGAAATCTTTGTTCTTGGCCATCTTTGTATTTTAAAAATAGAAATGTCTATTTCCTGTTCTAGTTTGCTTTTCTTTTGCTGTGGTAAACATGACCAAAAACAACTTAAAAGGAAAGGGTTTATTTCATCTTACACTTCTGGTAGTTCATCACTGAGGAAATCAGGAGTAGGAACTCAAAGCAGAAACCTGGATGTAGGAATTGAAGCAAACACTACAAAGAGATGCTGCTTACTTGCTTGCTCATTGGCTCAAGTTCAGTTACCTTTTATTTTTAATTTATTTATATTTTTATTACTTTGAGCATTTCATACATGAGTACTCCATATTCTTTTTATCCCTTTCCTACCCGTCACAAACACTTCCTATTTTTCCTAACTTTATTACAACTTCATTATCAGGTCTTCCTTTATCATTGTTACATTTTCTAAATGTGGCAGCGATGATACACCCCTGAAATTTGGACAATACGGTTGCCAAAAGAAGAAATACAAACTGAAAATACCAGTTTACTTTCACCTTCCTTTTTTTATACAGCCCAGTACCTCTCTATGGATGGCACCACCCACATTGGAGTGGGCCCTCCTACAGCAGTTAGAGTCAAGAAAATGTTTCACAGTTATGTCCACAAGCCAATGTGATGGATGTTCAACTGAAGTTTCCTCTTCTCACATGTGTAAAGTTTTCAAAAAAGATTAGTCATTATATCATCCATTTTTAAATTAGGTTGTTTGTTTTTATTCATGAGAAAAATATTTTTTCTCTTTGATTTATTTATTTATTCTATTTACAGCCTGATCACAGCCCCCTCCATCCTCTCCTCCCAGTTCCACCCTCCCACCCTCTCCCCTTATTCCCCTCCCCTCCTTCTCATATAAGGGAGAACCCCCCACCTCCAAGTCATGCCGTCCTAGCTCTTCATGTTGCATCATGACTAAGGCCACTGAGGCCAAACAAGGGAGCCCAGCTAAAGGGGAGTGATTCAATAGCAGGCAATAGAATCCATGTCAGGGATACCCTCTTTTCCAATTGCTAGGGATCCACATGAAGACCAAGCTGCCCATCAGTTCCATACATGTCCAGTCTATTTCCCCTACTGAGTGAAATTCAAGCATCTTCCCTTGCGCCCTCCTTGTTACCTAGCTTCTTTGGGTAATGGATTGCAGTATGGTTATCCTATATGATATACTATGTATACCACTTATGAGTGGGTATATACCATGTGTGTCTTTCTTGGTCTGGGATAACTCACTCGGGATGATCTTTTCTAGTTCGATCCTTTTGCCTGAAAATTTCATGATTTACTTCTATTTAATAGCTGAGTAGTATGCCATTGTGTAATTGTTTTTCTTAATCCATTATTCAGCTGAGGAACATCTAGGTTGCTTCCAAGTTATGGCTATTACAAATAAGGCTTCTATGAACATACTTGAGCAAATGTTATAGTATGATGGAGCATCATTTGGGTATATGCCCAGTAGAGGTATAGCTGTATCTGAGAAAAATCTTGCTTTAATCCCACAACATCAAAATCTAGTAGGCATTAGAAATGATCCATCCTTTAGTCAACTACATAGCAAAATAAATTTCACTGTTATTAATAACAGTGTAGTATACATCATTTCAATGTTTGAGGTTTTTATATTTCTACAAATGCTTAGTCCTAAAATAGAAAGTTATGGTAAAATGGAAGTCATTTCTGTAAAAAAAAGAAGTCTTGCATTATTAAATTATTTTGGTTCTTGATATGATGAAATATATCAACAAATTTATGTGAAAGATAGCATTATGAAACACTTTATGCTTGATCATTTGTACAACTTTTAGAATAGCCTAATGAAATAGTATTTTAATACCATTTTAAATGGCAAACTGGGGTCCACAGAAGCTAATATATAATGATAGAAATTATAGTGTTTGACTTTGAAGTAAAAATTAATTCTCATATATTTTATAGTAAAATATGTTCATTTTATCATAGATAATCTACTTGTTGAGAGGTACCACATAGTCACTATCCTAATACAATATAAAAAGTTAATTATTATCATCATTATAAACCATCTTAATTTTTAAATTTTTAAAATTATATTTCAGCTATTTAATTTCATAAAATTATATTTACATGCAAATTGTGTTCCTTTTTCTATAGATGACAATTGATATTAAGAAAAGTAAAAGTTTTCCTCCATTGCAAACAAATCTGTCACTGTGAATATTCCCTTGAAGGGCTCTCTTCTGCTGCATCTCATAAATCATATAATCACTGCTTGACTTTGTCATGCTAAGTAGTTATACATACATTACTAAGTGGCATGTGACTTACAGTTGTACTAGGTAACCTCTGAAGGCAAATATCTATTAATGCCTTTTCCATAGGAATAATTACCCTTCTGTAGTGATTTCTAGAAATTAAAAGTGAGTAATAATTTTTAAAACAGACAACAAAATCAGAATATCTTGAATGTATTCCACCAGAGTACATATGCTTTGTTTCCCTTTTCCTGAAGTTAAAATGTACTAAGATAGTCCCTAAAAACAATCTGAAGAAGCAAGAAATCTCTATTGTTTTCTCAGTTCTTACTTGGCTTGGTAAAATTTTCTGAGTTTATCTTCAGTGTGATAATTTTATTGTTCTTTCATTTTAACCCAATATTTAAACATTTTAAGTATACATTAAGATATTCTATAGAAAAGTAAGAATGAAACTGTTACATGACAATTATTTTAGCAAGGCTACATACAAAGGTGAAATATGCAGTAATTTTACTATTGGGATCAAAATCTCAAAAAAAGACTTCAGTTTATGGATCAGAAATTTCATTAAAGACATGACAAATACACATCATAAAAAAACTTTCTAATGATCTGTAGATATGCATCAGGTATTAATGGACATTTCTCATTTTTATCTTTCTTATTAGGATTACTGCTTGATAAAATGCCACAATGAGAAAGTATGTACCCTTTGATACATAAAACCAAGTTCTGTAACTATTTTCCATCTTTGTCTTGTGAAAATTTCTTTTATTCTAGAATGCTCTGGAATTACATTTTATACACATGTCTGTACATAAGCACTACTTTCTTAGAAGACGTTTTAAGAAACACAGGAGAGCCCATGGCTTAAAGAGAGCCCCTAACACAAAGCTGAAATAAATGAAGAAAGTAGGACAGAAATTGAGTTTTGAGTAAGGGTATAATTCCAACAAAGTCTAACTTTAGTCTGGTCTAGAATGATCTGTACTAGATAGTAAACCAGAAACCAGAGTGGTGCCTTTCATGTTAACCTGTGACTTGTTGCTACATGTCTGCAAATCATTTAGCATATATAATTCTGAGTTCTTAAAAACACATGTAAATATTTAACTATCTATCTAGATTTCATGATTTTATTGAGTTTTCCTGTTAATTTTCTTAATATGTTTTGGAACTTTTGTCAGATAAACAGATAAAAGATGCTTAATAGGTAGATGGTATTTTACTATGCTAGTATCAAATTCATGGTGAACATCTCAACTAGTTTCAAACACAAATAGTTTCAATTATTTTTATTATTCCTTATTTTCTCCATGATGTAATATTTCATAGTTTTTCTTCCTGTAACTGTGATAAAACATCATTGTAAAATTAATTTAAAGAAGAACAGGTTTAGTCTGGCTCACAGTTCAAAGGCAAATTCCATTATGTTGGCAAAGTCAAGGCAGCCAGGGGCTCAAAGCTATAGGCTATGCAACATTCATAATCAGTGTGCATCCTGACTGGAATACACAGTCCAGGATTCCATCGAGGATTGGTATCACAACAGTGAACATTTCTTACCATTTCAAATAATGGAATCTAGAAAATCCCACACAAGAATGCTGAGAAGCCTTCTCCAGGTGATGATCTATTCTGTCAAGTTGACAGTTGAAACTAACTACCAGCCTATATCAAACTGTGAGACAGTGTTAACACGTCCTTCCTTAAATTTCGATTGTCAGTTGTTTTGTAATGTCAATGAGAAAATTAACTAATACACTAGGCACTAGAATCCTGTTTGCAGTAGAATTGGACAGAATTTATCAAAGGAAAAAGTATTATATCACCCAAATCCAAATGAAAATCTAAAAAACTATCTTTTGCAAAAGTTAATACATCAACTCATGAGTGATATTTTTGATTTCTTATCTACCATAAAATGAACATATTTTACTATACAATATACGAGTATTTATTTTTACTTCAAAGTCAAGTGGATTCCTTGTTGTATTTTGATTAAAAGCTTTTTGGTGAATATGTATCCTTGATTACAGACCAGCAGAAACACTGCAAGAATGGGTGGTAAAAGTCCATAAAACATGCCTTTTATGTTTGTTCTAGATTCAGAATTCAGAAGTGTACACAAGAAAAATTAGTAAGTACGTACCCTAACTATAGAAGAAATTGTAGTAAAGACTCAAAGGAAACTGAAATTTTACTTAATAACTCCAAGAATTATGTTGTCTTTCTTTTTTGAATTACTTTATTTTATGTATATTGGTGTGAAGTTGTTGGATCCCCTGAAACTGAAGTTACAGTCAATTGTGAGATGTCACAAAGATGCTTAGAATTGGGTGCTGGGAACTGAACCCAGGTTCTCAAGAAGACCAATCTGTTCTCTCTCTCTCTCTCTCTCTCTCTCTCTCTGTCTGTCTGTCTCTGTCTCTCTGTCTCTCTGTCTCTCTGTCTCTCTCTCTCTCACACACACACACACACACACACACACACACACTCTATCTCTACCTCTATATCTTTCTCTTAGTTTTTCAAGACAAGTTTTCTCTATGTAACAGTACTGACTGTCCTAGAACTCACTTTGTAGACCAGGCTGACTCAATCTGTATTCTTAACCTCTGATCACTCTCTCCAGCTCACAGAAGAACTTGTTGCTCTTATTTGCAATTTAGAACTTAGTGGTAAACTTTCCCCATTGCTCATTCCCTACTATGTTCTTCCGTCCACACAAGATCCTCAAATTATATAAAATGTTTGGGGGTAACTCTAATGAAACTAATGAAAGGTTTGTATGATAAAAACTTCAAGACTTTAAAAAAAAGAAATTGAATAAACGTATCAGATAATGAGATAATGGAAATATATGCCATGCTCATGGATCAGTATGAACAACATAGTAAAAATGGTCATACTGTCAAAACCCATCTTCAGATTCAAAGCAATCTCCATCAAAATTCTAACACAATTGTTTTTATGTCTCAAAAGTACATTTGTCAACTTTGTAGGTTAAAAAAAACAAAAAACTCAGGATAGCTAGAACAATCCTGATCAATACCAAAACTGCTGGAGGTAACACAATCCCATCATCCCCGATTTCAAATTGTAATATAGATCTATAGTAATAAAAGTCACATGGTATTGGCATAAAAACTGACTGGTTGATCAATGGAATTGAGTTGAAGGATCAGACATAAATTCACACACCTATGGACATGTTAATTTTTTTGTAAGGAAGACAGAGAAAAAAGAGAACTGTTTTCCAAAAATTATCCTGGTCAAACTCGATGTCTGCATATAAAGGAATGCAAATAGACCCGTATCATCCTGAACAAAACTCAAGTCCAAGTAAATCAAAGACTTCAACATAGAACCAGATACACTCAACCTGACAGAAGAGAAAGTAGGGAAGAGCCTTGAACACATTTTCACAGGAGACAACTTTCTGAACACAATGTCATTAGCGCAGGAACTAAGATCAACAATTAATAAATGGAACCTCATAAAACTAAAAAAATTCTATAAGGCAATGGACACCATCATTTTGACAAAAAGACAGCCTATAGAATGGGAAATAATTTGTCAATTCTATAAGAATAGAAGGTTGATATGCAACATGCATATAAAGAAATCAAATTTAATAAACTTGTACAACCAAATCAGTCTGGTGATATCTTAGAAAACTTGGAATAGCTCTACCTGAAGACACAGCCATACTACTTCTGGGTATACATCCAAATGATTCCTCATCAAACCACAAGGAAGTGTCCTCATCTATGTTAATAGCAGCCTTATTTGTAATATCTAGAAACTGGAAGCAGCCCAGACGTCCCTCAACCAGGGAATGGATTAAAAAAAAAAAAAAAACAGTGGTACATCTACACAATGGAATACTACTCAGCCATCAGAAACAACAAAATCTGCAATTTGCTGCCAAATAGATGGAACTAGAGAAGTTCATCCTGAATGAGCTCACCCAGACTCACAAGGATGCACATGGCACCTATTCACTTATAATCGGATTTTTACCCATATAGTACAGGATAACTACACTACAGCCAATGCACCAAAGGGAACATGAACATAGACTTTGTTTCCTGCCAATGAGACACTTTTCCCTAGTGGTGCTGCCTTGTAGGCCTCCAGTGTATGAGGAGACTCGTGACCCTGATATGACTGCTGAACTGAGGTGTTATGTGCTGACTGTTATGTAGGGACACTCCACTCCAGAGGAGTGTGATGAAAGGGATAGCGGATAAAGGGTGGGAGGGCAGGACTGGGAGGGGTGGAAAGAAGGCACTGTGATGGAGATGTAACCTTAAGTAATAAATAAACATACAAAAATGAAAAAATAGATATTTAAAAAATCAAATAATCATATAGAACTTTAAACACATGGAGATGGTTAGATAGTAGAATGTTAAAGTCAGGTGCCAAATACATATGGACTGGACATTGGGAATGTATGCTAAGCCATATAACTCTTAAAATTGTGGCCTATTTATTTCTGTTGTTTTGTATTGTATTTATAGTTATAAGAAAAAGAACCATTTTTTGGACTGAAAGGGAGAGCTGTTGGGGGGAAAAAAGAAATACCTTAAACTAAAAAAAAAAAAAAAAAGAAAAGAAGGGAAGAGGATGGGGGCGTTGAGGGGGAGGAGGGTGGAAGGGTGGGACTGGAGGGGGGAGTAGGGAGGGGATTGTGATTGAGATGTAACTTGAAGAAATAAAAAATAAATTATTAAAAAAATCAAATAATCTAATTTAAAAATGAATACAGTTCTAAACCAAGAATTTTTAAGAAGAATCTCAATGGCTGAGAAACACTTAAGAAATGTTCAATATCCTTTCCCATTAGAGAAATGCAAATCAAAACCACTTTGAGATTTCCTCTTAAACCTGTCAGAATCATTAAGATCAATAACATAAGGGGCAGCTCATGCTGGTAAGGATGTGGAGCAAGGGGAACACTCCTTCATTGCTGGTGGTAGTGCAAACTTGTTTAGCAACTAATCAAATTAATGTGGTGCTTCCTCATAAAATTTAGAATGTATCTACCTTAAGTCCCAGGTATAAAATTCTTGAGCTTATACCCAAAGGATGTTTCGTCATACCGGAAGGACACTTGTTCAACAAGTTCATAGCACCTTTATTCATAGTAGCCAGAATTTGGATTAAAAATAAACCTGAAACTTAATGAAAAGGAGGTTGCATATCTGTGACCTTTGTGATAGCATTGATACGGTCTGATACCAAAGGTCCTGGTGAAATCAGAAGTAGCATCTATAGCTATGGCCTTATTCTCAATTGCATTAGGATAATGATCAGCTTAAAGTATAAGTAAAATGATTTAAGAGTCATAGTTCTGTACCTATGTCTGTACAAGTAGCTTTCATTTGGTAGATTTTATAATGTGGTGCATTACAATACATAATTTAGTTTTCTACTCAGAGAAGTGCAGATGTCCCAACGTACGCAACTATAGTTGTATTTTAACCTCCATCGATTATATGTTTTAAAAACTATTTTGGCCAAGAAATCTTGTACATTGTAAAAAAATTATTTTATGTTTTCCTCTTAGAAACACTAAATCTTCTATACTAACACTATGATTATGGAATCAAAATTAAATTTTTCACTAACGGTTTGTTTTCTTTGTTTCAGAGATATTTCAGTTTTCTCTCAAAATGTTTCATTTTTCTCCCAGAGTAATCTTACTAAAATCACGGTCTTTCTTATCCTATCACAGAGTATCAGTGTCTAAACATTTCTAATGGTTCCTTGGTGGCATGGTCACTTAATGATCAAATTAGAGCTCACTCATCCAGATCTGTGATAACAACAGTTAGTAGTCTGCACTCAGTTCTCCTGTTCAGATTTACTGAGCATCCAGGTGGAGTTCATTATTGTGAATCACCCTGCATGGTCCCCTGGCAGCAGATTAAGAAAACAGTCTAAATTGGAGAGGGCTTCGCTGCTAAACTTATTCCTCATTCAGAATGTGAGGACCCCCAGCACATTGCCACATACATCTTATCAGTAGCTGCCTTCTATCGAGGGACATCTCTGTTACTGCTTGCCCTGGTATTTGTACTATGCCTAAAATATTTATGAATCTGAAAGCTGAAAAGTTAGTTTTCCAGCTAATATATTGCATAGCTGTATGTTATTGGTTTGCAAATTCATAATTGGGAATTTACTAGTAACAAATTCCAGCTTTTGAACAATTGAATGTATTTCTTGAAATGGCAATGTTGCCCAAATTCCATCACTCTCTTCCCCGGGCTAGGATGGTTACAATGGAGGTGCAGCCTCTGGGGAGGGTGGATAGAGGATGGATGGAAGAATATGACATCAGTCACCAAGAGCCCCTCTGGCTGATTAACTAGCAGGTGTTAATAGGAACCCAAGGGAAAGCTCTCTAGTTCCCTTTAGCTAGAATGATAGTGACATGATTCAAGACCTGAAGGGTTTGGGGTCCTTTGAGGCTGGGGAAAGGAAAGCAGACTTGTAAAGTGCAAGATAAGAGGTGTGTTTTCCAGAAGACCTCTCTTAAGCATTAAGTGAAGCTGTTTTTGAAGATTTGTTCTAAATATTCTCATACAGATGTTCTGGGCATTTATTAAAAGAGTAATAAAATACACTAATCATTAAAATCACTGTTCATTTTCCAGTGGAGTTTTATTAGAAATAGATTTACTTCTTCCTTAGCATGCCATTTATCATATAAGTAAGCAAAGAAGTTATTGTGAGATGTCTTCCTCTCTCAAAGCAGTCAGGGATGTGTTTATGTGTCAAATACGAAGTACAAATAAAAGACAATGATATTTTGAGTAAGTGGTATGTTAAAATATATTGAACCTTAGATTCTGTTGGTCTGTAAAATTGACGTGTTCTGTTCCCTGTCTCAGAGGGATATCTTTTTTTTCCTTTATTTTTTATTTCTTCAAGTTACATCTCAATCCCAGTCCCCTCCCTATTCCCCCTCCAGTCCCACCCTCCCACCCTCAAGCCCCCATCCTCTTCCCTTTTTTTTTCTTTTAAGTTTAAGGTATATCTTATTTCCCCCTACAGTTTCCCCTTTCAGTCCAACAAATGGCTCTTTCTTTTATAATAATAAATACAATACAGTACAACAGAGTTAATTAGGCTACAGTTATGAGGGTTATATGGCTTAACGTACATTCCCAATGACCAGTACATATGTATTTGGTACCTGACTTTAACATTCTACTATCTAAACATCTCCATGAATTTAAAGTTCTATATCTGACTCAACATTCATACTAATTGCAACACAATTTTAAAAGTATCTTCTTAGATGTATAACACTCTCTTGACTCCTAAACAACTCAAAATTTAGTTATGAGACTCTATCTATCTGTTCTTCAATCACCTCAGAGACCTGAGAGGGATAAATATATCTGATTTTATAGGAAGTACAGGGTCTGCAGCTTCCCAAACTAAGAAATGACATACCAGTGGTTGCCTGGACAGTCCCCATTTTCTCTCCATACATTACAGCATTGCTCTTCAGTCGTTTGGCCCTGCTTCTCTGACAGACATTGATTGTAGAGCAGGGGTTATGAAGGACTTACCTACCCTGTCTTGGCAGAGCTAGGCTGTTGACTTACCTGCTTCTAGGTTTTGTCCTTTTTGGACAGCATTCAGAGGGATATCTTAATGCTAGAGTTTTATGTTGGATATTATACTATGCTTAAATATTTTTTAAAGAAAGCAGAGTTTTTGAAAGCAAAGTGCACATACCAGGAACACATGCAAATATTTAGCAATGTAAGTGCTCCCATTTGAAAATCAGATGTGTTATCTTCAAATCAGTTCATGCTAACATCATTAGTCTTTGCATTTTTAAATAAGTGGAAGAATAAAGCTTATATTGTTTTCTACCTCAGTTATCTTATATAACAAATGGCTGATTATGTTATATTTATATATTATAAAATTGATGGTCATTGGATCATTACTTAATAAATGATAGTAAGTATAATGTTGCGATAAATATTATAATGAATGTGTTTTGGGGAGTCATAAAGGCATACTCAGATTTAGAATACAATTATAAGTGAAATATTGAGCAATGTGTTCAATATTAGTTCATGTCAAAGCTTCAGTTCTTTGTCAGCGTCAAAATTTTCTGATTTTTGTCTTAGTCATACTAAAATTTATTCTTTTTTAATTTATAAATTCTGAAGAGGGCATAGTAGGCTTTGTGGTTCAGTGCCTCTCCTAACTGGTGAATGTAGAGAATTTTTCTCTAGTACACATTACATGAAAAATACCTCATCCACATTTTACTTGTCTCTCCTTATTGATGAGGAGTAAACCATCATATAGCCCAGATACAAACATTTCTTTCATAAAGCAATTAAAATATATGCCTCAACTCTGTGGCTTATATATTGATATTTTATTATTTTTCTGAAGTTGAAAAATAAAAACCATGATTTCATGAATATACACTCCTAGTGGCATCATTCTTGTTTAGTTGAGTGAATTAGTTTTCTATACTTCATTAAATAATTTATTTAATTTTGTTTCTTTTGTTAGAAAAATATTGAACTTGTGGGCTGGAGAGATGGCTCAGCGGTTAAGAGCACTGACTGGTCTTCCAAAGGACCCAAGTTCAAATCCCAGCACCCACATGGCAGTGCACAGCCGTCTGTAATTGCTCAGTGTGGTGGTGCACACCTTTATAAAAAAAAAAAAAAAGAAAAATATTGAACTTGTAATGCAAAAGAAAATTATCTATACATTTATAACTCAATGAACTATGAAATATACAAAATATATTTAAAGCTTTGAAAAGTTATTAAAATTAGAAATAATCCAGATGGATTTAAAATTTGGAAATATCATTAGGTACAATAGATATCTCTTAGTTTTTAACCTGTGACCGTTTTTAGTTCATGTAGCATAGAATTGCTGAAGCTGAAACAGGAAGACACACACTCTATCTACTACCTGTCAGAAGGTGGAATTCAGAATTTATAGAATGACTAGAAATAGAGGAAATTTTCTAAAAATAAAAGAGGGAAATAGAAGAAACACAAAATTGTCTTATAAATCTACACTGGCCATTATTACAACTAATTTTGAATTGTGGAGAATGCAAGGAAATTTCCATAAGACAAATAATGAAAGGCAGAAATTACTGAGTGAGATGTGAGGCCACAGTAAAGAGAAAATATATCATATATAGACCCACAGTTATCAACTGCTCCTGTCCTACCAACAAAGGCTCTAAATGATCTGAAGATCATGCAGCCAATGGCCAAAATAAAATTTGCCTATTTGCTGCAATAGTAATTTAATTTGAAAAACTAGTATGTACAAGGCCTGTTGAAGGTAAATCAGATCCATAAGGGATTGATTACGACTCTCCTGATGATTGGGTTGAGTATTTCAACTCACATGCTCCATCCTAGAAGACACAAAATCTAGTGAAATGAGTAACTGACATTCCAACATCTATTGTGAATGGCACAATCTTCATAATCGGGTGAGAAAATCTCCCTCCCTAAATAAGGCTCTAGATATTTCATGTATGGACTGGAAGATATTAATTATATTAGAAAGAAGATATCTTTAGCTTTCTCATATGAAGACAGATAAACTAAACACAATGCATGAAAGGAAGAAAAAATTCTTACCAAAAGTCACACACTCTGTATTATTAGTTTTAAAGGTTTACATTTTATACCAAACAACAAAAAATTTTTATATTTCATAAGCTATTAAAGTGAAGCAACATTGGCACAAAAAGTTTGCTCACTATCTATGGTGACTAAATTAAATTATTTCTTATTGTCTAGTATATTATTTTCTACTAACTTTCTATTAATGTTTATTATTAATAATTCTATTGACATTCTATTAACATATCTATTAATGGTGCTTATTTTTCATTAATTTATTTACTTTTCACTGTACATCTGATTATAGCCTCTCTCTTCCTCTCCTCTCAGTCCAAACCTCACACCTCCTCCCTTGTCGCGTCCCCCTCGACCAGCAAGGATGACGCAACTCACAAAAGCTCTTCTCAAGCAGTTAATTCAGGTCCCTTGAAAAGAGTCTTCTGAATCCCGGGCAGACCCAACCCACAGGCTAAATACTATATGAACAGCCAATCAAGTAAAGCCACGTGGTGCTATCTTAGAGGCCCACGTATGCGGAAGCAAGCCAGATCAGTGGTCTTAGCCAAAATATGGACTTGTTTACCACTGAGAGCACTCACCGTCGGGCTGGTGGAAGGCGGAAACCGGCGCCATCTTTAGGGCGCGGCACGTCGCAGCTCTCTACAGTTCCCCCTTTTTTAAATTTTTTCTAAAGTTGAAGAAGTCCCTGGAAAGGCTACGTAATCCCCATATCTGGGGATCTCACGGTGGGCCTGAGCCTGTAGGAGGGCGGTGCTCAAACTCTTACCCATCTCTGGGTCAGCCTCCCCACTCGGGACTGCCCTGTCTTAGGTGGCCGAGACTTACCCGTCAACTCCGTCATTGACTTGCCAGACCCCAATATCCATGGAACAAATACCTCAGTGGGCAGAGATTATGCTCAGTGAAGATTTAAGGCTTCACGGCAGCGAGCCACGCCTGAGGGGACTGGCCCGCCTCAATGGTGACAAGAGCTTGTATAATCATGGCTGCATTACGCTTTTGTGTGGCTCTCATTTTGTAGATGCACCATAGGCAAACCAGACAGGCTAGTATCATCAGTATCTCCAAAGAGCCTACGCCCGCCCACTCCTTAAGATGATCCATAGCTGTCTGTGTCCAGGAAGTCAAACCAGTAGCCAGGCTCAAATCCACCTGAGTGGAATTGATGTGGATGATTGCCGCTCTCAGCTCTCTCATCAAAATTTCAAGTTCAGCCGACCAATCCTGTAAGAGGAACTTTGACAATTGTCTAGACAAATTAGCAGCCTTTGTAAAATTTTGATGCTGCACGGAAGTAACACACAAACCTTGCAATTTCCACTAACACCCCAATTGTGCCAATTGCCAAAGAGAATCAATCTGTTCTTGTATTAAATCTATGCGTTGATTAACTATCATAAGGCCTCCTTTGAGATGAGAATTCATAGAGGTCTGAGTATCCAATGCCTGTGCTACAGTGGCTGAGATGTTATTCAAGTCATTGGCAGTCTGTATAGAACTAGACAAGGCAATAGCTGAGGCAGTAGCCCCCACAGCAGCAATAGTGATGGCAGTAACAATAGCTGCAGTGATGCCAAAATCTCTTTTAAACCTGAATAGCATCATGGTATTAGGGGCCTCTACAGGAACTGGTACATATCGAGGCATTCTAGCCACCACAGCCACAGGAAAGGCTGTGGCATTCCAGCATAGGGCATAAAAACATTTGCCCGGAGTGCATACTAACTTTTCTTCACCCAAGGATGCACTCCCATTACTTACAATCCACAGAAAAGGAGGCCAGAGACATACTGGCGAAGCTGAAAAGGTCTTGTTGCGGTAAGAATGAAACAAAGATTTCCAAGTACCAGAGCCACTACCGCTAGAAAAATCCAATTTGGTAGCGGACCCCAGGGGAAAATTACCTCTTTGATAAATTCCTCCCCCAAGCATAATGAGAGGTCCCAAGTCCATGCAACTTCCATTTACCCGACACAAAAGCCACAAATCAAAAGGATTGGTGGCAGTCTGCTGAGGATCCCTAGTAGATATATCAAGCATTCCTGTACAAGACTTATTCACTATATTACTAATCATGGGGCTAAAGGAAAAATAATCTTGTCGAACCCAAACTGCTCTGCGCTCCTGACATCCAGTCCAGGGAAAAGGTCCTTCCTCTCCTGTGGATCCTCTACAAAAAGGTGCCCAGCGTGGCTGTCTCGGGGGGGTCCTGGTCAGAGACTCGTGTGGGCCACCATCCTTCAAGGCGAGAACCGTTGCCTGAAAACAAACCACCACTCCTACTCCCAAACCTCAGTTGTGGTAAAAAATCTGCTGACTGCTGAGACAATTTAATACATTCTGTATTATCTGACCTATTGAAGCTCATTAAAAAGCACGGACTACCCTTCAAGCTGACGTTTCTATTACACTCTATAGGGCTTCTCTGATCATCAAAGGGAAGGTAGGGTAAGCCTAGGCTTCTATTACTGCTAAATAAGCGTGGAAACACAGTTGCATCATGTCTGACCGGCATCAGCTTTGGGAATATCGACAGGATCCCCCATCTCGGCTCGGTCATTCCTGACATACTCACTGCTACAATCACCAGGATACTTAGGAAGGTCTTCATGACGAATCTTTCTCACAAGGCGTTCAGGCACCCACACTGGATCTTGTTGATCCTGAGGAAAAACACAAACAGACCCTCTTGCCCATGTTAGCACAGGGTCAGGCCCCCGCCAAGAGCCTGTCAAAATATCCTTCCACTTCACCATGCTTTTAGGTGGACCATGGGAATCCTGATGTCTGTCCACTGCTGAGCGGCCTTGAGCATCCAAATTGAAAAAGTTTAAAGTAAATAAGGCTAAAGACATTCTGTCCTTGGGGTTACAGTCTTTCCCTATTCCCCCTTTTTGTTTTTGCAAGCATTCTTTCAAGGTGCGATGAGCATGTTCCACAATTCCTTGTCCTTGAGGATTGTATGATAATCCATGATTAAGCTGTACCTCCATCTGGTTGCAGAAGGAGACAAAGGACTGAGCTGTATAGGCTGGTCCATTGTCCGTTTTCAGCTGCTGTGGTTTTCCCCATGCAGCCCAGGCTTCTAAGCAATGTCTTATGACATTGCGAGCCTTTTCTCCACTCATAAGTGTAGCATGTATGATACCTGAGCAGGTATCCACAGATACATGAATATATTTTAAGGTTCCAAACTCTGAAATGTGGGTAACGTCCATTTGCCAGATTTTGAGTGGCATCAACCCTCTAGGGTTCACTCCCACACTGGGAGGATGATGATGAATCACACACTGAGGACAGTCCAAAACCACTTGTCTAGCATCTGCTCTAGACAAATGGAATTTTTGCTGTAGAGTTTTTGCATTTACATGAAGTAATTGGTGAAACTGTCTGGCTTGGTCCAGGAATGAGTTCCAAAAAATGCATGTCATCCTAGTCCATTGATCAACTTTATCATTACCCTCACTTAATGGTCCAGGTAATCCTGTATGTGCTCTGATATGTTGAATATAAAAACACCTTTTTCTCTGCCAGATTAAAACTTGTAACTCTTGTAATAAGGCACATACAGTACTACTATTCTTAATAGGACCTGCTAATTCTAATACTTTCACTGCGTTGACCACATAAACTGAATCTGAAATCAAATTGAATGCAAATTGACATCTTTTAAACACCTCAATTACTATTTTCAACTCTACTATTTGGGGGGAGCCCGGTTGAAATTGACATAACACGGGCTCTTGTCTTTCTATCAAATAGGCTCCACAGCCTGTCTTTGAGCCATCAGTAAACACATTTGGTGACCCTTGAAGTGGTAATGCTGAAGTAACCTTAGGGAATATCACTGGGTGCTCCTTAAAAAATGATAGCAATGGATGCTTAGGATAATGGTTATCAATCGCTCCTTCAAAGCTACATTGCAATATTGCCCAGTCATCTACAGTGCCACACAAAATCTTAATTTGATGACTGGAATAGGGCACTATTATACTGGCAGGAGCAACTCCAAAAGACTGCAAACATTGTTGGATACCATTCAAGGCTAAAGCAGCAACTGCAGTGGAATAATGTTCTATGGATTTTTTT
>CAJQZJ010034249.1:721025-813814 GCA_907164525.1 Lophiomys imhausi
TTGGAGAAATCTTTGAATAGGTCCATAATAATGGTCCGTCCTGCCATAACAATCCTGTAGGTTGACCATAGGTGGCAAATATGCACAATGCAATGGGCTGTCCTTCCTGCCATTTCTTTAGGAAGGCACTCTGTAACCTTTCTTCCACTTTACATAAAGCTTTTCTTGCTTCTTCTGTAAATTGCCTAGGAGAATTAAGTGCTGAATCACCTTTCAAAATATCATATAGGGGTCTTATTTCATAATTTGGTAGCTTCAAATAGCCTCTTACCCAATTGATATCTCCTAACACCTTTGAAAATCATTTAGAGTCTTTAAATTATCTTTTCTTATCTCAATCTTTTGAGGTATTATCTTTTCAGGTCCAACCTTCGCTCCTAAATAATCAACCACATTTTCCTTTTGAACCTTATCAGGAGCAATAAACAACCTTTTCTTTTTTAATAATTGAACTAATTCTTCATAGGCCCAATCTAACATTTGTTCACTCTTAGCTGCCAGTAAGATATCATTCATATAATGAACACATCTCAAATCTGGAAAATTCTTTCTCAAGGGAGCAATGGCTTCCCCCACATACAGTTGGCACATAGTGGGGCTGTTTGCCATGCCCTGGGGTAATACTACCCATTCAAATCGCTGATCAGGTTCCTCATGGTTACAGGATGGAACAGTAAATGCAAATCTCTCACTATCTTTGGCACACAAAGGGATGGAGAAAAAACAATCTCTTATATCTATAACTATAATGGGCCATGAGGCTGGCAAAGATGATAAAAGCGTCAAGCCGCGTTGCACTGGGCCCATGATCAGCATTTGTTGATTTATGGCACGCAGGTCATGCAACAATCTCCATTTTCCAGATTTCTTTTTAATGACAAAGATAGGTGTATTCCAGGGAGATACAGATGGTTTTATATGCTTTAAAGGCATCTGTTCATCCACCAACTCTTTGGCCGCATTCAATTTTAGAGAGGAAAGTGGCCACTGAGGAACCCATACTGGATCCTCCGTCTTCCAAGTTATGGGAATGCCCTCCTCAGTGGCCCCTAGGAAAAACCCAGGCCCTGTCTCTTTTGTCTTTGCTGCATAGATATGGGACTTTTCCGTCCCTGCAAATATTTTCCTATTCCAAAGCCTGGAGCATATCCCATATCTTGCATCATACGTTGGGCTGAATCAGAATAATCATTACTCAATTTAAATCCCATATCCTTTAAAAGGTCTCTTCCCCAAAGGGAGATAGGGAGCTCAAGTATATATGGCTGCATTTCTCCTGAGTGGTTTTCTTGGTCCTGCCACTTTAATAATCTTGCACTCATATCTGGAGTCTTAGCATAACCCAGGCCTTGAAGTGTTTGAGAAGAGGCTTGTACGGGCCAACCTGAAGGCCAGTCTTTCTTTGCTATGATACTCCTATCAGCCCCAGTATCCAAAAGGCCCAGGATCTTTTTACCATCAACTTTTAACTCCAAGACAGGGCGTTGGTCCAAATCCAGGGAGAGAAAAGTCAGATCCGTGCCTGTGGACCCAAAACTATCTTTTCCTCTCTCTTGATCCTTTGCCGCATAGCGATCATGTAAGCTCGGCAACATGATCAACTGAGCAATTCTATCTCCAGGAGAGATAGCTGTTATACCACGGGGGGAGGCTACCATGATCTTAACCACTCCTGTATAATCTGGATCTATAACTCCAGGATTGGCAATAAGTCCTCTCAAGGCTGATGATGACCTCCCTAACAGCAAACCAACTGTACCAGGTTCAAGGGGTCCTTTAAAATCTGTTTCAATTAACTGGACCCCCATTTGGGGCATTAATACGAGTCTGGTGGTGGAGCAGAGGTCCAATCCTGCTGAGCCTGCAGTGGCTCTCCGCGGTCTCTTGGATGGCGGAGGGTTGGCCATCTCTCTTGATTCTGTTCTTTGTCCTGATTCTCTACTGCCCCATATATTTGTGGGCCCTGAAGTCGTGGGCCCTGCTGTCCGTTTTTTGGACGAGCGCCACCATAACCTTGAGTTAAAGGCTGGTCGTGGATGTCTATCACTGAACGGCATTCATTAGCCCAATGGTTCCCTTTTTTACATTTTGGGCATAACCCCGGCTGCCTGGGGCGTTGTACACTTCCTGTACTTTCTGTACTCCTTCCCCTGGGGCACTGTCTTTTAAATTGTCCCATCTTGCCGCACTTAAAACAAACTCCTGAACTTCCTCCACCTTTTCTGGTCAACTGTATTACTGCGGCAGCAAGACCAGCATTTGTTAACGGCCCTCCAAGTTCTCTACACACTTTCATCCAGGCTTCTAGCCCTTTGTTCTTGTAAGGGGTGATAGCGGCTCTACACTCTTTGGTACATTGCTCATAGACAAACTGTTTTATTAGTGGCAAGCAGCATCCAGGTCACCAAAAATCTTCCCTGCTGCTTCCACCTTCGTGCCACAAAGTCTGAAAAGGGCTCCATGGGGCCCTGTAGAATCTTAGTTAAGTTCCCACTCACCTCCCCTTTATTAGGAAGAGATCTCCAAGCCTTGATAGCTATCTTGTTTATTTGCTCATAAACTTGAATAGGATATCCTATCTGCTGGTTGGCAAATCTCCCCTGCCCAAGCAGCATATCTCTATCCCAGGCTGGATTTCCATCTCTCTGATTAATGGCTGCTTGCTCAGTGGCATACTCAATCAAGAAAACTTTCCAGTCTAAGTATTGCCCTGGACTTAAGCAGGCGCGGGCCAGGCCACTCCAATCACTCGGAGTCATACAATATCTGCTTAATGCTTCCACTTGAGCCATTGTAAAAGAAGTGGTAATACCATAGGTAGGAACCGACTCTGCAAGGGATTTAACTACCTTAAAATCAAGCGGTTCCTCGCGTACCTGTTCCCTTGTGGGTCTTGGTATACCGGATAGGCAAACTGTAATTCTGTTCTTACTTGTGTCCACAACCCCGGGCAGAAAGATCTCCCTACTTTCAGGGACTGAACAGGCTGATCTATCTGAATGGCTTCTGGATATGGAGGGGGAGTTGAAGGCGCCGTGGCAACGGCTTTACTTACACCGACCGCCGCCAACGTGGCTGAAGGCGCTGCAGCAACGGTTTCACTTACATCAACTGCCGCCAACGTGTCTTTCTCTTTTACCCTTTTCTTTTCCCTTTTTCTAATAACAGTCCTCTCCAACTGTTCTATTAGAGCGTGTAGCTCCCCTTCAGAATCCGTGCCCTCTGAGTCCTCAAAATCTCTAAAATCTCTAAAATCTCTAAGATCGGGATAGAGAGGAACCTTCTTTTTGCCTCCCTTTTCACTGTCTGCCTGCTCAAATCTTTCGCCTTTGTTACTTTCCTTTTCACTGTCTACCTGCTCAGATCTTTCCCCTTGCAGCAGTTCCTAGGCTGATTCTCCCTCCTTGATTGCATTACAGCATCTCTGATCCTCTAAACAACTCCTCACCATCTTCCAAATTGGTCTTACTCCATGCTTCAGAGTCCCTTGCTCCCAAGCAAAATCCAAGTCCCTGCCTAATTTGTCCCAGCAGGATACCATAAGATTCCCGGACACCGCAAACCATGGAGCCACGGAATCACATTCATTCAAAAATCTCTCTAGGGTAGACTTCTTAATTTTCAAGTTCCTAGCTAAAAGTAGCTCCTGAAGAGCCAGAAAAATTGGATGTGACTCAGACAATCCCATGATTAAAAATTTACTTTCGGTTCGCATTTTCCCCGTGAAACTTTACCTTTTGTTCGCAACTTCCCGCGAAACTTTACCCTTTGTTCACTATCTCCGCAAAACTTTACCTTTTGTTCGCTATCTCCGCGAAACTTTACCTTGTGTTCGCTATTTCCGTGAAACTTTATTGTCCCAATTTATCCCAGGAACTTACCAGCGCACTGCCCCTGACTGCAGGAATTCTGAGTCTTTTTTGGTTCCCTGTACGGGCCACCACTTGTCGCGTCCCCCTCGACCAGCAAGGATGACGCAACTCACAAAAGCTCTTCCCAAGCAGTTTATTCAGGTCCCTTGAAAACAGTCTTCCGAATCCCGGGCAGACCCAACCCACAGGCTAAATACTATATGAACAGCCAATCAAGTCAAGCCACGTGGTGCTATCTTAGAGGCCCACATATGCGGAAGCAAGCCAGATCAGCGGTCTTAGCCAAATATGGATTTGTTTACCACCGAGAGCACTCACCGTCGGGCTGGTGGAAGGCGGAAACTGGCGCCATTGCAGCTCTCTACACTCCCTCATCCCTCCCTTCCTTTCTCTGGCACATCAAGTAGCAGCAGGACTAAACACTTTCTCCTCTCCCACTGAGGCCAGACAAGAAAGCCCAGATATGGGAAAGGGATATACAAAGGCAGACCACAGAGTTAGAGACAACCCCTGTTCCAATTGTTAAGGGACCCACATGAAAAACAATCTGCACACCAGCTGCCCATGTATAGAGGGCCTTGGTCCAGCCTGTACATGATCTTTGGTTCATAGTTCAGTCTCTCTGAGGTCCTATGGGCCCAGGTTAGTTTACTCTGTAGGTCTACTTGTGGTGCCCTTGATTCCTGCAGTTCTCTCAATCCTTCCTTCCATTCTTCCACAAGACTCCACAAGCTCTGCCTATTTTTTGCCTGCGGTTCTCTGCGTCTGTTTGCATTATATTCTGGAAGAAGCCTCTGAGAAGACAGTTATCCTGGGCTCCAGTCTGCAAACATAGCAGAGAATCATTAATAGTGCCAGGGTTGGCTTTCTTTCTTGAAATGAGTCTCAAGTTGGGCCAGTCATTGGTTGACCATTTCTTAAATATCTGTTCCATCTTTATTCCTAAACTTCTTATAGTCATAATAAATTTTGAGTCAAAGGTTTTGGGAGTGAGGGTTGGTGTCATTCTCCCTCCACTCAAGTCCTGCCTGGCTGCAGAAGGTGGCCACATTAGGCTCTATATTCGCCACTGCTAGAAGTCTCAGCTTGGATCACTCCCATATACTCCCAGGAGTCTTCTCTGTCCCAGAGATGCCACCTCAACAATTTTCATTCTCTCTCCCAACTTCCCACACTCCCACTCTCTCTACACCGGAACCCCACCACTGTTCCCATCCACAACCCCTCTTCCACTAAGTTCCATCTGACCATCTACTTCAGTTATCTATTTTATTTTTCCTTCTGGGTGAGATTCAAGCTTCGTACCTTGACCCTTCCCTTGTTACTTAGCTTCTTTGTATCTATGGATTATAGCATGTTTATCTGTACTATATGGCTAATATCCACTTATAAGTGAGTACATACCATTTCTGTCTTTCTATGTCTGGATTAGCTCACTCAGGATGACAGTTTCTAGTTCCATCCATTTGTCTGCAAATATCATGATGTCCTTGATTTTTATTAGCTGAGTAGTAATCCATTGTGTAAGTATACTACATTTTCTTCATCCATTCTTCACTTGCTAGGTTGCCTCCAGTTTCTGGTTGTTATTAATAAAGCTGCTAAGAACAAGTTGACAAGTTTCCTTGTGGTATGGTGAAGCATCTTTTGGGTATATGCCCAGTCGTGGTATATAGCTGGGCTTTGTGGTAGAATAATTCCCAATTTTTTGAGAAATTGCCAGATTGACTTCCAAAGTGGTTGTGCAAGTTTGCACCCTCATCAGCAATGGAGGAGTGTTCCCCTTGTTACACATACTCGCCAGCAGGTGCTGTCACTTGAGTGTTTTCCTTAAATATTCTGACAGGTATAACATGGAATCTCAGAATTGTTTTAATTTGCATTTTTCTGATGTCTAATGACATTGAACACTTCATTAAGTGCATCTTGGCCATTAGAAATTCCTTTGTTGAGTTGAACTCTGTTCCCCATTTTTAAATTGGGTTATTAGATTTATGTTTAATTTCTTAAGTTCTTTATTTATTTTTGATATTGGCCTTCTGTCAGATTCAGTGTTGGTTAAGATATTTTCTCATTCAGAAGTCTGCCATTTTGTCCTATTGATGGTGTCCTTTGCTTTACAGGAGATTTTGAGTTTCATAAGGTCCCATTTATTAAATGTTTATCTTTGTGCCTGAGCTATTGGTGCTCAGTTCAGGAAGTTGTTTTCTTTACCAATGTATTCAAGGCTAATTCCCAGTTTCTACTCTATTATATGTATTGTATCTGGTTTTATGTTGAAGTTTTTGATCAATTTGGACTTGATTTTTGTGCAGGTCAATAAATATGGATATATTTGCATTCATCTATATTCATATATCAAGTTAGACCAGAATCATTTGTAGAAGATGTTTTCTTTTTTCAATTGTATGGTTTTTGCTTCTTCATCAAAAATCAACTGTCTGTAGGTGTAGGGCTTATTTCTGTGTCTTCCATTCAATTACACTGATCACCCTGTATGTTGTTATGTCAATACCATGTGGCTTTTATTACTATTGCTCTATAGAACAGCTTGAAATCAGGGATGGTGATTCCTTCAGAGGTTCTTAATTGTGCAGGATTGTTTTTGCTATCCTGAGTTTTTCATTTTCCCATAAGAAATTGATAATTGCTCTTTCCAGGAATGTAAAGGATTGTGTTGGAATTTTTATGGAATTGCATTGAGTCTGTAGACTGCTTTTTGTAAGATGGTCATTTTTACTGTGTAAATCCTATGCATCCATGAGTATGGGAGATCTTTCTGTCTTCTAATATCTTTTTTTAAAAATTTCTTTTTTTGGAGATTTGTAGTTCTTGTCTTCCAGGTTTTTTGCTTGCTTGGTTAGAGTTACACCAACACATTTAATATTATTTCTGACTATTGTCAAGAGTGTTATTTTCCTCATTTCTTTCTTGGTCCATTTATAATTTGTATAAAGGAAGGCTACTGATGTTTTTAAGGTAATTTGTATCCAACCACTTTACTGAACCTGTTTATCAGCTGTAGGTGTTCTCTGGTAGAATTTTGGGGGTTACTTATGTATACTATGATATCCTCTTTGAATAGCTATTTGTTGACTTCTATATTTCCTATGTCTCCCTTGATCTCCTATAGTTATCTTATTGCTATAGCTAGAACTTACAATGCTATATTTAAGAAATATGGAGAGTGTGGGCAGCCTTGTCTTGTCCCTGATTTTATTGGAATTGCTTTACATTTCTCATCATTTAATTTGATGTTGGCTATTGCTTGTTCTATGTTGCCTTGTGTGTGTGAGAGAGAGAGAGAAAGAGAGAGAGAGAGAGAGAGAGAGAGAGAGAGAGAGAGAGAGAGAGAGAGATTAGGTATGGTCCTTGTATCCCTGATATCTCCAAGACTTGTAACATGAAGGGGTGTTGGATTTTGTCAATGGCTTTTTCTGCATCTAATGATATGGCCATGTGGATTTTTTTTTTCAGTTTGTTTATATGGTGGATTTCATTGATGGTTTTTCATATAATGAGAAATCCCTGAATACCAGGATAAAGTCTACTAGATCATGGTGGATTATGTCTTTGATGTATTCTTGGATTTGGTTTACAAGTATTTTATTGAGTACTTTTTATGTTTATTTATTACTTCAGGTTACATCTCTATCACAGTGCCCTCTTTCCATCCCTTCCAGTCTTGCCCTCCTACCCTCTACCCCATATCCCTTCTATCCAACTCCTCTGGAGTGGAGTGTCCCTACATAGCAGTCCCCCGCCCCAGTTGAGCCGTCATATGAGGGCCAAATGTCACCTCATACACTGGGGGCCTACAAGGCAGCACCACTAGGGCAAAGTGTCTCATTGACATGTAATAAAGTCTCTGTTCCTACAGCCACCAAAACAAGACCCCACTTAGCCTGTGTTGAGCTACAGATCAAGACTATACAGCCTCTTCACCAAAGTCCCATCCTTTATTGAGTATTTTTGCAACTGAAATTCTCTTAGTGTGTTTTAAGTATCAGGGTGACTGTGGATTCATAGAATGAGTTTACCCATGTTCCTTCTGTTTCTAGCCTATGGAATAGTTTAAGGAGTATGGGTAGTAGCCCTTCTTTGAAAGTGTGGTAGAATTCTGAGCTAAATACATCTGACCCTGGGATTTTCTTAGTTAGGAGACTTTTGCTTCTAGTTCCTTAGGAGTTATAGGACTATTTAAATCATTTACATGATCTTAATTTAACTTTGGTAAGTGGTATCTATCAAGAAAATCATCCATTTAATTTAGGCTTTCCAATTTTGTGGAGTACAAGCTTTTGAAGTAAGCCCTGATAATTCTTTGGATTTCCTCAGCGTAACTTGATATATCCACTTTTTCATTTCTGATTTTGTTAATTTGTGTACTGTATCTCTGCCTTTTAGTTAGTTTGGATAAGGGTTTGTCTATCTTGTCAATTTTTTTTTTTCAAAGAACCAGGTCTTGGTTTTGCTGATACCTTGTATTGTTCTGTTTCTAATGTATTGGTTTTAGACTTATTTTTGATAATTTCCTGTCATCTTGAATGTGTTTGTTATTTTGGTTCTATAGCTTTTAGGTGTGGCTTTAAATTGCTAGTATGAGATCTCTCCAGTTTCTTTATGAAGGCACCTGGCGCTATGTACTTGCCTCTTAGTTATGCTTTCATTGTGTCCCATAAGTTTAGATATGCTGTGCCTTCATTTTCATTAAATTCTAAAAAAGATTTTAATTGTTTATTTCTTTTTTCCCTGGCCCAGTGAGTATTCAATAGAGAGTTGTGCAGTTTCCATGAGTTTGTACAATTTCTGTTGTTTTTAAAATCCAGCTTTACTCCATGGTGGTCTGGTAAAATACAAGGAATTATTTTCAGTTTTGTTATATCTGTTGAGACTTGCATTTTGATTGACTATATGGTTAATTTTGGAGAAGGTCCCATGTGGTGCTGAGAAGAAGGTATTGTTGTAGTCCATTTTCTTCTTCCCATCCTCAAGCTTCCAGAAATAAGACTCTGAGACTCAAAATATATTTACAAATACCCAGGCCATATAGCTATGCTAGTTCCCTGATTAGCTTATAACTTAATTAACTCATTTATTCTAGTCTAAGTTCTTCCATGTGGTTGGTTATCTCTGCTCACCTAACAAAGATTTGTCCTCTTCCATGTTCCTGGTGAATCTCCTACTCCTGACATTCTCCCAGAATCCTCATTGCCTATCAGATGTCCTACTTTCGGTTCTACCTTTTCCTATAGGCCATACCTTTTTTTTTTTTTTTTTTTTTTTTTTGGACAAGTGGAATATCCACACAATACACAAGCTATTTCTTCTACAATGTATATTCCTTAGTGTTTGGGTAAAATATTCTGTAGCTTTCTATTAGGTCCATTTGATTCAAAACAGTAAGTAATTTTATTATTTCTGTTTAGTTTCTGTCTTGATTATTGGTGAGAGTGGTGTGTTGAAGTCTCCTATTATTAATATGTGGGGTT
The DNA here is from genome assembly GCA_907164525.1 of Lophiomys imhausi. NCBI lineage: Eukaryota > Metazoa > Chordata > Mammalia > Rodentia > Muridae > Lophiomys > Lophiomys imhausi. The sequence continues at coordinate 730,390 of CAJQZJ010034249.1, forward strand.
TGATATGTGATTTAAGCTTTAGTAATGTTTCTTTTATGAATATGTGTGCCCTTGCATTTAGAGGTATAGATGTTCATAATTGAGACTTCATCTTGATGAAGTTTTCCTTTGATAAGTATGAAGTGTCCTTCTCCATGTGTTTTGATTAATTTTGGTTGGAAGTTTATTTTATTAGATATTAGAACTGCTACTACAATGTTGTTCTTAAAATCTCAAACATTCGATTTTACCAATAAAGACCTGGCAAGCAGATGCTAGGTTGCAAAACTGTTAGCTTAGAGAGGCAAAGAAAGTAACCAACTGACTTCCTCTTTAACAACTTCCAAGAAGGAAAAAGCCAGCTATCCTTCTCCACATTGTCTTTAAAACCCTTCAACCTGAATGTCTCTCCTTTCTACTTCTGGTGTATCTCTTTATCTATCCTTTTGATTTCCTCTCACTATCTATGCTTTTCTTATGTTCATTCCCTGTCAACTGGTTCCTCACTCTGCCTTTTTTCCTATGATTCATATCATTTAATCCTATTTACAATAAATAGAAAGCTCTTCAATTAAAGGTGTATGCTAGAGCTGAGCCACATCACAACTACCTGTTTAAAATAAGCAGAAAGCTCCTGGATTAAAGGTGTGTGTAGGACTGAGACACACAACAACTAGAAGCAGGTTTTTCCAAGACACAATACCAGTGTTCACAGTGTGATCAAATATCATGGAACACTCTAACTTGCTTCTTGGGGCCATTTGCCTGGAAAACTTTTTTCCAGCCCTTTACTCGGATGTAATGTCTATCTTTGTTGCTGAACTGTGTGTGCTGTAGCAGAATGATGGATCCTATTTTAGCATCCATTCTTCTAATTTTTGTCTTATTATTGTGGAATTGAGTCCATTGATGTTGAGAGATATTAATCACAATGATTGTTAATTTTTATGTTTGATGTTGGAGAGAGAGAGAGTTTTCCCTTCTTTTGGTTTGCTCACATGGGTTAATTATTTCCTGTGTTTTTTGGGGTGCAGTTAACCTCCTTGTATTGGAGTTTTTCTTCTAAACTTCTGTAGGGATGGATTTGTGGAAAGTTAGTGTTTAACCTTTTTTCATGGAATTTTTTTCTCATCTATAGTGATTGAAAGTTTTGCTGGATATAGTAGTCAGGGCTGAAATCTGTGGTCTCTTAGAGTAAATAAGACATCTGTGTAGACCCTTCTGACTTTTAGACTCTCTTCTGTTGGAAATCAGGTGTATTTCTGATAGGTCTGTCTTTCTATGTTACTTGGCCTTTTTCCTTTGCATGTTAAAAGCTCTTTGCTCTGCACATTTAGTATTTTGGTTATTATGTGGTGGGAGGATTTTCTCTTTTGGTCCAATCTATTTGGTGTTCTGTAAGCTTCTTATATGTTTACAGGCATCTCTTTCTTTAGGTTGAGGAATTTTTCTTCTATGATTTTATTGAAAATATTTCTGGGTGCTGGAGCTGGAAATCATCTCCTTTTCCTATTCCTATCATTCTTAGGTTTGATCTTTTCATAGTGTCCCAGATACCTTGGATGCTTTGTGTCATGTTTTGTTTTTATTTAACATTTGTGTGATGTACAATTTCAATTGTGTCTTCTACACTTGAGATTTTCTCTTCTACCTCTCATATGCTGTTGGTGATTCTTGTGTCTGTAGTTACTGTTCCTTCCCTAAGTTTTTCATCTCCATGATTCTCCCAGTTTGTGTTTTATTGCCTCCATTTCCATGTTAAGGTCTTGAACAGTTTTATTCATTTCTTTCCCCTATTTGTTTATGTTTACCTGTATTTCTTTAAGGGATTTATTCATTTCATTTTTAAAGGTCTCTATTCTCTTTATAAGACTGAATTTAAGGTTATCTTCTTGTGTTTTGTCTGTGTTAGGATATCCAGGGCTTGTTGTAGTAGGATAGCTGGACTCTTCTTTTGCCATAATTCCATGGCTTTTGTGGATTGAGTTCTTATGCTGGCCTTAAGTATCTGGTTATCTCTGGTGTTGGCTGAGAGTTTCTGATGGAGTCAGGACTCCTGAGGGAGACAGGCAAAAGGTTGGGCCTGTCACACAATCTCAGGGAACAGTATCCTGCTCCTCTCTGTTGGCTTTGCCCCATGTGGACCAGGCAGGCAGGGATTTGATGGACAGAGGTCTTATATGTAGGTTGCTGGAACCCTGAAGGCATCCTTGGGAAATCAGGCAATGGAGCTCAGGGGACAGTGTGCTGCACATCTCTCTCTCTCTCTCTCTCTCACACACACACACACACACACACACACACACACACACACACACACACAAACTACAATAAGAAAAATAACCAGAAGCAAGCAATAGCAACAGAAATTTCAGAGAAAACCCTGGAGTCCTGTTTGTTTTTACCAATTATTACTGGGCATGAAGGCTGCCATGGAGTGTGTCAATGCTGTTTTTAAAAACTAAATAAATCCCCATCATTCTACTTTACCAATGAAGACCCAGGAGATAGATACTGGAATGAAAACCTGGTAGCACAGAGAACCAGAGAAACCACTCAGCTGATCTTCCTATTCCACCAACATCCCAGAAACAAAAAGTCTTCCTACTCAGCTCACATCCCAGAATGAAAAAGCTTGGTAACTCACCCAGCTGACTTACTTATTCAGGTGAAAACCCTAGAGGAAGATGCTCAGAAGCACATAGAGGAAGAACCCTATAAGAAGAAAACCCCAAAGGAGAAAATCCAAAGGAAGATGTTTTGAAGGAATAAGAATTCCGAAGGAAGAAAAACTTCTGAAGGAGAAAACCCAAAGGAAGAAGCCTGGGAGGAAGAAAAACTTTGAAGGAAGAAAAACTCCAACTCCTTCTCCACACTGTCTCAAAAACCTTGCAGCTCAATGTCACTCCTTGCTGTTTAATCCCTGTCAACTGGTTTCTTGCTCTGCCTCTTGACCTAGGGTTAACTTTATTTAAACCTGTGTACAGAAAGCTCTTGTATTAAAGGTGCATGCTAGGACTGAGGCACAACATAACCACCTGTTTATAATAAACAGAAAGTTCCTGGATTAAAGGTGTGTGTTAAGGCAGACCTACACCACAAGTACTTGTTTAGAGTAAGCAGAATGTTCTAGAATTAAAGGTTGAGCTATCCCACAATTAGAAACAAGTTTTTACAGTTTGCAATCTTGGGATTCACAATGTGATCAAATCTTCTCCAACCAGCCAATATAGTAAGTGTCACTCCATTAGAAATCTAATATCCTCTCTCCTAGCAGGTATCAGTTGAAATATATCTTGCTTGTTAGAGGTAGACTTTGTATTCACTTCTTTTTCTCCTTTCTCAATTTTAGAACTTTTGTCTGGTATAAACATGTACACTCATGTGTGCTGTCACAGTTTTTGTGAGTTCATATATGCATTTGCACTGTTGTGTCCGGAAGATGCTGTTTCCTTGGGATCATTCACTATCTCTGGCTCTAACGATTTTTTTGCTTCTTCTTCCACATAGATCTGCAATCCTTGGGGAGAAGATTTCTATAAAAGCATCTCACATGGAACTGAGTGTTCCAAAGTCTCTCATTCTTTACACATTGTCCACTTGTGGATCTCTTGTTAATTAACATTTACTGCAAGAAGTTTCTCTAGTGAAATTTAAATGATGTATCACTCTATAATTATGGCAATATTACATTAGACATCATTGATAATCCTATTAATAGATAGTATACTAATAAAATTTCATACACTAAAATATTTGATTACTTGAGAAATAGTTGCACCAGGATGCTCTATCTGCTGAGATAATTATCAATTACTATCTATATCTTAAGTTTCAATGACTTTGATCCCATGGTAAATATACTTATAGCTCAATGGGATACTATTTTGCAGTATTTCCTACTATCATAATGTTGTTCCTACTTTTCTATTTTTGTTTCACACTCTCAGTATAGTGATAAGTTCCAGGGATACAGTTTTGGCTGTATTTACTGTAACAAAACAGATTCTTGGGGTGTAAGAGCTGCTGTATGTATATTTTTGTTGACTTAATGATTGAATAAATAAATATCAATAAATATAAAATCATTTGGATTCCAAAACAAAAATAAAAACATCTAGTGAGTGATAACCTTAGTTGATGAAGTCCTTGCCACTCAAAATGAGGATCTGACTTCAAATGCTAATAAAAGATCATTAAAAACCACTAGACATGGTGGCATGCTTGTAATTCCAGAACTGTTGGGGCAGAGACAGAGTATCTCTGGGGCTCATTGACTAGCCAGCCAGGTCAAAACATCAAACCTTAACATAGTGAGAAATTCTGTTTCAAAGAATACTATGAACCGAATCAGTGGCTCATAAGACAAAACAGTTGATGTTCCTTTCTGGCTTCCACATACACAGTCACATTTTTCATTACCCCTTTTACACACACAGACACACACGAAGGCTATCAATATTTCTACTTGTGAAAGTGATAAACTGTGCTTATCACGGCACTAAATTATTAACTTTAATTTTAATATTAATTCTGTATTGTTATTATGTACACCTGTTAGTAGGAATGGTTCTTTGATAATTATGTCATCACTGGACAGATATGAAAAAAAACTAACCAACTTGAGATGGTTTCAGAGAACTTCATATACAATTAATTACTGAATTTAAACTTAATCAGTGTTAATGGAATATAGGCAAATGCAAATGCCTTTTCCGATTCTTAGTGACAAATATGTATAATATAATAAATTTTTAGGTTTGCATATAGATAATATCTTCACAACTATTACTACTAAGTACATTACAGTTGAATTCTAGAAAATGCTGTTAACAAAAATATGTATATAACTAATTTTGTATTCATACATAAATTTTGAGTTGTTTAGGAATAAAGAGGGTGTTCTGAATATCGGAAGACGTTTTCAAGATGGTGGTGCAAGTTAGGATGGAAGCTGAGTTGGATATAGAACTTTAGACTCATGGAAATGGTTGCATAGTAGAAGGTTAAAGTAAGTTGTCAAATATGTATGGACTGGACATTGGGAATGTATATTATGCCTTATGATTTTAATAATTGTGGCCAAATTATGCTTGTTGTTTTGTGTTATATTTGTTGTTATAAGAGAAAGATCCATTTGTTGGACTGAAAGCTGTTGGGGGGAAAAAGATATACCTTCAACTTAAAAAAAAGTAAAGGAAGCATATAGGGGTGTGTGAGGGGGAAGAGGGTGGGAGGATGGGACCAGAGAGGGGAGTAGGGAGGGGATTGTGATTAAGATGTAACTTGAAGCAATAAAAAATATAAAATTTAAACAAAAGAAAAAGAAAGAAAAGAAAAGAAAAAGAACAACAAAAAAAGGGCTACCAGAAAAAAAAAAAAAAGACAAGAAGTGTCACTACTATACAATGCAAGGCAACAAAGTAAAGGTCTTATAAAAGTGTAAATTTTGGTAAATCATAAATTTGGCAAATTTTATATAGAATGTTTTGTTGAATCACAAGAAAAGCTGAACACATATTTTCCAAAAAACTACATTTTGTCAAGATTTTAAATTTTTTCATGAATTTGTCATCATCATACAATGAGTTTTTGAATTGTAATTCATATAAATATCCACTGTGAGAATTATTACAAGTCTCATATATTCTTTTTTAAATTCTTATATATTCTTATTTAGAATTTTTTCAGATTTTTTAAAATGTCTATTTTTTAAAATTTATTTATTTAAAATTTGTTTATTTATTTAAAATGTTTATTCCAGTTACATCTTCATCAGAGTGCCCTCTCTCCATCCCTCCTGGTTCCACCCTCCCACCTTCTACTCCCTCTCTCACAAACTACAAACTCTCAGTAAAAATTCCAGTTCAGGGATTGTCTTTAAACATTCACCCAAGTCACTGACTAGGTACAGTGCTCATATTTGTCACAATATCTAATGTAAATATTTCTAATATATTCTGTTTTATATGGTCTAATGACAACACTGAGAAATAGTTATGGTAAATGTAATGTGATAAATATGCAGTAAAAATGGCCATCCATATACTCAGTTCCTAAAGCTACATAACATAACATAACTAGGGCATCAACACAGTTAACATAACTAGATTGTTTGACTTTAAAGGATGTTGTACATTAAAACTGCTGTTCATTAATCCCCCTGAGAATTACTCATCTTTATCACCACAATTGTTTCTCTTACCTAAACTGGAAAAGAAAAATTTAACAGATGACTAACTCAGGAAGAGACTTTTGAAACTAGCACATACAATAATATATTCATGATTAATATTAGAGTAAATTCAAAATCATCATATAATAAAATATCTCTCTTCCTGTACTGAAATCATTGATTTCTTATATCAGATCACTAGGGTAGACATATAGAGGCAAATCTAAATCTGCAAAAAGAAAAAAATAATAAAATATTAAAATCAATAAGATTCAGAAGACTTGGATACTAGTTTTTTCCAAGTGCATACAGTTAGTCATCACTGAATAGAACTGGCAAACAATGTTACAATTTGCATTAAATACAGATGTTTCCTAATTATAAACATTTTAACATAACTATATTGTTAGACTTTAAAAGATGCTGTCTGTAAGGCAAAGGACACCATTAATAGGACAAAACACCTACCTACAGAGTAAAAAAAATCTTCACCAACTCTACATCCAAGGGCTAATATTCAAAATATATAAAGAACTTAAGAAATTAAACACAGGCAAACCAAATAGTCCAATTAAATTGGAGCACAGAGCTTATCCAAGAATCCTCAACAGACGAATCTCTAATGGCCAGGAAGCACTTAAAGAAATGGTTAGCATTCATAGTCATCAGTGAAATGCAAATCAAAAGGACTCTGAGATTCCATCTTACACCTGTCAGAATGTTTAAGTTTAAAAAAAAAATGACAGCACATTTTGCTGAGGATATGGAGCAAGTGGAATATTCTTTCATTGCTGTTGAGAGTGCAAACTTGTAGAACTACTTTGGAAATCAATCTGGTAGTTTCTCAAAATACTGGAAACAGTTCTTCCCCAAGACCCAGCTATACTATGCCTGGGCATATAATCAGAAGATGCTCCATCCTACCAAAGGACACTTGATTAAATTGTTCATAGATGCTTTACTCATAATAGCCAGAAATTGGAAACAACCTAGATATTCCTCAAGTGAAAAATGCATGAAGAAAACATGGTACATTTATTCAATGGATTATTATTCAGCTATTAAAAACAAGGACATCATGAAATTTTCAGGCAAATGGATGGAACTGGAAAAGAACATTCTGAATGAGTTAACCCAGACCCAGAGAGACACATATGGTTTGTACTCACTCATAAGTCATTATTAACCATACAGTACAGGATAACCATGCTACAATACACATACCCAAGAAGTTACATAGGATTATTGATTATTGAACCCCACTAAGAAGGAGACATAAAATGGACATTGGAAGTGGAGGGAGAGAGGAAACTGGATGGGAGAGGGGTTTAATAGATGACAGGAGAAATCAGATTAGGGGAGAATAAGGATGGGGAGTGAGAGGGCTGAGCGAGAAAAGGAAAACTGATGGAGCACGGCATCTCTGGGACGAATTGGAGACCTGGGAAGAGGAGGCTTCTGGAATGATACTGGCATCATTTTAACTGAGATGCCTAGCAGCATGGGATACTGATACTGAAGTGGCCACCATCTGTGGCCAGGGAGGATGTTCAGTGGAGGGAAAGGGGACCAACTCACCCAAATAGCTTTTGACCAAAAATTTGTCCTACCTACAAGATATGCATGGATAAAGATGGAAAAGAGATTGAGGGAATGGCCAACCAGTGACTGATCCACTCCATGGGAGAGACTCAACCATTGACACTATTAATGATACTCTACTAACCTTGCAGACATGTACTAGAATTACCATCATCTGTGAGGCTTCATCCAGCAGATAATGGAAACAGATTCAGGGAGACCCACAGGTAAATATTAGGCAGAACTCAGGGAATCTTGTAGAAGAGTTAGGGAAAAGATTGAGGGAGATGGAGGGGTCAAGGATACCACAAGAAGACCTACAGAGAGAGCTAACCTAAGCGCATGAATGCTTATAGAGACTGAAACACCAACCAAAGAGCATGCATGGATTGAAAGTAGGCCTTCTACACATATGAAGCTAATGGTCTGCATGGTCTTCAAGTGGGTACCCTAACAATTGGAGTAGGGGTTGTCTGATGCTTGGACTTTATTGCCTGCCTTTAGATCCCTTTCCCCTACCAGGACTGCCTTATGTGGCCTCAGTGAAAAAGAAGGTACTTAGTTCTGTTTCAACTTGATGTGCCCGGGCCAGTTGGCACCCCAAGGAGGGGGCTCACCTTCTCTGAGGAGAAAGAGACAGAAAATGGAGGAAGTGGGTAGGAGGGTGTATTGGGAGGAAAGGAGAGTGTGGAATGTGATTAGGATATAAAATGAGCAAATAATTTAATTAGTAATAATGAAGTAAAAAACGAATATCCAAGTCGTTAGGAAAGTAAAAATGGCAGTAATTTTATTTACATAACCATAAATGTGACTTGGAAAATAACTAAAATTTTCTCAAAATATTATTCTAACAAGATCTTGAGAAAACATTGTCAAATAATGAGCATTTTATTAATAAATTATTTTATTAGTACCTAAAAATCCTAAAGTAAATCTGAAAAGAAACGAAGCAAATTGAAAACCCTTGCTGAAAATTAACAGTAGGAAAAATGTAAATATGAATGCATTCTTTATTTTCTTTCAAAAAAATATACCTCAGATGAATATAAGCCAATTCATTAGATGGCCTTGAAGTAACTATTGAGACTTAGATTGGCCTTCATACTAGTAAAAGCTTGTTAACAAAATAACACCATAAAGATCATAATTATACATATATTTGGACTCCTGGTGAAGCGAGTAGGAGTTGAACAAAGAAGATTTTCATCATATAAAACTTAAAAAATCTTATTTTTGTTATCACTACTAGTGTGGTGGTGGTGGTGGTGTGTGTGTGTGTGTGTGTGTGTGTGTGTGTGCGTGCATGCACGCGCGCGCGTACACACACGCATGGATTTGTAGAGGTCAGAAAATATTGGGGTGTTGGTTTGATTTTGCCACTATGGAATCTAGAGATTGCACTCAGTCATCATATCCACAAAGCAAGCACATTTATCTGATCAGCCTTCTTGTCAGCCCTATATAAACTGTCTAATAGATAATATGCATGGAGAGATAGTGATTGTAAGATATGGATAGTGCTAGAAATAAAGAGACAATAAAAAAGTAGAGAAATTAAAAATGCAAAGGGACAGAGAATACTGAAAATCCCTTTCCCCTGGCTGGACTGCCTAGTCTGGCCTCAGTAGAAAAGCAAGTACTTAGTTCTGTTGCAAATTGATGTGCCAGGGCCAGTTGGTACCACGCGGAGGGGGGCTCACCTTCTCTGAGGAGAAGTAGAGGCAGAATGGGGGATAAAATAATTTATTTTCAGAACTATTTCAGGATTTATAAATATTAATAAAATAATTTATTATTAACATGCTTGTCATTTGACAATGTTTTCCTCAAGATCTTGTTAGTATAATATTTTGAAAAAATTTTAATTATTTTCCAGGTTGCATTTATACTTATATAAATAAAATTATATGCATTGAAAAAACATTATATTTTTATATTGGAATGACATTATACTTTATTTATTGTCTGTTAAATTTGCAAATCACTAATCTCATTGCACTTTTTTCTCTCTAAATGTTATAACTTGCACCTTAATGAGTCTCCATATTCCTCAAATATCGAAACAGTTAATGTACTATTTATTGATGCTTCCTGTGCTTGATGTTTTCTATAGCTTTTCACAACTTTCCAAAAGTGCAGGTGGCCAAATCATTTCTTTCAGAAGTATGCAGATTGCTGTTCCTCAAAACCCACTCCCTCAATGTTGCTAAATACATAACCATGAGAGATGAGGAAGATATTGAGTCAGAAAAATCTTGAAGGACCAAGACACCAAAATAAGTGCATTTTCAACTCTTCTGACATCTGGTACTCAACATGAAACTAGAATATTGAAACATTGCTAAAGAATTCTTATTTCAAAAGATTGATTCAAATAAATATATACTAATGCCACTAGCATGATAATAAAGAGAAAATTCATCATTGATGTATTAATTTAAACAAAACTATTCTAAAATAATACTTTATAACAGTAGAATATAGTTTAGACATGAAGATTCCTTTACAAATAATTTACTTCTCATCAAAGAAAGTTGATTTTCCTCTCAGTCCTAAATTGAGCATTATAGATTTAACTACTGTGAAAAAAGTATTTCATATTTTCAAGTCAAACTCCACCCCCACATTATCATTCACAATGACAGTATACTAATTTAAATATAGGAAATACAATATTTAGAATAGAATACCTCATTCTATGATAATTAGAAGAATTTAAATATCCTACATTTTATTTAAATATTATAATAACATCATCCACATAAACAACTATTATTGTGTATATATATTATAAAATAATTTTTAACTTTTTACTCATTCCTTGTGAATTTTACATCATTCATTCCAATACAACTTATTTCCTTGTCCCTACACACCTGCTCTCTGCCCTTGCAACCTCCCCTCCAAAAGAAAAAAAAAAATCACATTGTGGAATCTGTAATCTATCAGAGTGTGACACACAGTACATCCTTTTGTCCACACTTCTTACTTGCAAATGTTCATTGAAATGAGTCATTGGTCTTGTTTGAGGCCTCTGACTTCTGTTCTATCAATTTTGGATCCTCACCTGGACTCCCCTTGGATATCCTTTTGTTGCCCTGTGTCATGCAGATCCTGCAGCTTTCGTTCTGTAGGACTGGCCCCTTCATTCACTCCAGCATTTCGTAGATGGAGTAGATATTGGGGGTGGGCCTCAAAGCCCTGGAATTGGACCTGGATGGTAGCTGAGCTGGTAAGCCCAGCAGCTCTCCTGCACGTACACCACCAGGATGGACTTTCCAGCACTGCTCTGAGTAGCCCACCTACTACATCAGACACCTGTGATAAAAGAATAATGGTAGAGGGATTACCATTCACATCTTAAGATATATTATATACCATGGTAATTTACTTGATAATATCCCAAATCACTGCTTCTCAAATACAGAATACTAAAGGATAAGAACCCGGTTTCATGGTCATTGTTTGCTATTTTACTGTAGCTGTTTTGAAAAAAAAGTTATGAAAATAATGTGATTTCACTTTTTAAAAAATCCTTAGTTTTGTTCATTAAAAATTTTAGAGCTAGCCGGGTGGTGGTGGTGCACGCCTTTAATCCCAGCACTTGGGAGGCAGAGGCAGGCGGATCTTTGTGAGTTCGAGGCCAGCCTGGTCTACAAAGTGAGTCCAGGACAGCCAGAGCTACACAGAGAAACCCTGTCTCGAAAAACCAAAAAAAAAAAAAAATTTAGAGCTAAATATTAGACAGCTAAAAGCATCATTGTATAATTAACATGTATCATAAGGGCTCCTGACTCATGATTGTTCCATATTAATTAATCAGAAGTATCCTAAGCACATTTTGCTATAAAATTTGTAAACTTTTACATGTAGATACTGTTGAAACTTTTAACTCACAACCAGGTAGTACCTTAGATATATAATGATAAAACTTGTTCTTAAGCACTACTTTGGATAATAAATATTTCTTGAAAATCAAGTGTTCCATTAGAGATCTAGTGTGACAAGATAGTATAGTATACACTTTTTAAATTTTAAAATGGAGGATGAGCAATAAATCCCTATATAGTATGCATACTTCTCCTGTCAAAATTACCAGATGGCTTTGTCATCAAAATCAAAAAGTGGAAGATGTAGATAGATGTTCTTATTTCTGATAACCAATGACAAATATTTTGTGATTTTATTCTCTACAATTTTCTTCTATGCAATGTCTTTGTCATTCTGTTGAACACATTTTCATTAGTATTTAATTATTATCTTGCTTATAATTATGATGATTTTGTGCTTGCAGATAGACAGGTTGCTGGAGAAGTACTTGAGAGTTGTCTACCCTGATCGTAAATCAGCACAAAGAAAGAGAAACTGGGCCTAGCATAGACTTTTTTAATGCTTATTTATTACTTCAATTTACATCTTCATTACAGTGCCCTCCCTCCACCCCTCCTGGCTCCACCCTGCCACCCTCTGTCCCTTCTCCCACCTATCCTAGTCCTCTTGCGTGGGATGCCATACATATCAACCCCCTTCTTCCTCTTGCCCTAGGGGACAACATGGCCATTCCACTAGGGCAAAGTGTCCCACCAACAAGTAACAAAGTCTATGCTTCTGTTCCTTTCCATCTGTTGGATGTAGGATAGTTATCCTGTATTATGTGGCTAAAATCCAGTTATAAGTGAATAGATGCCATGTGCATCTTTATGGGTCTGGGTTAGCTCACTCAGGATGAGCTTTTCTACTTCCATCCATTTGGCAGCATATTGCATGATTTCCTTGTTTCTGGTGGCTAGGTAGTATTCCATTGTGTAAATGTATAATGATTTTTTTATCCATTTGTCCATTGAGAGACATATAGGTTGTTTCTAGTTTATAGCTCTTACAATAAAGCTGCTATGAACATACTTGAGAAGTGTGGGGAGCCACAACCCTAAGATGGCGCCTGGCTTAATGCCAGAAAGCTCAAGCTTAGCTGTAAACAAGCCTTACTTGGTAGCAGCTGCCTAGCCCGGTGTGCTTCCTCCTTTTGTGAGCCTATCTTGGATCACCAGGTGGCATGATCTGATTGGGTTTGAGTAGGCATATAAGGGCTTGGGGGAGGAGAAGCAGAGACACAAGCAGAGAAGCGGATGTACAAGGTTCCTGAATAAATTGCTTGAAGAAGAATCGTGGTTGTGTCTTTCCTGCTGGTCAGGGGGACGCGACAGAGAAGATATCCTAGTGGTTTGGTGAGGTATAATTTGGATGTATAACCAGAAGTGGTATGGCTGGGTCTTGAGGTAGGGCTATTCCAAGTTTTCTAAGATATCACCAGACTTATTTACATAGTGGTTGTACAAATTTGCACTCCCACCAGCAATGGAGGAGGGTTTCCCTTTCTCCACATCCTTGCCAGAATGTGCTATCATTTGAGTTTTTGATCTTTCTTAGCCATTCTGACAGGTGTGAGGTGGAAGCTAAGAGTAGTCTTGAGTTGCATTTCTCTGATGATTAAGGATGCTGAGCATTTTTCAAGTGTCTCTCAGCTGTTAGAGATTCCTCTTTTTGTGAATTCTCGGATTACCTCTGTTCCCCATTTTTTGATTGGATTGTTTGGTTTCTTGGCATTTAATTTCTTGAGTTCTTTGCAAATTATGGATATTATGCTTCTGTCAGATGTGGAGTTGGAAAAGATCTTTTCCCAATATGTAGGTTGCCATTTTGTTCTAATGACAGTGTCCTTTGCCTTACAGTAGCTTTTCAGTTTCATGAAGTCCCATTTAATGATAACTGGTCTTAGAGCCTAAGCTACTGATGTTCTGTTCAGGAAGTTGTCACCAGTGCCAATAAGTTTGAGGCTTTTCCCCACTTTCTTTTCTATTAGATTTAGTGTGTCAGGTTTTATGTTAAGGTCTTTGATTCACTTGGACTTAAGTTTTGTGCAAGATGATAAATATGGGTCTATTTGCATTCTCTTTCATGTCGACATCTGGTTAGACAAGCACCATTTGTTGAAGATTCTGTTGTTTTTCCATTGTATGGTTTTGGCTTCTTGGTCAAAAATTAAGTGACTGTAGGTGTATGGGTTTATTTCTGGGTCTTCAATTTGATTCCATTGATCAACTGGTCTGTTTCTATACCAGTACCATGCTGCTTTTGTTACTATTGTTCTGTAGTATAGTTTGAAATCTGGGGTGGTGATACCCCCAGATGTATTTTTATTGTACAACAAATGCAGTGCCATACTTCCTCCAACAAGATCACAATTCCCAATTGTAATACTTTCAAAGAGTTTCACTCCTTGGTTTCTAATTGTTCAAATATATGAGCCTATGAATAGTATTTGTATTTAAATCACCAAGCATACACAAATAATTCTTAATATCTGTAGAAAAAGAACATTTCATCATATATGTTTATCTCATTACTTTGTATAGATATATTGAAAAAGAAATAATTTAAAAACCCATGATTTCCCATAGAACCTACAAAATGTATTAGACACATATATTTATTGAATACTAAATACCTTGCATTCAATAAATGCTTGCCTAAGACAGATAAAATAGAGAAATGTTATAAGAAGTATATGAGAAATGAACTGAAATTCCAGAGTCACTACTTATTAGTTGCATATATCTGAGCAAGTTGTGCAACTATCTATGACTCATCCATATTGTTAATAAAAAGGAATGATAATATTTGAACCATTAAGAAGTAATATATTTAAATTTCTTGTAACATTTTTCCTTGTCAAGGAAGCATTCTTATTTGAAAATGTTTCCTCAAAAGTATCTCAAAAATGATGCTGAAACAAACAAAAAAAGAAAAGATTTTTTTAAGGAATCATTATTAAACATTGAGTTGTAAACAACAAAAAGGACCTGTAATTTTTACAAAGGAAGGACTACTATCTAAAGTATCATAGAAATAAACACATATACAGAGTCATTTACAAATGACTAAAGGAGTAAAGAACAAATTATCCACACACATTCTCCAGTGATGTAAACATATAAGAAAGTAATTTTCTTTATAACAAGTATTTTTTTAAAATATTGAATCATGAAATCTTGGAAAAACTATCTAGTTTTCATTATGCAATTAGAGCCAATCACTTTCTTTTTTTTTCTTTCTTTCTGCCATTTAAATGTCATAGAATAGTAACTGAAGATGAACAATGAACCTTCATTAAAACTTCAACTACTCATATGTAGATACAGCAGCCTTATTTGTAATAGCTAGAAACTGGAAATAACCCAGATGCCCCTCAACCAAGGAATGGATTTAAAAACTGTGGTACATCTACACAATGGAATACTACTCAACCATCAGAAACAACAAAATCATTCAATTTGCAGCCAAATTGATGGAACTAGAGAAGCTCATTCTGAGTGAGCTAACCCAGACTCAGAAGGATACACATGGCATCTCTTCACTTATAATCGGGTTTTAGTTATATAGTACAGGATATCTATACTACAATGAATGCACCAAATAGAACATGAACATAGACTTTTTTCCTGTCAATGAGACCTTTTGCCCTAGTGGGGCCTTGTAGGCCCCCAGTGTATGAGGAGGCTCTTGGCCCTCATATGACCACTGAAATGGGGCAGGGGACTGTTATGTAGAGACACTTCACTCCAGAGGAGTGGGATGAAAGGGATGGAGGGGTAGAGGGTGGGAGGGCGGGAGGGTAGGACTGTAGGGGCAGAAAGAGGACAATGCAATGGAGATGTAACGTGAAGTAATAAATAAATATTAAAAAAGCTTTTCATTCTAAAAATATAAATTAAATATGGGAATTAAATTAGGAAAAAATTTTATGATACACATAACTGATGACTCACACCTAAAGTAAACAAAGATCTCCTAGACAAATAAAAACAATCAAAGATTGATGAATTATTTATAATTTTATTTTTAAAAATTGGCCAGCTGTAGATTGAACACATGAAAATATGTTTATTATAAGTAATTATCAAAATTCCAATTAGACATTAACTTGTCACTATATGTCCACTGTATTGTCCAAACTAAGACAAAAGCAACATGAACATAGGGCGACAGCAACCAGAAATTTCACTTCCCTGGTGTAATTAAAAATATACCACTGTACTAACTAGAAATGTTTCATGCATATTTGAGTGTTACTTGCATGTATATAATCTTCAATGTCATTAACGTGAATATTTATATTTTGTATATTTTCAGTTCATAAATTTTGCCTTAAAAATAAAGCAAGAAATAAAAATAAATAATAATAATCTTTAGATGGAGAGATTTATTTAATCTTTTATGAATAGTTTTGCTTAAAAATTATGAAATTATACAAATATTTATCCATATTTCTTTTAGTTGTTTAAAAATAATGCAAATAATATATATCATGTACAAGGACACATACTGTTTCCACAGATTTACATAAATATTTGAAATTTTTATCTAGCTTACTGAATTTTCTATAACTATTTTAACCTTTTTATAAAATATTAAATTTTAAAAATAGGTGATAGTCCTGAGTTAAACTGCATAATAAGGGAAACAGAATCAATTTGGAAACATTAAAATCCATCATTTTTTATTCAAAGATGAGTTTGTTAAAATATTACATATGTAAAACAAAAAAATTTAAAGATATATAAATAGTTCAAGAAATATATATTGTAGAATTTAAGATATGGTATTAAATAGCACTGTCAGTTAAAATGACTCTTTCCATTAACATATTAAATTCCCAAATTTAGCAAATGTAAAAGTACAAAATGTCATGAATCCATAACAAAAACTAAGGTTTTGAGAAATCTTTGAAATACCAGTGACTTGGACTGTGCCAATGGGGGCATTAAATTAAACTTGTAATGCTGTAGGCTGGTGAGGGAGTCCTCAATCTCATCTTTAAGTGTCTCAGGGAAGTCTGCACCTAGCACCAGCAGGAACAATGCAGGGTATATATTGCAAAAGAGGAAGATGAGTTTACATGGTAGTTTTTGAGCAGTTAGACTACTCAGAATTGTGGTATTATCTTTCTTCTCCAGTGCATAGGACACAGACGAATAGCATTAACAAAAATTTCATTTATAAGAACTTTAATGTTCTGTTTAGATGAATCTGAAACATCTATTGTGGATTTTTGGCACTCTAGAAAATTTCTTCATTTGGAGACAAACATTTCAAAATAGCTCTCAGCTCAGGTATCGTAATAAAATCCTGACATGATAAACTTAATCTTGTTCAATAATAGCTTCTTAGAATTCATATTCAAAAATAATGCATCAGACATAGCATATTTGTCTCAAATTAGCAAAAGAAACTTATATGCTTACTAGTTACATGGGCCATTTTCTTAAATTCTTCATCTTAAAGTTTTAGTTTTACATTATTTAATTATTTTTGTTTTTGTTTTTATTTCACTGAAAATATATTTACTCTTGCAATACATTCTGATCATGGTTTTTCCTCCCTCATATCCTACAAGATCTTCTCTACTTCCACACCCATTTAATTTCATACCTTTTTCTCTGCATTTAAAAATCAAACCGATCCACAGTTATGAGGGTTATATGGCTTAGCGTATATTCTCAATGTCCAGTCCATATGTATTTGGCACCTGACTTTAACTTTCTACTATCTAACCATCTCCATGATTTTAAAGTTCTATATCTAACTCAACATTCATACTAACTTGCAACACAAATTTTAAAAGCATCTTCTTAGATCTATAACACTCTCTTGACTCCTAAACAACTCAAAATTTAATTATGAGACTCTAGCTATCTATTCTTCAACCACCTCAGAGACCTGAGAGGGATAAATATATCTGATTTTGTTTTGTATTGTATCTATTATTATAAGAGAAAGAGCCATTTGTTGTACTGAAAGGGGGAGCTGTTAGGGGAAATAAGATATACCTTAAACTTAAAAAAAAAAAGGGAAGAGGATGGGGAGTTGAGGGTGGGAGGGTGGGACTGGAGGGGGGAATAGGGAGGGGATTGCCATTGAGATGTAACTTGAAGAAATAAAAAATTAAGAAAAAAAATTAAAAGATAAATAAATAAATAAAGCTGCAAGGATAAAAAAAAAATCAAACCGATCAACATTCTAAGCATGAATGGGGAAGGGATTTATGATATCTCTGCAGCATAGTTTAATGTCAATTTTACACAAGCTAGAGTCATCTGAGAGGAAGGAACCACAATTTTAAAAAATGTGTCTGTAAGATCATGCTGTAGGATGGCCAGTAGAGCAATTTCTTAATTACTGATTGATGGAGGAGGGCCTAATCCATTGTGTGTGGGACCATCCCTGGTCTGGTGGTCTGGGTTCAATAATAAAACAGGCTGAGCAAGCTAGTGGGAGTAAGCCAGTAAGCAGCATCCCTCCATGACCTGGGGATCAGCTTCTGGCTCCAGGTTCATGCCATATTGAGTTCCTGTCCTGATTTCCTTTGATGATAGACAGTGATGTGGACACATAAGCCAAATAACCTCTATTCTCCCTAAGTTGTTTTTAAACTTGGTGTTTTGTCATAGCAATATTAATGCTAAGAAAACCCCTCTCCTCCATATGAGGGGTTATTGACAGGTGAGAGTTTCTGGAGGAGAGAGAGTCAATTTTCTTTAAAGCTGTGGCTTCTTGTAGGCTGACTACACCCCAGTATATGGTCCATACACAAAGGTATAGAAAGAGCATAAATTGGACTCAAAGGGGTATTAACAATAACAAAAAAACAGAACATGAAATTAGGGAAAAGTTAAGTAAGAGTCAGTATACAAGGTGTTAGATGAGGAACGGGGTGAATATGATACAATATATTATATGAAATTATCCAAGAATTAACAAAATATTTTAAAAGAAATTAAATAAAAGAAAAATACAATTTTAAATTTTTGAAAAAAGAACTAAGTATATGAATTTAAAATCAGTGTGGCTACTGATTGAGACCTGGTGGATGCAGAAGGGGTATCTTTAATCAAAGAACAAAAATATTAAGAGATTGATAAATAAGAGACATGGAAAACAGATCCAGAGATATATTAGACTAGAAGGGAAAAAAACAGAAAGAAAACATATTGAAATAATCAGAAGACATTATTCTTCAAAGACCTAAATGAATCATTGACAAATTAATTTGAAACCTTCCCACAGGAAAGCACCTTATAAATAGTTTAGATCTTATTGCAAAATAATTATAAATGATAAAGTGTTGAACTGCAATAGGACTTCCTAAGGCATAATCTAAAAAGGAAAACTAACATTTATTGATTACGTATAAAAGATGTTTGCAAGAAAAAGTCTAATAACCAACCAAAATTTTTATTTACCTTACAGTAATAAAAATTGATTACCAAGAATACAATGGCTATATTATCCTCATCGTACTCAATCTGAAATAAATTTCCCAGACTAATATGATATAATGGCCACTAAAGCTGAACTGAAATCTTAATGGGAGGAAGGAGGAAAAGCAAATCTTTCAGATATGCAACTTTGCATCCTGTTTAATGTGGCCTTGCTCCTTAGGTAAGATCATGTGGGGTTTCCACTTAGAGTTTGAACTTGATATAGTGATAACCAGTTTTACATGACTTTGCTCACATATATCAACAGATGCTGAACATTTGCATGAATAGTTTCAAATTGTGTTCACTAGGTGGAAAAGCATTTTTTTTCCAGATGCAATTTAATTTATTTTGTGCATGTTTGTATGGCTTGTTGGGTGAGAGTATGAATATATCATGACAAATATGTGGATGTCAGAAGGCAGTCTCAGGTATCAGTCCTCAACTTTTGCCATATCAGCGGCAGGGTCTGTGATTCTTTTAACAAGTTTTTGAGATTGCAATTATATATTTGTGGTGGTGGGATGGGGTGGAGTGAGATTTTAAGAGCAACTTGAGGTTTGAAACAGAGAAAGTGGTAAAGAATAGTGTGCTAAGCAAAACAGCTACTCACAGTGGTCGTTTTTCTTAAACTACCAACACCTCCAAAGTGAATCAATCATGGTCTGTCCAAATGCAATTAAGTAAGCCTTGCATGTTTGAGAAACAAGTAAAATAATAGTGTTTTAAAATATACTTTTGGTCCATTGTTACGATTTGGCATCATATAGCTAAAAATGAGTGGCCATCTAAAATCAAAAGTATTCATGGTGTCTCGTGTGTACACTTTCCCTTTTTCAACATTGAACATGATCACAACCTTGCAAAAAATAGACCATAGAAAGTTTATATGTCTCCTCGTTTTTCACTTATTTAATTATTCACCTACTATTCTACCTACTATGTGCATTAAAATCTCTGTAAAACCCTTCTGTAATTGAAAAAAAGTGAAGGTTGCTCACCCTTGCAATGTGATTGTAATCGAATAAGAAAGACTCATATGGAAGAAATATTTTAGCATAAAGGATTACAGTCAAATATCGTAAGTTCAATATTCATGTAAATAAGGGAATAAATGATTATTCTCTCAGGCAATGGCAAAGAAGCAGGCAAACTGCTTTATTTTTTCTATGAATGTGAGTTTTGCTTGCAGGTATGTCTGTGAATGATGTACACACTCAAACCTGTGAGGAACAGAAGGGTGTATCAGATCTGCTGGAAAGACGTGGAGATAATAGTTAGATAGATGTCATGTGGGTTCTGAGAATCAAAAGCAATGCTCTGGAGGGGCAGCAAATGTTTGTAACAGCTGACCCATCTCTCCAGCCCTTTAGACTGTTGGGATATACAGGAACCAACAAAAGCTGCAATCTGCAATGGTAGTACCTGTCTTTAGTACCAACAGTTGGGTGCCAGAGAAAGGCAGAGCTTTGTTAATGTGAGGCTAGCCTGATGTATAGAGCAAGTTTCAGGACTCCCAGGTCTATGTAGAGAAGTTTTTTCTCAAAATCCAAAAAACAACAAGTACTACCTTTAGTAAAATATTAATATTGATAAATATATTTCTATTCTAATATGTGAATGCATATAATATACAAATGTTTTCTTGTATATATAGTTTCAATAATATTTAACATAATTTTATACTTTGGATTTCATAAATGTTCTACTATTTAATAAAACATTTTAGAATTTTAAATATATTTTCAGATTTAGCACTATTCAAACAAATAGTTATGTTCTCAAGTGTTTAACTATACTCCCTGTGTTAGCTACTTATTCTCTGCTAAGTTTTCTACATGGAAATAAAAATTATGTTTTAATGCTTACATTTGTTAAAGTCAAGTTTTAAATATAACAAAATGCTCTATCAATATATGTGACTATCAAAATTTAAATTAAAGTGTCAGGAGGCCTTTACAGGAATAAATATATGCACAAACCTGAAAAAGATGAAATCATGGATTACAAACTAGACATCTCAGATATTTACAGATGGAAGATTTGCATAACTAAAGTTTTCATCAATAGGAACAGCTGCTCCACATTCTCTGCTCTGTGACTCCCACCAAGATGAACTGTATCTTCTCAAATGTTAGCCATAAGGCTTATTCCTTTTGTAAGTTGCTCTTTTCAGGTATTTTGCCTCAACATTGAAAAAAGTAACTTTCTTTTCTTCTAAATCTTAAACTAATTACCATGAATGATAGAGTATAGGTGTAACTTGAATTTATGTCTTATTTGAGGCACATTCACACAGCACTATTCTTTTCAAGTCTATTTATTTACTGAATTTCTCATATATAGCATGCAGGTGGGAGTGTCCCATTTTAATTGTTATGCAACAAAAGTCTAGGTGAGCAAAGTGATTCCTAGAAAGGATAGACTATAAAAAAACTTAATATTAATTATTATTTTAATTATCAAGCATAATTAACATTCTCAAAAACCATTAAAACTTAGAAGAAAAATGTAAAGACACATACAATTAGAAAGTTAAATTTACATAGTTAGTAATGGGATTCTGGGTTCTGTGGCTTTTAATTTACTTTGATACTTTGTACAATGGAAATATACTAAGCTTCATTCAGTTTCTATCTTGGCATGTCAAATCTTTCTAATCTATCTCAAACAAGTATCTTCAAGAAGCAAGGAAAGGAGTTCTTGTTATTTATGAGCTGTATCCTCCCAGCTGTAGAAAGGGCAATCATAGGTCTATCAGATCTTGTAAGAGGCAGAGACAGAGAAATACAAAGCTTGATATTTTCAACATTGCCTTGTTTTCATTTTTCCCTCTTCCTTCTACCCTTTTTCTCATTGACCCATTCTCCTTTGTGTCTCTGCTGTTCCCTATATCCCCTTCCCTAGCCTGGGTCACCTCATTGCCACTTCCTAACAATCAGTTTCTTAGTAATCAAAGCAACATATATTCAGGAACATTGTTATCATTAAGTAGTTCCTGAATGGAAGCTGTTAAATGCCAGCTAAAAGGAAAATGTTTTTTGATGCTGAGAAAGCAAGGCCAATAAGGAGGGGCCATCAGCTCTCTAATAGTGGCACTCAGATAACAACACTGAAATTCAAGAAATGCCTGTGTTTGCATTGCAAATCAACATATTTATTGACCAAAATTCACTGTGAATCCAGTATGGGGTGAATGTTAGCATATAATGCTGAAGCATTTACAGAAAAATGGGGCAAAGGAATATTTTTTTAAGTCTATTTACTGAACTTCTAACCACAAGCTTTATATGTATTGAGAAAGAAAGAAATGATACATTCCATTATAATTACTATGCAAAGCCAATCCCTGGGTGCCTTGGCCTTGCAAAAGCACATTTGTTATACACTGGGAGAAAAAAAACTAACAAAAAGAGATTTGAACTTAAGGCTGGTGAGATTTTTAAACCTAAGTGTGGTGTGTGTTTCACAGACAACATTTAGCTGTTGTTAAAAACAACTTAGTGTCTTAAATATTTATTTGCCCAAGAAAAGTAAATGACTTCAATGAAGCTACAGCCTGCATGCTGGCACAGTGGGGTGAGTTGCAGAGGATGTTATGGCATTTTTTTTTTCTTGTAGACTACTCTGATAGATAACTTTAATCTAATTTCTTCCCTTTCTATGAATGTTACCACTCATTTAAAAATGCGATTTCCTGTATACTTGTAACTAATGACATAATTTACTGTGAGATGCAAATCTTTATAGATATGAGAAGAAGACAATTAGGAGCTTGTGGCATAGTAGATATGTGTAGGGATTCATTTTCATTGGGATAGTTACATTTTAATCTTAATATTATGTTGACTTTTAAACATTAGTGACAAAATGTTTTTGTTTTAATTTACATGAAATATGAGTTAGTTTAACTTTTACTTTGTATAGTAGAAAATCCAAAAAATTTTCAAATTCTATTTTTATTGTTGAGGCTTGTCTAAAG
Source organism: Lophiomys imhausi (assembly GCA_907164525.1). NCBI lineage: Eukaryota > Metazoa > Chordata > Mammalia > Rodentia > Muridae > Lophiomys > Lophiomys imhausi. The sequence continues at coordinate 753,428 of CAJQZJ010034249.1, forward strand.
TCAGGTTTGCTTATCTTAGTCTAATATGTAAATTTCTTATCCTCAAGATAAAGCCAAGTAGAAGAAGCTTTATTAAAATTCATTTTATACCTTTTGCATTAAGGAAAAAAGAGATGAATGAAATATAGCTATACAATAAAATATTTAAAAGGATACTTAACAAACTGATGCCTGTGGCTAGTTACAGAAGACAAGAAAATAATAAAAAAGTGTTAAGGATGATGACTTAGTGTCCTATTTATTTTTCTATAACAGTGACAAACCACCAGGACCAAAGCAACTTATAAAAAGAAAGCATTTAATTTGGTGGCCTCACAGTTCCAGAGGTTTGGAGTCCAAGACCATCATTATAGGAAGCATGGGAACAGTCAAGCAAGAAGAGCACTGTAAACATAAATGAGAGCTTATATCTAATCTAAACACTAAACAGCCACACGGAGAGACAGAGAAAGAGACAGAGAGAGACACAGAGAGAGACAGAGACAGAGAGAGAAAGGCAGAGGCAGAGACACAGAGACAGACAGGGAGAGAAAGAAAGAGAAGCAGAGAAAAATAAAGAGTTAAAATAAATGTAGGTGTGTCAGAGAGAGACAGAAAGACAGAGAGAGAGAGAAATAGAGAGAGACAGAATGATTTAACTGGGAAGGATGTAGGATTTTTAAACCTCAATTCTCACCCACAATGGCTCACTTACTTCAGCAGGCTACACTTCTTTGCCCCTCTCATATAGTTTATAGTTGACTTTCCCTTTTAAAAAAAATACATTTACTTATTACTTCAAGTTACATCTCAATCACAGACCCCTCCCTTCTCCCCTCCGGGTCTATCCCTTCCACCCTGTACCCTCTCTCCCACCTTACTCCTCAAGCACGGGGTGCCCCCACATAACAGCCCCCCTCAGGTCATCAGTCATATGAAGGCTAAAAGCTTCCTCTTGTTCTAGGGCCCAACTTGACTGCTGCACTATGGTAAAGTCTCCCACTAACAGGCAACAAAGCCCACTACTGAGACTGCCTCATCCCTACTTGTTAAGGGATCCATATAAGGACCAAGTTGCCTATCCTCTATATTTGTATAGGGGTTTTAGGTCAAGTTTAAGCTATTTTTTCTTATTATTTTGGTTAGTGTTTCAGTCACTGTAAGCCTCTAGGTGCCTAGGTTAGTTGGTTATGTTGATCTTCATGCGTTGATCTTGGCCACTCTGAGTCTCTCTACTCCTCGTCCCTTTCTTACATAGGGCTCCCAGAGCTCCACCTAATGTTTGACTGTGTGTCTCAGCATCTGTTTTGATCTGCATTATTATTTTGTGAATTTCACATCATGCACCCTGTTTCTTCTCATCTCCCACCTCCCCTCAGACCCACCCTTCACTTTTGAAACCTCTCTCTTAATCTTTCCTAAGTGTTTCACTAACTGGAGACTAAACAATAAAATATATGAGCCTATGAATGCCATTCTCATTCAAACCATCATGCTTAGGCTTCTAATTTGTGGCCTTGTATTATATATTTGAATAAATTAAAAGACAAACAAATAATGTAAAATTTTGTCCTAGCAAATCTGGCACATACAAAGTTATGATATACATATAAGAATGTCATTTGTGCCAGGTATGGTGTCTCACACCTTCAATCCCAGCACTTGGGAGGCAGAAGCAAGCAGATCTCTGTGAGTTTGAGACCAGCATGGTCTACAGAGTGAGCTGAGGACAGTCAGGGATATACAGAGAAACCCTGTCTCAAAGAAACAACAACAACAAAGAAAGAAAGACCAAAAAAGAATGTCATTTGTGTCTTTTATGTTTAGCCCATTTTGTATACAGATGAATTCCTATTTAGGTTAACCTAATATAGCTCTATCTACATATATTCATATATACATATGAATATAACTATATTCTTATTATAGGTTAATTTTCAAGCAAAAATGTGATACATGCATTAAAAGTAGCTCATCACTGTGGAGCAAGTGGAATACCTCACTTTTACAGCCACTATGGAAACAATATGGTGGTCCCCCAGAAGATTAGCTACCTATACCACTTTTAGTCATATACCCAAAGGATGCTGTATCATACCTCAAGGAAAGTTGCTCACCTATGTTCATAGTGGCTTTATTCATAATAACCACAAACTAGAAACTATCTAGATGTCCCTCAACCAAAGAATGGATAAAGAAAATGTTGTACCTTTACATAAAGAAGTATTACTTGTCATTAAAAAAAAATGACATGATGAAATTTGCAGACAAATGAATGGAACTAGAAAAAAATCATCCTGTGTGAGGTGTCAGGGCTAGCTAGGCATTGAGTCTTCTCTTGACCTCACCTTGGCAACATATATAGCCTGCCTTCTAGCCCAGCCAACTCTAAGATCCTTTCATATCTTTGAAAACAATACCACCTGGGTGACTCATATTACAAAGTTTAGTTGTCACCTTAAGTTATGTTCTTGTATATGAATGTACAGAGGTACAATTTTAATACCCTATTAAACAACAATTATTTTAAATCCTATCTTGCATAAATATTGTTTTCAGGATAGGAGTTATACAAAAATCCATCCTCATCTAAAATATCTTGGAGACATGTGGTCACTTTCTTGGTTGGCTCATATAATACATCACCATATTCAAGATGGAGGTGAAGTCATATGACAATTTTCTTCTCCAACCCTAGCAAAGATCACTGTTTAAAGATCATGGCAGGTCACTTGTTTATATGCCATAATGAAAATAAATCATATGGTGCCTTTAAGATTACCTATGCATAGATTTTTTTTAGCTATGAATCCTGTATTGTTTTTTTTAAGTTAACTTTTTGTTACAGATATTACATATTTTAAACATTGCAATAAACAAATCCTGAGATGTAGAGAGTTTATATAATAGTTTATATAGAGTTTATATAATAGTCTTAGACAAACAGCAAAAAATATAACCGAGAAACATAAAACACGGTAAGTTCACATACTCAAAGAATACTAGTCAAAAACAAAAGAAGTGGTGTCTACCCTAAATTTATATATTCAATTGAGCCAGACACAATTCTGGCTCAGTTCCATGTTTGTGCAAAACTTACAGACACATCAGAGAACACAGACCTATTCATACACATAAAACAGAATTACAAGCCTCTCCCTACCTTCTTCAGTCTTGTACTTCCTGGGAGGTAGAAGGGGGGGGGGGGTCACTTTGGTAGCTGCAATTCCTAAATCCAATGCCCAGCAGGCATTGTGCCTGTCTGCATCATAGGGGTGAGGGTAGGCAATGAAAGTGTTTGGTGAATGTGAGGCTATAAGAGAAGCACTTGAAGGAGGGTTCACAGGATAATGCTTGAAACCCTGTAAGTAGGGGAGATAAAATAGATGTCAGAAGTGAATGGAGACAGGAATCAGGACAAGAATCCAACATTACTGCTATCTGGCAAGCCTTATTCAGCAGATAATGGAAACAGTTGCAGAGATTCATACCCAAACATTAGGCAAAAATCAGGAAGTCTTGAGGAAAAGTTAAGGGAAGGTTGGAGAAGTTGGAGGGATTAAGGACACCATAAGAAGATCCACATAGCTAATTAACTTAGACACAAGGGGGCTCATAGAGACTCAACCACCAACTAAAGTACTTGCATGGACTGGTCCTAGGCCTACTACACATATGAAGCTGATAGGCTGCTTGGTCCTCTAGTGGGTCCCTTAACAATTGGAACGAGGTCTATCCCAGACTTAGACAATGTTGCCTTCCACTGGAGCTCATTTTCCTAGCAGAGCTGCCTTATGTTGCCTCATAAGTGGAAGAGCAGGCACTTAGTCCTGATGTAATTTTAAGTGTCAGAGTGGGTTGGTACTGGGTGGGTGGGTGAGGATTTTGGGGAAGTGGGTGGGAGGTGGGATTGGGAGGAGGGGAGTAGTAGATGGTGATTGGAATGTAAAATAGACAATAAAAATATATACATATATTTTTAAAAAGAACAGCACCTATAACTGGCCTCAGTAACTGGTACAGGGCATGGATGGTGCTAGAGTGGAAGTTCCAGACACACAGGAGTGCTCCAGCAAGGCTGGCTGCCTGGGAACATCTGCATTGGACCCAGGGGTTTTCTTCAAGGTTGTCCATCGAGTACCAAGCTTGACCCACCAAATTCCATCATTCCAAAGCTCTACTGTTTCATGCGTGACCTCTCCAAGAGAAGTACCATTTTATCATTCTTGTTGTTCATCCATGCAGTCACCCTGAATCAGAACACATAAAGACAGAACACAGAGCCAAAATTAAAACAGAAGATGCAAGACAAGAACATTAACAATGGAAGTCATTCAGAGAGGCCCACCAGTCTGACCAAAAAATCTTCACCAACTCCACATCTGACAGAGGGCTAATATTCAAAATTTACAAAGAGCTCAAGAAATTAAATGCCAAGAAACCAAATAATCCAATAAAAAAAATGGGCAACACAGCTAAACAGAGAATTCACAAAGGAGGAATCCCTAATGGCTGCAAGACACTTGAAGAAATGCTCAGCATCCTTAATCAGCAGAGAAATGCAACTCAAGATGACTCTGAGATTCCAACTCACACCTATCAGAATGGATAAGATCAAAAGATCAAATGACAGCACATGCTGGCAAGGTTGTGGAGAAAGGGGAACACTCTTCCATTGTTGGTGGGAGTGCAAGCTTGTACAACCACTATGGAAACCAGTCTGGCAATATCTTAGCAAACTTGGAATAGCTTTGCCTCAGGACCCAGCCATACCACTTCTAGGTATACATCCAAATGATTCCTCACCAAATCACAAGGAAGTTTCCTCATCTATGTTCATAGCAGCCTTATTTATAATAGCTAGAAACTAGAAGCTTGAAAACAACCCAGATGTCTCTCAATGGAGTAATGTATTAAAAAAAAAAAAAACTGTGGTACATCTACATAATGGAATACTTACTACTCAGCTATCAGAAACAACAAAATCCTGCAATTTGCAGCCAAACTGATGGAACTAGGGAAGCTCATCCTGAGTGAGCTAACCCAGACACAGAAGGATGTACATGGCATCTATTCACTTATAATAGGATTTTAGACATATAGTACAGGATAACTATACTACAACCAATACACCAAGGGGAACAAGAAATAGATTTTGTTTCCTATCAATGAGACACTTTGCCATAGTGGTGCTGTGCACACTGTATGGCCACAGTGTATGAGGAGGCTCTTGGCCCTCATATGACTGCTGAACTGGAGTGGGGGAGTGTTATGCAGTGACATTCCACTCCAGAGGAGTGGGATGGAAGAGATAGAGGGTAGCAGGTGGGAGGGCAGGAATGGGAGGGGTGGAAAGAGGACACTGAGATGGAGATATAACCTGAAGTAATAAATAAATATTTTTTAAAAAGAGAAATTCTCATAATAAATGGAAGACTCCCCCTTTTTTTTTCTTCAATAGCCTCCACCATAACCCAGATGGTGGGAGCCCATTGGAGGCTGGGTCTTTCTAAATTCTGCCTGGCTCCCTGAAAGGCCTGACATCCCACGCTGGGCCTCACTAAACCCTGAGTTTGGCTGTCAGTGTTCTAGGTGTTGAAACTCTGTTAATGGACCCACCAGATAACAGGCATCTACAAGTTTTTTGGCTTCCTGATTCACCAGGGCATACTCAGGGATTCAAGGCAGAAATGAGAGGGGAAATAAACCTGTGACTGTGGCTGAACTCTTGATTAACAAGAAATAACCAGTGAGCCATAGGACATTCCCAGAAGGGAATCCTCCAGACCCAGAATCCAGAAACCTCAGTAGAAAAACAGGAAAAGAAAATGCTTACTATTTTCCATTCAACAAAGCTCTTCACCTTGGGAGTTTGCAGAACAGAAAGTATGGTCCCTGAGTGAAGGTCCCAGCTTTAGTAAACTTGGAAGAGATTTTGTTTGTTTGTTTGCTCTGTTTTTCTCTGTTATCTCACTGGGGCCTCCAATGGTTAAACCTGACAATTATGAAAAAAATTCCAACTTCCACAATTTTGATCTAAATTTCAAGCAAGCTTTAATTAAATACTGACCAAGATGATGAACTCTGGTCAAGTTCATCCTTGGGTTCCCAGAAAATGATGATTGGTCAAATTTTGCAGAGACTTTAAAAGACAAAACCATGAAATCACCATATTTCTTATCAGGTTTAATCAGGGGCAAGCATATGTCTCATGACATAGTCTCTGATTCCTTATCTCCTGCCCACATTCACTCAGCAACATCTGGTGCAAACTTGTTCAGGGTAGTGAAAACATGTGTTTTATTATTTCCAAAGAGCCATAGCCTGAAACTGCAACCTTGTTAACAATGATATTTATCAATAACTATAAATTGTTATACTAGGCCAACAGAGCAGCCTGTGGCTCTCTCGGAGGCCAACATCCCTGACTCACCTTAATTGGAGGCCTATAGGTCTGGCAGGGTAGCCACCAAGTCTTGGAGGGAGGCCAGCAGGCCTGGCTTGCCTAAGCTGGAGACCTGTAGCAGGAAGCCTGTAGGCCTGCCTTAGCTGTAGGCCTGTAGGCCTAGCTTAGGTGTAGGCCTGTAGGCCTGCCTTAGCTGTAGGCCTGTGATAAGAGGCCTGTAGGCGTGGTGAGCCTGCAGGACTGGCAGGACTGATCTGCCTTATCTGGAGGCCTGAAACCCCCGTGGGGGTCTTTTCTCCAATAATTAATATACCGAGACCTTTTAATGTTTCAACACTTAAGCTTTAGCTGGGGAGACTCACAGCTGGAACCCAACCACCTAATCCCAACTAGCCATGTGGCTTGCTATATCTTCAGAACTCACACTGACACGTGCTAGTACTTCTGAGTCCTGCCAGGAAGAGAGCTTCCTCTGTGTAAAACCCAGGGTTCCTTTCTTCATCCCAAGAAGTACCACCTTCCTATACTCTTCTTCTCAGCTAATTGACCATCAGTAACTTTTATTAACCAATCAGAGAGTGCCTCAGAAAGGGTGGTAACCAGATCTCTGAGGACTGAAATCAGACTCTGAGAAACAATGTATACCTTCCTCCAACAATAGCCCCCAGTTATCTGTCCTTTGAGCAAGTGGGCCTTATAGGTTAACTTTGTCTCTTACAGTAACCCAGACCCAGAAAGACAAATACTGTATGTATTCACTTATAAGTGGATATTAGCTATTATGTAAATCATAATCATGTTTCTTTGTCATTTGTGTTTCCTCTGTTGAAAATTGTTTGCTTAGATCCATACACAATTTTTAATTGGGTCATTTGGCTTTTGATATCAAGTTTGTGAGTTCTTTATGTATTTGGATATTAGCTTTCTATCAGGAATTTAGTTGTTCAAATGATGATTTCCTTTGCTGTGGAGAAGATTTTTTTTTTGTTCCCATTTATTAATTGTTGTACTTAGTGCTTGTGCTATTAATGTTCTCTTCAGGAAGTCTTCTCCTGGGCCAATGAGTTCCAGACTATTCCCTTACTTTCCCTTCTATCATGTTCAGTATATATGGTTTTATGTTGAGGACTTTGATAATTAGGTCTTGAGTTTTGTGCAGGGTGTAAATTATGGATCTGCTTCCATTCTTCTACATGTAGTCATCCAGTGCGACCAGCTCTATTTGTTGAAGATGCTATCTTTCTTTCCAGTGTATATTTCTGGCTTCTTTATAAGAATTCAGGTGTTCATAGGTGTGTGGATTTATGGCTGGGTCTTCAATTTGTTTCCATTTATCAACATCTCTATTTTTATGCCAATAATGTGTGGGTTTTATTATCATAGCTCTGTATTATAGCTTGAAATGAGGAATGGTGAGACTTCCAGCAGTTCTTTTATTGTTCAGGATGGTTTTAACTATCCTTGTTTTGTTTTGGTTGGTTGATTTGGTTTGGTTGTTTTGTTGTTATTGTTAATGGTGCTGTTATTTTTTCAAATGAAATTAATAATTGTCCTTTCAAGGTCTTTAAATGTTGTGTTGAAATTTTGGTAAGGATTGCATTGTATCTGTAGACTGGTTTTGGTGAGATGATCATTTATACTATGGTAATCCTACTGATAAATGAGCATAAGAGATCTTTCCATCTTCTGATATCATCTTGAATTTATTTGTTAAAAAACTGGACATTTTTTATCAAACAATTTTTTCACTTACTTTTTAGAATTATCCTAAGATACTTTATATTAGTTGGGGTTATTGAGAAAGAATTTCCCTGATTTTTTTTGTCTTTTAAATATAGGAGGACTACTGCTTTTTGTTTTGTTTTTTGAGTTAATCTTTTATCCAGCTACTTTGGTGAAAGTGTATATCAGGTGTAAGAATTCCATGGTAAAATTTTTAGGGTTACTTAAATATACTATTGTTGGATGAGGATCTAATGTATTGGTCCTTGGTGGGTGATTTCAATGCTACAGATCTGGTTACCACCCTTTCTGAGACACTTTCTGATTGCTTAATAAAAGTCACTGATGGTCAATTAGCTGAGCAGAAAGAGTATAGGAAGATGGGACTTTCTGGGTCTGTGAAAAGAATTCTGGGTTTTATATAAAGGAAGCTCCCTGCCAGTCCACTGGGGCTGAGGACAACCACATATGAGCTCTGTGACCCAAGAAGGTATAAGAAGCCACATGGTTGGTTGAGATTAGGTGGTCTGGGAGTAATTTAAATAAACTAGTTGGGAGTCTGCCCATCAAAGGGCTAAGTGTTGAAACATTAAATGGTCTTGGTATATTTAATTACTGGGGGAAAAGCCACAGTGGTTTATAGGCCACCAGTCAAAGCAATCCAGGCCCACTGGCCTCCTGCCAAGGCTCAGCAGCTGTCCCTCCAGGCTGCTGACAATTCTACTGATCAAATATAAGAGTTTATAGTTATTAATAAGTATCCTGCAGCTACCCCACCAGCTTTCCTGCCAGATTACACCACCAGGCTGTCCTTCAAGACCTACAGCCTCTAAAGCAAGTCAGGCTGTCTTCTGCCAGGATGGTGGTTACTCCACCAGCCTAATATTACAATTTATATTTACTAATAAATATCAATGCTAACAAAATTGCAACAAAGTTGCAGTTTCACACTATCATATCATCTTCAATTAAAGATACTTTCTCTTCTTCCTTTCCAATTTGTATTCTTTGATCTCATTCAGTTATTTTATTACTCTAGCTAAAACTTCAAGTGTAATATTGACTAGGTGTGGAGAAAATGGATGATTTTGTCTTATTCCTGATTTTAGTTTAATTGTTTTGAGCTTCTCTCTATTTCATTTGATGTTAGCTATTGACTTGCTATTAACTGCCTTCATTATGTTGTGGTATGTCCCTTGTATCCTGAATCTCTCTAGGGTTTTTATCACGGAAGTGTGTTGGATTTGGTCAAGAGCCTTTTTCTGCATCTAAGTAGATGATCAAGTGGTATTTTTCTTTCCATTTATTTATAACAAATATGGTAGATTACATTCATTTATATTCATATATTGAAATATCCCTGAATGTCTGGGTTAAAGCCTACTTGATCAAGTTGTTTGATCTTTTTGATATGTTCTTAGATTTGATATGCAAATTTGATTATTTTTGTATCTATGTTCTTAAGGAAAATTGGTATGTAATTCTTATATTTTGTTGGGTCTTTACATGGTTTTGATACCAGGGTGACAGTGTTCCCCTGGAATGAATTGTGGAATATTCCTTGTCTTTCTATTTTATGGAATAATTTGAGCATATCTTATTCATGTGCCAAGCCTGATAAAATTGTGTACTAAAACTACCTGGTCCTGGGCTTTTTTTTTTTTTTTTTGGTTAGATTTTAATGACTGCTTCTATTTCACTGGGGATTATAGATTTACTCAAAGTGCTTATCCAATCTTTAATTAACTTTGGTAAGTTATATCTATCCAGAAAGTTATCCATTTCTTTTAGATTTTCCTATTTTGTGGAGTACAAGTTTTTAAAGTATGTCCTTCTGGTTCTCTGGATTCCTTTGTTATCTGATGCTATAACTCTTTTTTTTTTTCACTTCTGATTTGATTAATTTGAATATTACCACTTTACCTTTTAGTTAGTTTAGATAAGAGTTTGCCAATGTTATTCATATTTTTGAAGAAACAACTCATTTTTATTGATGCTTTATTTAGTTCTCTTTGTTTCTACTTTATTTATTTCAGCCCTGAGTTTGTTATTTCTTGCATCTCCTCCTCTTGTGTATGATTTCTTCTTTTGTTTTTCCTAGAGATTTCAGGCATGATGTTATGTGTTGCTAGTATGAGATCTCTCCATTTCTTTCTTTTTTTATGTAATCACTTACTACTATGAACTTTCCTCTTAGCACTGCTTTCATTTTGCTCCATAAGCTTAAGAATGCTATGCATTCATTTTTATTCAATTCTAGAATATTTTTATTTTCTTTATTTCTTTCTTGACCCAATTTTCATTCAGTAGAGAGTTGTTCATTTTTTATGATTTTGTAGCTTTCTGCTGTTTATGTTGGTAATAAAATCCAGCTCTAATTTGTCATGGTTTGGTAGAATGGAGGGAGCTATTTCATTTTTTTTTTTGTATCTGTTGAGACTTGCTTTGTGTCTGAGTACATGGTCAATTTTGGAGAAAATTCCATTAGGTGCAGAGAAGAGAGTATATACTTTTTGTGTGTCTGTGAGATATTCTGTAAATATCTCTTAGGACCATGTGGTTTACAACATCTTTTAGGTGCAGCATTTATGTTTAGTTTTTGGCTGATGACTGGTCCTTTGGTGACATTTGGTTATTTAAGTCTCCCAGGGCCAGTGTGTGAGGATTAATATGTAATTTGAGCCGTAGTGGTCTTTCTTTTACAAACCTGGGTACCGCTATGTTTGGGACATAGATGGTAAGATTTGTAATATCATCTTGGTGGATTTTTCCTTCAATGAATATATAGTGTCTTTCCCTATCTCTTTTTATTAGTTTGGTTTAAGTCTATTTTTCTTTTTATTTCTTCAAGTTACATCTCAATCACAATCCCCTCCCTACTCCCCCCTCCAGTCCCACCCTCTCACCCTCTTCAACCTCAACCCCCCCATCCTCTTCCCTTTTTTCTTTTTTTACTGGTTGTGTAATTATTTTCTCATAAATTGCTTTTTTTTCCTCTAAAGAATTGTGTTTGTTTTAGGAGAACAAATTCTTTTGTAAAAATGCTGTATGGAGCATTCATAAAGTGAGAAATTAAATATAAAAAGAGACTATTAATTCTCTGGGTTAGGAATAAAGAATTAAGCACAGAAGAGTAAAATCCCAAAACAAATTCAACTTTGACCAATCTTGGATCCACTCAGTTTCTGTAAATGACATACTATAATATCAAAGACATGAGTTTTAAATTTCTGTAAATGTGGACTCACATTATGATTAGTTTATTTTTGGATCTACAGGCCAGATACTAAAACCAACACAAGAATAGGAATTCAGTATGTGATCATCAACGACTGTGTGATTAAATTAATGAACAAGTCAAGGGCTTGCAATGTTCATTATAATGACTCTTTGGTCTAGTACTAAGCCTCTCATTTCTGTTACTTTGCCAATACTGAAATCTCACTGGGACTCCTCTCAGATATTTTGCTGTTAGCCTGAGTCATGGAAATTCTGTAGTTTTGGATCTGTAGAATTGGCTTCTTTATACACTCCAGCAGTTCATCCATAAGGTAGATGTTGGGGTGGGCCAATTCAAAGCCCTAGTTTTGGGCCTGCAAGACCCACATCTAGGGCTAGCTCTATTGTGTCTGCCAAGACAAGGTACAGACCCTACTCTCATGAATGTTGCAGTTTGTGAGGGATAAGGACACCTCTCTTGCTCTTGTGACCCCATCAGGACCATATCTTCTTTTGACAGTGGTAGTGAGGGACATAGAGAGGGGAGGAGATCTTTCCCTCTCAAAAAACCACTACAGCCGGGCAGTGGTGGCGCACGCCTTTAATCCCAGCACTTGGGAGGCAGAGGCAGGTGGATCTTTGCGAGTTCGAGGCCAGCCTGGTCTACAAAGTGAGTCCAGGACAGCCAGGGCTACACAGAGAAACCCTGTCTCGAAAAACCAAAAAAAAAAAAAAAAAAAAAAAAACCACTACAAAGCAGAGAAAAGGCAGAGCTGCCACTCCCATACTCACAACCTCGGAGTCAGTTCACCTACACCCCCCACATACAGGGCCAGGTGTGCTGTGCTGCCCAGGTGAGATGTAGGGTCTGCACTACTGAGTGCTGGTGTTACTGAAGGATAGGGCCAGTTCTCCTGCTCTTCAGACCCCAGGGCAAAGTCTCCCACCAGCTGCAGGTTACAAGAGGTAAGATCAAGGATAATATCTCTCTGTTGTCCATGCCACTTCAGGGAAACAAGTGGTAGAGCCAGCTCTCCCAAGCTTGCATCCTTGGGGCCAGTTCACTTCCAAATCCTGAAATGTGCAGAGCCTGCTCTCCCGAATACTGGAGCTAGTTAGGAGCAGGGTCATCTTTCTTGCTTTCATGACTTTAGGGCCAGTTCTCTCATGGTGCCCAGGTGAACAATAGGCCAGTTCTGCACAGTCCTCATACATCAACTTATCCCTGGGTGGCAGCCCAGATCAGGGATATCTACCTGGCTTTTGGTGATAACAGACTTCTGCTGCTGCGAGGCCATGGACTCAGATATGGCCCCTGGTGGAAGCAGAGGCCAAGACCCCACCATGGTCCTAGATAGTATCACTGGCTACTTACATCAGGTTTTTCCTTACTACCTTCAAATTTCTTGTTTTGCCTCTGTTGTGCTAACATCTTTCTGTTTCTGTTTAATTCATCCATCACTTACTTGGATCTCTTAGTGGTACCCAGAGTCTCTGAATATCAGAGTTTGTTTCAGGAGTGGTCTCAGGAGTGCTATGCCCCATTTGTGCATTTCAAGTTATGGTGTCTGGCAGGTATGATCTTCTGCATTCTTTAACTCCCAGCCTGCATGGCACCAGAATGGTGTTTATTTCAGGCTAGCTCCCTGTTCAGACTCCATGGTACCAGTCTGGTGGCTGTCTTAAGCTCACTACTTGTCCAGCAATTCCAATTGACCATCTTCCAGGTGTCTATGGTGCCAGGGAGGGTTCTTATAGTCTCTGCCTTGATTCCTGTCCTAGGAATACATCTGGGTTCAGCTGATGCTTGACTTGTGGTCATCATAGGTTAGCTTCTGTCTAGGCCCCCTGGAGCTGAACTGGTAGTGGTCTCAGGCTTGCTTGCTTTCAGGGAATATTAGGTTACTATTTATTCATATGTTCATAGGTCAGAACACTGAATGTAGACATAGCCTTTATCCTCTCTGTCACCTACTGATGCATCCATATCTGCAACGTCTGTAGGAGCAGTATATACATTCTTCATGGGTATTAGAAAGACTTAAGATGCATGAGCCTGTGCATGCTTGCCTCTGTGTGTGTGTTGGGGGGGGGGAGTGTTTGTACAGTGAGATAGCAAAGCAATCTTTTGTGTTTATGGTGTAACTCTTTTCCTTGATTGCACAGGTGGCCACAGAATCTTATGATATGAAAATACTTTTATACTAATGTCAAGTACTTAGTTTGGATACTGCTAGAATTCTATAAAGTATAAACAATTGTTTTAGTTACTTTTCTCCTTGTAGTAACACAAAAATGCCTAAGAAGAAGAAACTAAAGGCAGGAAGGGTGTATTCTGGTTCACAATTTTAATTTATCATGACAGGAATGTCATAGCAATAGGGTCCTAGGCATATGGCCACTTCTCATTTCTTGCCAGGAACCAGAAATCTAAGCTCACTTTATCCTTTTTGTTGAGTCCAGGACTCCAACCAATGAAATGGAACTCCTCACATATAAGTTTTCCAAGTTCAATTAGTTTAATTGAGATAGCTCTTTGTGGGCATGGCCAAGGTTAACCCAATTCAGATAACCCTTAGGTAAGCCTCTAGGCTTGTCTGTTATATGGCTATAGATGTAGTCAAGTAGATAGTCAAGATTATCCAGCTAACCATTGAATGAAATTAGGCGGTATACACATAAGGCATCTCATCATGATTTTTTTAACAATGAAACTGTCAAAATAAATATAATATTTTATAACTCATAAGAGAGCACTGTTGATACTTTTTTGTTTATAATTTAATGGTCAAAAGATTAGTCATCGCTTCGTGCAAACATTTTAAATGACATAGCATCCTCTGAAGAGGTTTATAGCAGGATCATATTTTACATGCTTTTCTGATGAATGTATCTCACCAAATGTAGGACAACTTGCTTATAAGTTTTTTAAATCTTGAAGAAATGGACAAAACCAGGCTCTTGCTTTATAGGAAGTGCTTCTGGGAAAGTAAAAGTTATTTGATCCCGAAGGAATTGCTTACACTGGAACATGAGAGTGGAGCCTATGATGTACGATGTGTGCCCACTTTATTCTCAGCCCCGATAGTCACATGACAGAACAAATAAAAGTAGAAGCACACTGACAACTCCTCCATCCTGAGACCTACTGGATCTCCAGGAGCAACTGGGACGCAGTTGCAAATGACACACAGTTTTGCTATGGGGTGACTGGGGTTCCTCTGGACTTCCTGGCTGAAAAGTCATCGCGAGAACCCCAAGCCGGCTCCTCTGATGTGAGTAGAAAGATCTCTAGAGGCTAAAGCTTAAAGACACACTGGGTTCTGTCCTGAGCAACAGTCAAGGCAGAAGCTCGTTGCTGTGTGCTGCTCCCTTGTTTTTGATTCTGATGATGGAAAGTGGAGTCACACATAGAGCTTTGTAAGAACTTTAAAAATGGTGCTTTGAAAAATTACTTAGAAAAACACACGGGAAAGATATCAATAAATACATAAAACAATAAAAAAAGAGGAATGACAATACAAAAAAAAGGTGGTGGAGACAATCCCTAGTAGTTAGTATATGTTATTTTACATAGAATGTATACATTGTTATAGTCCATCATTATATACTATAATAATGGAATAGTATGATAATCATACTCTAAAATTAAGTGACTCAAAGATCCATAATATGCTGTAACCTTACAATAACAAAATTAAGGTAAGAAAATATAAACAGGTACTATTTTAGGTTCACAGATAATTTCTTCCATAATTCAGAACAAATACCAAATAGGTTGTAGTGTTTATAGTAGGAAAGTCAATAGACCTGTATTGAGTTTTGAAGAAATTGCAACACAGAAGACCAACTACAATGAATTATTATAATCTCCTAAAAGGGATAGATTGTAATATGTGCCCTAATGAATTAAAATATAAAAAATTAAGAATTTCTTTATGAGAATATTACTTAGATGGCAATAGACAGGTCCCTCAATTGTAAACTCAGTGAGACAAAATAAGGACATTAGCCAGTATAGTGCAAGTGTTCAGTTCAACAGGAGTTAAAGGAAATTGATCAAAATGATTCCTTATTATTGTTTTATTCACTAAGAAGTAAACCTAGAAAAATATTAAATTTCATCCCAATAAACTAACAAAATTTAATCTCTGTGATTACCTCTTGGATTCTAATCTAAGGGAACAATCTAAAGTAAGAAAAACAATTATCACCTGTTTGTATGGACATGATTATTTCAGTTTGTCTAACTGGAAGAATTTTGGAAACCATGACTATCTAAGAAAACTTTTTTAGTCATCATCGATTGTGTTACATTCAATACAAAAATTGTGAACAGGGGTGTGTGGTGGTGCAGGCAGATCTCAGAGTTGTAGGCCAAAATGGTCTACAATGTGAGTTCTAAGAAAGCCAGGGTTACATGGAGAAACCCTGTCTCAAAAAAAGAAAAGAAAAGAGGGGGGGTAGAAATGGGAACGTGGGAGGGAGGGTGGGATCAGGATGGTGCTGTGATCAAAATGTAACTTGAAAAACTAAATTAATAAAAAAGCCATAAACCTAAAAAAACCCACATAAGTAAATAAATAAATCATGAACAAGTGAAAGATAACATGATTTATAAACTAAGATAATGGCTGGGCAGTGGTAGTGCATGCCTTTAATCTCAGCACTCAGGAGGCAGAGGTAGGAGGATCTCTGAATTTGAGGCCAGCCTGGCCTACAGAGCAAGTTCCAGGACAGCCAGGGCTACAAAGAGAAACCCTGTCTTGAAAAAAAATATGATAATGTGCATGGTTATAAACAAAGATTGAATGGTTTAACAATATAAGGGAAATGGCTACAGCAATGGATATGTTCAAGTTACTTTTGATGTGTTTTAAGCAATATATCCAAAAATGCAGAAGAACAGTCAAGGAAGTAGAATCAATTATCAGAAATTTCTCTCAAATTAAAAAAGACCTCTCAAATCTTATATCTTAAGAGAAGGGATTGCAGCGTCACGTTATCAGAATTCAGTAATAATCTTGTACTAACCAACCTAGTGATACCCATGTAGAGAGTACTAACCAACCTAGTTGCACCCATGTAGAGATGTCTGGAACGCCACACAAAACATGAAGCAGCATCTTCATTTTTTTCTTCGGTCCCCTAGACTAGTGGCATTTCTCCTTACCTCACAGAACTAAGGTGGTAAAGTACCTTAACCATACTTCACTGTTGATATTTTATTTACAAAAAGGTACTTGTTATTCATAGAACACAAATATGCCCAATCTAGAGAGTACAGGGAGACAGTTTATTCAGTCTTGAATTCTGGCAAAAGTCCATTTCAAAGGAAATGCCAGAACTTAATGAAATTAAGTAAACATATTTACTTTAATAATTCTGTTTTCCTCACTGTTGGTTTTATGATTATAACTATGTTAGCTATTAAGTTCTCTTTCACTATGTTAAATTTAAAAGGAGAGAGAGCATTGCTGAGAAATCTTCAAATTCTGATAATGTGAGTAAAGTCATTTTTTTTCTTTTCCGTTTGCAATTCAACATGCCTGCTGCTTCTGCTCTGTTTTGCTGCCAAATGAAGTGTTGTGGTGTCATTTGCTAATAATCAGCCTGAGTAAGAGCAATACAGACATGGTTATTTCACTACAGGAAGAGTGAAAATTGGTGCATTGAAATGTTCAAATTATGAATTTTTAAATTATGAATCCTAGACTTTTATAAAACAAGAGGATATATATCAATTGTACATCAAGTCTTCTTTCAGAAATGTAATAATGATCAAAAAGTGTCAGTTTTTAGTAAGACTCACTTGGATATAATCTGTGTTTTCATTTTTAAGTGTAGCTCCTATGTTACTCAAATGAGAAATCTTATCACACTAATCTGTTTAATTCATAAAAGAATGAAATAGTTTTCCAATCTGTTTGTATGGTGTCCTAACCACCTTGGTAATTAAATAGCAAAATATAGAGGAAGAAACATAAACACAAAAGTCATTCAAGAGGATTTGGTAAGATCTCAGATTTTTGCAGATACAATCACAAT
The DNA here is from genome assembly GCA_907164525.1 of Lophiomys imhausi. Lineage (NCBI taxonomy): Eukaryota > Metazoa > Chordata > Mammalia > Rodentia > Muridae > Lophiomys > Lophiomys imhausi. The sequence goes on from CAJQZJ010034249.1 coordinate 770,802, forward strand.
GCTGTTTGTTTACTACAGAGTCTAGCCTCCACATCTGCAATTATTATTTTATCTTTCATGGAAATCACTATTGAGTATCTATATTTTCAGAGTAATATATGATAAATGATGTCATAATTTTTTCAAAGTGAGCTAATTTTTTACCTGATTGTGGCTCTGGGAGTAAAATACTAAGCATGGTATCTATTAAGTTTTATTGGCTATTCATAAAAGCTTATAATCACCAGCTGGATCCTGAAGCAGCACAGTGGGTGTTTAGCCATATTTATTGTCAACTCTGTAAACAATATGTATACTTTTATTTCAGGTTAATTAGCAAAAACATTATCTAAAAATTGTATGACTGCATCTGCTGCCAGCCTGCAAAAAGAAATATGGAACCTGAGGAAATGGTGTATCTTTTCTTTAAGGTCTTTCAGAAAGATTTGTGTGAAGTCCCACACTTGAAATCATTTTCTATTACGTTTTTCTCTTTCTATAAATGAGATTTCCCCTCCTTTCTAAGAGAAGCTGTGTTATTCTAGTGGATGAGAAGCGATGCACCCTTTTTTGATGCACTTTTTTTTAATTGTGTAGACATTTGCATAAGACTTACTGAGTTCCAAAAGTACAACCTACTTATTAAAATAGATTTTTCAAACCTGAGCTGCCATGACTTTCATCAAATATTAAACATATATGCACCAACACTTTCATTTAACTCCTTAATGGAGAAAATCAGCAACATGCTGAAATGTACTAAAATAAATTTCTTTAAGAAAGATATATATTCTCTACTAGGGAATGTTGGTTTACACATAAATGAATAAAAATAACTTATATTGACAGTTTTATATTATTTAATTTTATATTAATTTTAAATATAATTGGTTATGCACAGTTATGCTATTGATTCCAGAAAGACCACCAGAAAACAAACAAACAAAAATTACTTAAAAATATTTCTTATAATATTATTCTTTCCTTAGTCTCACAAATTTCCTGGAAAATACTGTCTTTTTTGCTTACTTCTTATATTTGTAACACACAAAAATGAGTTTTGCTTCTTGTGTTTAATATGCATTTAATAAATTGGTAAAAGAACCCAAAGAGACGAGGGTAAATTCCACAATCAACTTCTTCAAAAAATCTTTTTTATTTAGTTATCGCAGCTCAACAGTTATGAACTGAGTAATCTGTAAATTGATGAATAACAGATAATTTGAGAAAAATGAATTTCAAAAGATATTAAAGTAATGTGCATTATGAAGTACTAAATAATATTCTAGCATTTTTTCTATTCAAAATGTTATGACCATTGGTATTTCTATTATACATAGATAATCTAATATCTTAGTTACTGTTATATTGCTGTGAAGAAACACCTCTTATAAAAGATATATAAAGGCACCTCTTATAAAAGAAAGTACTTATTATTGTGATACTTATAGTTTTAGAGGGTTATTCCATGATCATCACAACAGGAAGCATATAGGCATTGTACAGTAGTAACTGAAAGCTTTATATTCTGATCTAAGGACAGCAGGAAGAAAGAGAGTGGGAGCAAAATAGAGAGAGAGAGAGAGAGAGAGAGAGAGAGGGAGAGGACTTGGCATGGGCTTTTGAAACCTCAAGCCCATGTCCACTGACATACCTGCTCTAACAAGGCAATAGTTCCTACCCTTTCCCAAACTGTTCATCAGCTGGAGACTAAGCACAGGGCCATTCTTATTCAAACCACTCTCATCTATTATTAAAATAATTAAAAATCCTAAGTTGTAAGGTGATATATTCAATATATATTAATTTTATATCACACACACATAGATACACACACATGCATACATATTCTTCTTGAGTATATGTAAGTTTCATCCTAAGTCAATGTATTTAATAACAGATTTGGGAAGTCCTTAGTATTAAAGTCATAATAATATTTATGAGTATAGAAAGTTTATGAACTGGCCTAATTACCAAAAAGTTATATTGGAGGTTTCCTACAACTCTCTTTTTGAAGAAAATTGACTTCAAAGTTATAAAATAATCAATTTTGATAATACCCAGAGTCAGTTATTGACTTTATTTTCATGATAAGTTCTAAATAAGAAAAAGCTGACAAATAGCCATGATATTTGGGCCAAAACAATTCCTTGCTGCTGACACATCTGAAAGACCTGACCTTCATTCTTGAAGCCTACATTGTGGAAGAAGAGAACTAATTCCCACAAGCTATCCTTTGATCTTCACTGGTACACAGTACAGATGCTGCTCACCTTTCCCACTCTCCAGTAAATAAGTAATAAAGAAAACATATAGCTGAAAAAATGAAATCTTTTTAACAAATAAAATAACACAAGAGAAGAAATATAATTGTAAAACAGACAAAGAAAAGGTGTTTTAGCTTTTTCTAGAATAATATGCAATGAAAAGTAACTTAGACATTTAAAAAATTGGCAGTTTTTTATAAAATGTTAAATAATAATGAAGAAGTAAATAACCTGGAGGTTTTTTTATTTGTGATGTCATAAACATGTGAGCATAGCAATAAACATTTTACTATATGTAAAAATGAAAGAAAATGCTTCCAAAACACTAAATTACAAAGTTTGCATATTTAATAAACAAATATAACTTTTTAGCAATTATGTACAAATTTAAAAGTTTAAAAAGCATGATATTTGCAAATTGTACCAACATATTTAGATGCATTTCTATTGATATGATAAAATATCATAACAAAAACAACTTGGGAAGGGAGAGACTTATTTCATCTTACAGTTCCACAACATAGTCCATCGTTGAAGGATGTAAGGACAGAAATTCACAGTAAGAACCTGTAGGCAGGAACTGACACAATGGCTGAATGTAGGCTTGCTTATTAATGCAAGCTTAGCCTTCTTTATTAAACCCCCAGAACTGCCTATCTAGGGATGATACCATCCACAATGGTCTGTGTACTCTCACATCAATCACTAATGAAGAAAATACCCTACAGATTTGACTACTATTCAATATTATGGAGTCATTTTCTTAATTAAGTATCCCTCTTCCCAAATATGTCTAGGTTTGTGTCAAGTTGACAAAAAGCAACCAGCACATCTGTGCTAAACTATATAATGCTAAGTTTATTAGTTGCCCAGAGAATGCATACATTTTGAAATGTATGTGTTATCTTGGGTTAAATATATCATGATCTTTAAAAATCACACAAAATAATTAACTAGAAAAAATTAAAATACAATAGATTGCTAATTTCCTTTATAAAGTTATATTTCTGGATTATTAACATAAATATTATTATAATCTGAATTAAAAGTACTTTAAACATTTAACAACCATATAGAAAATATTCCAACTTGAAAGTGGTAAAATGGATTAAAACCCATGCACTAATACCTAGAGAATTAATCAGGACCGTGATTGTGATCCTCCCAAGTTGCTCTCAGGGGGTTCTGAGATTCAATGTGTACCTTATAGCCAGAAGTACTGTGATCTGGCACAGCCCAATGGTTCAGGGTTGTTTCACTGCTCCTGAGTCAGAGCTCTCTATGTTCTAGCCTGGGTATTCAGTTGAGGGGCAAGGTAAATGCAGTCACGGAATTCTGATGTAGAATTCACACCCTGTCCACAGTGCTGGGATTTAGGGATGCTCAGCTGCTTTTTCCCAGCCAGAATCACTGTGCTCCAGTGTAGCCTGCCTGTGCCAATGTGGCTTCTGGCAATTTCCCTTTAGCTAGTGTATCAGGACTGTGGTTGTGGTCCTTCCACACTCTTCTCCGGGGGGTTTCAAGATCAACCTGTGCCTCTCAGTCAGGTTGGTGCAGCCCACCTGCTTGGGCCACACACAATAGTTCAGTACTGCTGAAGACCGAGATCTAGATGTGAAACTGAGGCAGTAGACTGAACGCCCTCCCAAAGTAGGTGTGAGCAATGAGTTCACAAAATCACTCCAGCACTTGGACCCCGGGGGATCTCAGAGGCCTTTTCCCTGTCAGGGGCCTTGTGTTACCGTGTAGCTTGTTTGGGTCAGTGGGACTTCTAACAGATTCCCTGTAGGTAAGATGTCAGGAGTGTGGATATGGTCCTCCCAAGCTACACTTAGCAGGAGTCCCAGGATAGCCTGTGCCTCTCTGTCAGAAGTTCTGTGGTCAGGCGCCACCTCCCCCCTTGGATATCATGCCCTAGTCCAGGACTGTTTCACTGCTCTGGGTAGATATCTAAATGCACTAGACTGAGGCTGTAGACTGAGTGCCCTACTGAAGTGAGCACAGGCAGAGAGTTCCAATATGGAGTTTGATCAGCGAATTTCAGCTGCCTTTTCCCTGCCTGAATCATAGTGTTCCAGAGAAGCATACCTGGGTCAGACTGGGGGGCAGGGAGTTCCAATTTGTATTCTATACCTTGCCCACAGTGTGCTTGGGCTCAGGGAAGCTCAGCTCCTGCTAGCTGGATCCCCCAGTTACTGCTCAGCCAGACAAGGCAATACTGAATATCCCAGGGAGAATCAACGAACACATAAGCTTCAGGGGAGCTGGAGCTCCAGCATATAGTCTGTGGCCTGCCAACCTGCACCTACATCACTAAGAAGACCAGTTGGACTCAGGAACCTGTAGGTAGGCATAACACATCCCACCACAACCTCTGAATTGAGTTCCCAATGGGGACACAACAGGAAAGAGTGAGCTCTGGGAGACATACTGAGAACCAGCCCCCACAAAAGGGCCCATTCAGCCTGTGGAGAGCTATGGATCACCAATTTATACAGAATCTACACCAAAGTTCCCTTCTTGGCATCAAGCCCAGAAGGACCCAGGAACAGCTAAGAACAACCAGATGGCTAAAGGCCAGTAAAAGAACAGAACTGACAAAAGTCAGGGAAATATGACTCCAACAAAATTCAGCTATGCTAGTACAGCAACCATGACCATCCTACCACAGCTGAAACACATGAAAATTATGAAAAATCTATGTTTCAGAAAGTGATAGAGTCCTTACAAGAAGAAATTAAAATTCTGAAAGAATTCAAAGAATCCTCAATTTTAAAAACAAAAGCAATGGAGAATACCATCAGAGACCTCCAAGCCAATGCAGCCCTACATAAACAGGAGAAGGACAAGGCAATGAAAGACTTGAAATATTTGAAAGATTTGTATGCAAAGATAAGCAAACTGGAGCAGGAAACATCTAAAAATATTTGTTCAAGAATTGAAATTGAAAGTGGAAGAAATAATGAAAACACAAGCAGAGACAATCATGGAGCTGGAAAATCAAGGGAAGAGAACAGGAACTGCAGACATGAGTATCAAAAATATGATACAAGAGATTGAAGACAGAATCTAAGATGTGGGAGACTCTATTGAAGAAATCAGTAAAACAACCAAAGAGAATGAGAAATCTAAAAATTGTTTTCACCAACAACATCCAAGAAATCAAGAACTCAATGAAAAGACAGAATGTAAGAATTACAGGCATAGAGGAAAGAGAAGACTCCCAACTCCAAGGTCCAGGAAACAACTTCAACAAAATTGTAGAAGAAAACTTCCCAAACCTAAAAAAGAGATGCTGGTAAAATTCCAAGAGGCCTATAGAACACCAAACATATTAGACCAGAAAAGAAATTCCTCTTGTCAAATAATAATTGAAATTCTAAATGTGCAGAACAAAGAAAAAATATTAAAAGCTGTAAGATAAAACGGTCAAGTAATATATAATGACAGAGCCATCAGAGTTACACCTGACTTCTCAGAAATTTAAAAGCCAGAAGGGCCCGGGAAGACATCCTACAAGCCCTAAGAGAATATAGGTGCCTGGGCAGACTACTATACCCAGCAAAACTCTATTTCAACATAGATGGAGAAAACAAGATATTCTATGACAAAACCAAATTTAAACAGAATCTACTCACCAATCCACCCCTACAGAAGATCCTAGAAGGGTAATTCCAACCCAGAGATGATAACTACACCCAAGAAAACAGAGGAAGCAAAAAACTACACTGCAACTAAACCAAAAGAAACACACAATGATCACCTACACCAAAATAATAGGAAATAGTAACCTTTGGTCATTAATATCCATCAATATCAATGGACTCAAATCCCCAATAAAAAGACACAGGCTTACAGATTGGATCCGTAAACAAGACCCATCATTTTACTGCATACAAGAAATGCATCTCACTAACAAAGATAGAGGCTACCTCAGAGTAAAGGGCTGCAAAAAGGTTTTCCAAGCAAATTGGCCCAGGAAGCAAGTTGGAGTAGCAATCCTAATATCAAATAAAATACACTTTCAACTGAAGTTAATAAAAAAGATAGGGAAGGGCACTACATACTTGTTAAAGGGAAAATTCATCAAGATGACATCTCAACACTGAATATCTGTGCCCCAAATACAAGGGTACCCACATATGTAAAAGAAACTCTTCTAAACCTTAAAACTCACATTGAATCCCACAAATTAGTAGTAGGAGACTTCAACACCCCACTCACAACAATGGACAGATCATCAAGAGAGAAACCAAACAGAGAAATAATGATTCTAACAGACGCCATGAACCAAATGGACCTAACAGATATCTACAGAACGTTTCACCCAAACCCAAAAGAATACACCTTCTTTTCACCACACAGAACCTTCTCCAAAATCGACCATATAGTTGGACACAAAACAAGCCTCAACAGATACAGGAAAATTGAAATAACCCCTTGTATCATATCAGACCACCATGGAATAAAGCTGGACTTAAACAACAGCAGAGTTAACAGAAAGCATACACATTCATGGAACTGAACAACTCTCTACTGAATGACTACTTGGTCCCGAGAAAAAAATAAAGAAGGAAATCAAAGACTTCTTAAAATTCAGCCACAGGAGGATCCAAAATGGTGGCAGCCCACAGGAACATATTTTGAACGTGTGGAAAACAGCTATAACACCACAGAGACATAAGATGCTGAGCAATAATATGAGTGGTGCAAACCCAGTGGGTTTCTCCCAGCAACCCAGGGACCATTAAAAGTCCCTGGGAAAGACACTCCTCTCTCAGACACTCAGAAAAACAGACCAGCAGAAACAGCAGAAGCCGCTGAATTCAGGAATTTTCACCAGGAGAGGGATGGGTGAGAGCCACTCAAATACCCAGCGAGCAGCTCAGAACCCCAGACAGGGGTACTCACCAGCCTGCTGGGCTCCCAGATTCCATGCAGGCATTCTGACACCAAGGGGAAGATTAGCAGAGCCACAGGAATGGATATATTCTCAGCAGAACCATTGTGGCAGCAGGCCACAGCATGTTCTGAGCTGCAGGGCAGCAGCAGGACCACATATAAAACAAATAAAATGTTTCAAGACTTGAAATCAGAAGTAGAAACAATAAAGAAAACACAGTCAGAGATAATAGTGGAAGTGGAGAATCAAGGGAAAAGAACAGGAAATACAGACATGAGTATTGAAAATATAATACAAGATATGGAAAACAGGATCTCAGGCATGGAAGATTCGATAGAAGAAATCAGTACAACAACCAAAGAAAATGAGAAGTCTAAAAAAGTTCTCACCCATAACAACCAAGAAATCAACGACTCAATGAAAAGATGGAACCTAAGAATTATAGACATAGAGGAAAGAGAAGACTCCCAACTCCAAGATCCAGGAAACATATTCAACAAAATCATAGAAGAAAACTAACCAAAACCTAATGAAAGAGATACCAATTTTTATGTATGCCAAGAGGCATACAGAACACAAAACAGATTAGATCAGAAAAGAAACTCCTCTCACCACATAATAATTGAAACTCCAAATGTACAGAAAAAGAAAGAATATTAGAAGCTGTAAAAGAAAAAGGTCAAGTAACATATAATGGTAGACCCATCAGAATTACACCTGAATTCTACTCATAAACTTTAAAAGCCAGAAGGGCCTAGGTAGACATCCGACATGCTCTGAGAGAACATAGGTGCCCAGCCAGACTACTCTACCCAGCAAAACTCTCTGTCAGCATAGATGGAGAAAACAAGATATTCCATGACAAAATTTTTAAACAGTATCTACCAAAAATCCAGCCCTATAGAATATCCTAGAAGGAAAATTCCAACCCAGAGAAGAAAACTACACACAAGAAAACAGAAGAAACAAAAATCTACACTGCAGCTAAACCAAAAGAAACACACAATGATCACCTACACCAAAATAATAGGAAATAGTAACCTTTAGTCATTAATATCCATCAATATCAATGGACTCAACTCTCCAATAAAAAGACACAGGCTTACAGATTGGATCTGTAAACAAGACCCATCATTTTGCTGCATACAAGAAATGCATCTCACTAACAAAGATAGATGCTACCTCAAAGTAAAGGGCTGCGAAAAGGTTCTCCAAGCAAATGAACCCAGGAAGCAAGCTGGAATAGCCATGTTAATATCAAACAAAATGGACTTCAAACTGAAGTTAATCAAAAAAGATAGAGAAGGGCATTACATACTCATTAAAGTATATATTCATCAAGAGGACATCTCATGTTGAATATTTATGCCCCAAATACAATGGCACCTATATTTGTAAAAGAAACTCTTCTGAAGCCTAAATCATATATCAATCCCCACACATTAGTAGTGGGAAACTTCAACACCACACTGACAACAATGGACAGGTCATCAATACAGAAACCAAACAGAAATAATGAGTCAAACAGAGGTCATGAACCAAATGGACCTAACAGATATCTACAGAGCATTTCACCCAAACACAAAAGAATGCACCTTCTTCACAGCACTGCATGGAAACTTCTCCAAAATCAACCATATAGTAGGACACAAAGCAAGCCTCAACAGATACAAGAAATTGAGATAACCCTTTGTATATTATCAGACCACCATGGAATAAAGCTGGACTTCAACAACAACAGAAAACCTACACACACATGGAAATTAACCAACTCTTTACTGAATGACTACTGGGTCAGGGAAGAAATAAAGAAGGAAATCAAAGACTTCTTAAAATCCAACAAAAATGAAGGCACAGCATACCCAAACCTATGAGACACAATGAAAGCTCTGCTATGAGGAAAGTTCACAACACTAAGCACCTTCAAAAAGAAAATTGTGACAGCTCGTATTAGCGAATTAACATCTGAACTGGACGAACTGGAAAAAAAGAAGCAAATACTCCCAAGAGGAGCAGAAGGCAGGAAATCATCAGACTTAGGGCTGGAATCAACAACTTAGAAACAAAAAGAATGATACAAAGAATCAATGAAACCAAGATTTGGTTCTTCGAGGAAATCAACAAAATAGACAAACCTTTAATCACATTAACTAAAAGGCAGAGGGGAAAAACCCAATGCAACAAAATCAGAAATGAAAAGGGAGAAATAACAGCAGACACTGAAGAAATCCAGAGAATCTTTAGGTCCCATTTAAAAATATATAGTCCACCAAATTTGAAAACCTAGGCGAAATGGAAAATTTTCTTGATAGATTCCACCTTCCGAAGCTAAATCAAGATCAGTTTAACAGAATAAGCAGCCCTATAACATCTAAGGAAATAGAAGCAGTCATTAAAAATCTCCCAACCAAAAAAAAAAAAAAAAAAAAAGCACAGGGCCAGATGTTTTCAGCACAGAATACTACCAGACCTTCAAAGAAGACCTAATACCAATACACTTCAAACTCATCCACAAAATAGAATCAGAAAGAACATGACAAACTCATTCTATGAGTCCACAGTCACCCTGATTCCTAAACCACACAAAGACCAAACAAAGAAAGAGAACTTCAGACCAATCTCCCTCATGAACATAAGTGCAAAAATACTTAATAAAATACTGGCAAACTGAATCCAAGAGCACATCAAAAAGTTCAAAACACCATGATCAAGTAGGCTTCATCCAAGAAATGCAGATATGGTTCAACATATGAAAATCCATCAACGTAATCCACCATATAAACAAGTTGAAAGAACAAAATCACATGATAATCTCGCTAGATGCTGAAAAAGCATTTGAAAAATCCAACACTCCTTCATGCTAAAAGTCCTGGAGAGAACGGGCATACAAGGATCATACCTAGAAATAATAAAGACGATATACAGCAAGCCAGTAGTCAACATCAAATTAAATGGACAGAAACTTGAAGCATTTCCTCTAAACTCAGGGACAAGAAAGGATGTCTACTTTCACCATATCTCTTCAACATAGTACTTGAAGTTCTTGTTAGAGCAATAAGAGAGCTAAAGGAGATCAAGAGTATACAAACTGGAAACAAAGAAGTCAAATTGCCCCTACTTGCAGATGATATGATAGTATACATAAGTGACCCCAAAAATTCCACAAGAGAACTCTTACATCAGATAAACACCTTCAGAAGGTGGATGGATACAAAATTAATTCAAAATAATCAGAAGCCCTTATTTATACAACAAATAAATGGGCTGAGAAAGAAATTAGGGAAACAATCCCTTTCACAATAGGCACAAACAATATAAAAACCTGGGGGTAACTCTAACCAAAGAAGTCAAAGACCTGTAACCATACTTTTTAATTATTAAACACTTATTTATTACTAACTATATTAACTTATAACAAATACACTTAATTATTACTATTCCTATAAATTCCTGCAACCCCTATGAATGCCTACAACCCCTATACATTCCTACAACCCTAAGACATAACCACTAAACCTATTGATAACTATTACAACTATTTTTCTAAGGATACAGTCTCTGGGGCAGGTCCTCAGTTGCCAGGAACACAGTCTCTGGGGTAGCCTCTTTAATGCACTTAGCAGTCCTTTTTCTGGAATATCTCAGATGCGAGTTCGTCAGGGTAAATTGGCTATGGCAGTCCCACCTTAAATAAGGCTTGAGGCTTTCTTCTCTCTGGGAGACTTCAGCTTCCGTAGGCCAACTTACTTTCTTCGTATCAGCAACTCTGGGGCTCTGCTTCAGTCTTTAAAGCTGGCCACAATTCCGTTCAGGCTGCTGTTTGGACAGGTCAAAACCCTCTAGGCAAGAGCTGAGCCACAGGGTTTAGTCCTTGGCCTTTTGCTGTCTTGCTAAGGCTTTATCTGCTCACCAGCTTCCTTCTTCCTCAGGGAGATCTGGCCGTTGGTCTACCAGTACTTTCTCCAGCAGTACTCTCGGAGCTCTCTCATATCTGGGGCCCTGAGCATGCAGCTCTCTGGGCTCATCCACTTGTCCTTAAATAGGATCTCTCCTTGTTCCACCTGCTTCAGCTTCATTTGGGCCCTGCCCCTTTAGCAGTTGAAAACAATGCCAGGTCATAAAGTCTTTACTTGTTTCACCTGGCTTCAACCTTGTTTTTCAGTCCAGAGACTCCTCTCATTTCATGTGACTTCATCCATAAGATGGATGATAAGCTAATTGCTCACAGCGAAGTTGATCTTCATTCCCCAAATTAAGAGACTGTATCAGAAACCTAGATATTCACTAAATCTAACTTATATTAATCTATCAACCGCTACAAAGACCTGTATGTCAAGAACTTCAAGTCCTTGAAGAAAGAATTTGAAGAGGCCATCAGAAGATGTGAAAGACCCCCGAAATGGGGACACTGCCCCTGGGGCCCAGCATCCAAGAACAGAGACCGAGACCACCGGATGCAAGTGCAAGAGGCAACTTTATTGTTCACACAGGCGCCTGCGGACGCTACAGCCTTCGGGTGACTGCGTGTGCCGGGCTAGGGTAAGGGTTGATTATATAGGATTGGGGTGGCAAGAAGTGGGCTTACAGAAGCAGATGCATGGTTACAGGGTTCTCATTGGTCGATTTAAATGAGGCCATGGATTCAGGTTAGGGACAAGCTTGGCATTTCTGAAATCAGACAAGGCTACCATTAACACACTCTGGACTTTCTGATAAGGCTGCCGTTAGCACACTGGACATTCTGTTAAAGCTACTTTTCTATTGCTAGTGAGTCAGTCCCCAAGTGTCTGACCACAGATATCCTGTCTTTGCTGGGCCTTGCCCAGCATGGAAAGTCCCCATTCCGTAACAAGCAACAACATGGCTAAAATGGCAACTAACAAATAGGCACACTTAGCCGGGGGTCTTTCATTCCCCCCTTTTCTTTATCATAAGTAAAACCTTTTACTTATCAGGGAATCTCAGTATCTACTTGCTTCAGAGCCTGATATTGGTGGGTTAAGACCAAAGTCTGGATGACAGACAGGCGTTCTTTAACAAATTGGATCAGGCGATTGAGGGTGCATGGGCCAAATGTGAGAATAAGCATGAGGAGGACAAGGGGTCCCAACAGGGATGATACTAGGGTGGTGATCCAAGGGGATCGGTTGTAGATCCCTTCGAACCATCCCTGTTGGGATTCGAATTCCCGCTGTCTTTTGTCTAATCTTTCTTTTAATTTATCTAGGGTCTCTGTGACAACTCCAGTTTGGTCCACATAAAAACAACGTTTTTCTTTTAGAGCTGCACATAGGCCACCTTCTTTAAGGAATAGGAGGTCTAATCCACGCCTGTTTTGTAACACTACTTCAGACAGGGAGGTTAATGAGTCTTTTAGTGCCCTGACAGATTTCTCGAGGGCTTTTAGGTCTTCGTGCATAGCTTGATGTAAGTGAAGATATCTATCTGTGCATATTAGGGCAGCAGAACCAGTGGCGATGCCTGCTGTGACTCCCCCTACCCCCAACAAAACACCCAATGTAAGGGAGATGGGCTCCTGTTTGTATCTTTTGGGGAAATTTTCAAAATATTGTAGCATGGTACCATCAGAATGATAGTATATGTATGGCCACAATTGAACCAGGACGCAGTAATCCTGAGCCAGGTTTAAAACGGCTGCCGACGCACAAGGAGTTAATCCGGTGTTGCAGGCCCAATATGTTCCATAGGGGGGAACCAAGTAATAATTACCCATTGTCACAGTTATGGTTTTACTGCAGAGGCTAAGTCCTAGGGGTGGAGTTCCTATGCACGTGCCTGTTCCAGTAATCTGAGTTAGAGTTAGCTGGTGGCCTCTTTCTAAGTGATCAGCGGGTGGGGAGCTGGAATGAATAGTAAAGTTTCCCTTGAAGGCTATCCCTTCATAATAGGGAGGGCGAGGGTCCAGGCAGAGCCAGCATTGCTTGGCGCGCTGAGGGTCTGACTGGTTCAGGGCCTGGTATGCCCCTCTGATCAGGTTAAGGAGTCTATCCCCTGTGCCTGGAGTTATAGTTGGACTCTTAGGGGAAACCGCGGGGGCCTTAGTGGCCGGGAGGGTGGCAGGGGTTGTAGTTTTTACTGTTAAGGAGGATTTTAATGGGGTGAATGGCTTTTTGAGTGGGGGCTGCGGTTGAGAAGGGGCTTTTGGGAAGGGGCTTTCTGGTCGGCTACAATCTGGTTTGGTCCGACTGCCACAGGCGGAGGTTCTTCTATCTTAAGGCGGATGGTGAGAAGGGATCCCTCCCCTCCACCATGTTTCCAGAACACGATTCCCCAATTTATACCATCAACCCAGGTATCTGACGATTCCCTTTTCCCTTGATCAGTAAAGCTAATTTTTACATAATCTAGGTGTGAACGCAGACAATCTTGTGGCCCGTTATTGTAGAGGCCCATTATTGCATGTTTGCCTAGGCCTGCATTGACAAATGAGAAGTTCACCTTGTCCGGGGCGCCTACCTACCATTTCCAGTCCCCATCATTGGAAAGTAACACAGTCCCATTTTCGGCAGAAGAATTCATGGGCTCTCCCACATGACCTTTCTTTTCTCCATCCTGGACATACATAAAATCCATAGCTGCGGACTAGATTGGGGGGAGTACTCTTTGCTGATGGGATAAGAGCCCGCAAACAGACATATAGGTCTGGCCACCAAGTGTTTATTGGGGCCACCTTCTGCATGGTGTTGATTACAACTCCCTGGTCGGGATCAATGAGTTGCCAAGATAATGTCATGGGCCAGTGAGGGCTAGAGGGGCTAGTCATTCCTCTAAGGGGCAAAAGCATCATCATCATTAGCAATACTAAGTGCAGGTAAGTCTTATCTTTAATGGATTCTGAGTGCGCTGAAGCTTCCATGGCGGTGCTGGTTCCGGCTCATGGGGTGTGTGTCTCGGGTGGGCAGCCTTGGTGTGCGATGCGTGGACCCAGGCAGCAATCCCATCGACCTTTAGGGGTGGTCAGAAGTACGGTGTAGGGTCCTTTCCAGCGGGGCTCGAGGTTGGGGATCTGATGTCGTCTAACCCAGATGGTGTCTCCGATCTGGAACTTGTGTGGGACGATGGGGGTGGCCGAGGATTCTCGGTAAGCAGCAGCAAGAGGCTCCCAGATCTCCCGATGCACCAATTGCAGGGCCTGTAGGTGGGCTTGAAGGGAAGGAGTATTAGCATAATACGAGATATCTGTATCAAAAAAGATAATGGCTGGTGGTGGCATGCCATACAGAATTTCAAAGGGAGTTAGCCCGTGTGGGCTGGGAGTGTTCCTGGCCCAGTATAGAGCCAGGGGTAGGAGTTGCACCCAATCCTTTGAGCCAGTTGCAAGCATTAATTTAGATAAGGCCTCTTTAATGGTTCTATTCATTCTTTCTACCTGACCTGAGCTCTGGGGTCTATATGCACAATGTAATTTCCAATCAATCCCCAGTAGCTTAGCCACCAACTGACTTACCTGGGAGACAAAGGCAGGCCCATTATCTGACCCTATCACCTGCGGCATACCACACCGGGGGAAGATTTCTTCTAATAATTTCTTCGTCACCGTCTTGGCAGTTTCATGTTTGGTTGTGAAGGCCTCGACACATCCTGAAAAAGTGTCTATGAAAACTAAGTGATATCTATATCCATACATGCCCGGCTTGACCTCAGTAAAATCTACTTCCCAATGGACACCTGGCCTATGGCCTCTCAGGCGGGTTCCCTGGCTGACGTGAGTCTTCCCTGAGTTGATCTGAGCACAGGCCCTACAGTTGTCAGCCACATGTTGCAGGGCTCTGTTCCTGTTTAGAAGATATTGTCCAGTTTCCTCCCGGTCCAGCAGGGTTTTCATCTTTCGGGGACTCAAATGAGTTAGTTTGTGTAACTCGTCAATCAGCTCCAGGGTCATTTTTATAGGAACCACAGTCTTTCCTTGATAAACCCAGCAACCTCGGGATGGATCATAATCTGCCCCCAGGTTTTGTATGAGGTCTAAATCTTTTTCATCATAGTCCCAGGCAGGAAGCTTGGGAGCCTCTTCTGTCTTGGGGAGGATGGTGACCATCAGGAGTTGAGGCCCAAGGGCAGCTTGTCTGGCCACTTCATCAGCCAGGCGGTTCCCTCTGGCTATAGGACTGTCTCCCTTCTGATGTCCTGGGCAATGCATGATGCTTAACTTTTTAGGGAGAAACAAGGCCTTTAACAAGGCTAAGAACTCAGTCTTATTTTTGACTTCTTTTCCCTCGGAGGTCAGCAATCCCCTTCTTTTATAGATCTCACCATGGATATGGGCAGTGGCAAAGGCATATCTGCTGTCCGTGTAGACATTAAGCTTTTTACCTGCAGCCAGCTGGAGGGCCTGAGTCAGAACAATCAATTCAGCAGAGGTGCCTCCGTGTAGGGCACTTGCCCAAATTACCTTGGTCTCAGTGGTTACCGCTGCTCCTGCTTGACGTTCTCCATTTAGCAAATAACTGCTACCATCTGTATACCAGGTATGATCTGCGTCCTGAAGAGGCTGGTCCTTCAAGTCAGATCTGGTTCCGTGTACTTCCACGAGGACCTGCTGGCAGTCATGGCATGCTGGCCCCTCGGGCAGAGGTAACAGGGTGGCTGGATTGAGAGTCACCATCGGCCCAAACTGGATGCGGTCTGCATCCAGGAGCAGAGACTGATAATGGGTCAGGCGGGCATTTGACAGCCAGCGATCGGGGGCTGGTGAATCAAAGATTCAATTGCATGGGGTGCCAGGATGGTCAGTGTCTGTCCCAAAGTTAATTTCCCTGCATCTTTAATTAGGGCCACTATGACTGCAATCATTCTTAAGCATGGAGGCCATCCAGATGCTACTGGGTCCAATTTCTTGGACAGATATGCAATGGGGCGCCTCCAAGGCCCAAGCTTCTGGGTTAAAACTCCTTTGGCGAAGCCATATTTTTCGTCCACAAAAAGTTCAAAGGGTTTTGTGAGGTTGGGCAGGCCAAGAGCAGGGGCCAACAGGAGAGCCCATTTAATGGCCTCAAATGCTGCCTGGTGTGCCTCAGTCCAGGCAAAAGGGACCTCTTGCTTAGTTAGCGGGTACAGCAGGGCCGCCATTTCAGCAAACCCAGGGATCCATAATCGACAGAATCCCGCAGTCCCCAAGAATTCCCGCAACTGACGATGGTTTTGGGGCGAGGGGATGCTGTCTATCGTCTCCTTGAGCACTTTAGTTAGCCAACGCTGTCCGTCTCGCAGCTTATATCCCAGGTAGGTCACCTCAGTCTGACAAATATGGGCCTTTTTGGCAGAGGCCCTATACCCCATTTGGCCTAGAGTCTGGAGGAGTGCCCCAGTGCCTTCATGGCACTCCTGCTCAGTGGAGGCGGCCAATAGGATATCATCCACATATTATAGCAGGATCAGTGATGGGTGTTGGTTCCAGAAGCCGGCCAGGTCATGATGTAAAGCCTCATTGAAGAGAGTGGGGCTATTATTGAACCCCTGAGGAAGGCGGGTCCAAGTTAACTGTCCCGAGATCCCCAGCTCTGGGTCTTTCCATTCAAAGGCAAACAGGGTCTGGCTTTGAGGGTTTAACCTTAGGCAGAAGAAGGCATCTTTTAAATCCAATACGGTATACCAGGGGTGTGTTGGTGGCAAGGTGCTCAGTAGATTGTATGGACTGGGCACCGTAGGATGAATGTCTTCCACCCTCTTATTGACTTTCCTGAGATCTTGCACCGGTCGATAGTCCCCTGTGCCGGGTTTCTTTACAGGCAGAAGGGGTGTATTCCAGGGGGACCTACAGGGGGTTATTATCCCCTGGTCCAACAGTCTCTTGATGTGTGGCCTAATGCCTTGATAGGCTTCATTGGGCATAGAATATTGCTTGATAGAGATGGGGGTTGCAGTTGCCTTTAATTGTATCATCAAGGGAGGTTGTTGGGTGGCCAGCCCCATTCCTCCCGTTTCCGCCCAGGCCCAGGGATATTTTATGAGCCAGAAGTCTAATCCCTTTTGTGTTTCCCCAGGTGGTTCAAATAGTTTATATTCATCCTCTAATTGTAGGGTCAATACCTGGAGCGGGGCTCCCCTCGGACCTGAAATGCTTGCTCCAGTTTCCTCAAAGTGGATTTGGGCCCTTAATTTGGTCAGTAAGTCTCTTCCCAGTAATGGGTATGGGCAATCAGGAACATGTGAAAAGGAATGAGAGACTTTACCTGTAGCCAAGTGTACCTTTCGTTCGGTTGTCCAGCGACATTGTTTCCCGCCGGTGGCACCTTGTACCCAGGCTGTGCGGTTGCTGAGTGGTCCCAGGGAGTGAGTAAGAACTGAGTGTTGGGCTCCGGTATCCACTAGGAAGGTGACTGGCTGCCCCCCAACAGTGAGAGTTATCCTAGGCTCAGGTGGGGGCTCCTGGCCTTGACTTCCCTAGTCTTCGTCCAGAGTCAAGAGGTTGGTTCTGGGCTCTGATGACCCTGTCTTCTGTCTTCTGGGTCACTTAGGGCAATCTTTGACCCAGTGTCCTTTCTCTTTGCAGTAGGCGCACTGATCTCGATCTACCCTAGGCCTCCTGTTGTCCCCCGCCCTAACTGACCTCCCGGTATTCTGATGCTGAGTCTGCACTACGGTGGCCAGCAAGTGACTAAGTTCCCTACTGCGTTTTTGCTCTCTTGCATTATCTCTTTCTTCTGCCTCCTTTCTGAGCCTATCTTCCCTCTGTTCTGTCTCCCTGTGCAGTCTTTCCTCTTTTTCTTCTGGAGTCTCTCTTTTATTAAAAATTCATTCTGCCTCCCGAACTAATTTGGAGAGAGTGTACCCTTGCAGGTTGTCCAGCCTCTGTAATTTATTTCTGATATCCGGAGCCGACTGCCATATAAATGACATTGATACATTTACCTCCTGTTCTGGACTATCTGGATCATAGGGGGTGTACATGCGATAGGCCTCTTTTAGTCTTTCTAGAAAGCCCGCGGGGGATTCCTCTGCACCCTGTATTACCTGTTTTACCTGAGTCAAATTGGTGGGCTTGCGCCCGGCCCCTCGGAGGCCCGCTATAAACAACTGACAATAAAGGCGTAGGTGTCTCCTACCTGCATCAGTGGTGAAGTTCCAATTCGGGTGGGTCAATGGGAAGGCATCATCAATCTCATTAGGCAACTGTGTTGGTCTCCCGTCCTCGCCGGGAACATTTTTCCTGGCCTCCAGGAGAACTCTTTGTTTTTCCTCTGAGGTGAGGAGAGCCTGCAAGAGTTGCTGGCAATCATCCCACGTGGGTTGATGAGTGATCAAAATGGATTCGATCAAGTTGGTCAGTGCCACGGGGTCCTTGGAAAATGGGGGGTTGTGCTGTTTCCAATTGTATAAATTAGAGGCAGAAAAAGGCCAATATTGTAATTGTCCCTCCTGCCCTGTCTGTCTTAAGGGAAACACCCGTGAGGGCCCCCCCCCCCCCGGTCGGGAGTGGATCCTTGCAACCTCTAAGGCGCCCAGCCATGGGGGAATTGGGTGGAGAAGGGGTCCCCGTCGTAGTTTCGGGTCGCCCTGCTTCCTTCTCCACCCCTGGATGAGCCTGATTGGCGGGGACAGTGCCAAGTGATAAGGTGGAGGCTCCTCAGTGAGTAACTCCACGAGGAGGGAATCCTCTGGGGGAAGGACAGGCTTCTGATCTTTCTTGATAAGGGTAGGGTAGATGGAAGACTTGGGAGGCTGAGGACTTGAGGCCTGAGGAGTGGCCGGAAGTGCAGAGGGTAAAGGTGAAGGGAGAGGATATAAAGGGGAAGGCAGGGATTTTGGGGAGAGGGGACTTGGAGGGAGGAAGGGAATGACCCAGGGAGGTGGGTCATAGGCTAGGCTTTCCCAGGTGACAATGTAGGCAACGTGGTAGGGATGACCATGGGGTCCCTTGTCGAAGACCCGCTCTTTGACCTGTAAGATAGTAGGAATGTCAAAGGTTCCCCCCGCTGGCCAGCCCACATTAAATGTAGGCCATTCTGAGGAGCAGAAGGTTTTCCATCGTCCTTTTCTTATTTCGACGGATTGGTTGTGAGTGCGCTCGCGGACTTCACTCCAGTGTTCTAGAGTGAGACTCAAGGGGGTGGTAATGGTCTGCCCCATATCTTTTATGTAGAAATAGGAAAATATACAAACAAGAAAAACAGATAGAACAATTACAAAGAGACGCGCAGCACAGTTTCGGCGCAAAACCTAAAATACAAAATCAGATGGGGAAGTGAATGCTTCGCCCTGCAGACATACGAATCCCATGGATTCATACTGAGCCCCGAAATAGCGGGCTCCCCAGATGCGTGAGGCATCCCCCAGGGTGGTGGGGGAGAAGTCCGAGCTTGTCAGCTCCTTCTCAGGCCACCCAAATACCGAACGGTCACGGATCCGAACCGACTTCCAAACGCAGCGCAAATGAAATGAAAGACAGAGGAGAGTCAGACACAGACAAAACAAATGCCGGCCAGCTTAGCTTACCTCCCGGTGGGTTCTCAGCCGGCTTGGGCGAGGGTCCCAAGGAGATCTCGATAGGACCTCCAAATGAAAGACCCCCGAAATGGGGACACTGCCCCTGGGGCCCAGCGTCCAAGAACAGAGACTGAGACCACCGGATGCAAGTGCAAGAGGCAACTTTATTGTTCACACAGGCACCTGCGGACGTTACAGCCTTCGGGTGACTGCGTGTGCCTGGCTAGGGTAAGGGTTGATTATATAGGATTGGGGTGGCAAGAAGCGGGCTTACAGAAGCAGATGCATGGTTACAGGGTTCTCATTGGTCGATTTAAATGAGGCCATGGATTCAGGTTAGGGACAAGCTTGGCATTTCTGAAATCAGACAAGGCTACCGTTAGCACACTCTGGACTTTCTGATAAGGCTGCCGTTAGCACACTGGATGTTCTGTTAAAGCTACTTTTCTATTGCTAGTGAGTCAGTCCCCAAGTGTCTGACCACAGATATCCTGTCTTTGCTGGGCCTTGCCCAGCATGGAAAGTCCCCATTCCGTTAACAAGCAACAGCATGGCAAAAAATGGCAACTAAGAAATAGGCACGCTTAGCCGGGGGTCTTTCAGGTGGAAAGATCTCCCATGCTCATGGATAGGTAGGATCAAAATAATAAAAATGGCCATCCTACCAAAAGTAATACACAGATTCAATGCAATTCCTATCAAAATACCAACACAATTCTTTTTTTTTCTTTGTATTTCCATACTGATTTTTTAAATTTATTTTTATTTCTTCAAGTTACATCTCAATCACAGTCCCTCCCTACCCCCCCCTCCAGTCCCACCCTCCTAACTCCTTCCCCCTCAACCCCCCATCCTCTTCCTTTTTTTAAAAAAATTTAAGGTGTATCTTTTTCCCCCAACAGCTCCCCCTCTCATTCCAACAAATGGTTCTTTCTATTATAACAATAAATACAATACAAAACAACAGAAATAAATAGGCCACAATTATGAGAGTTATATGGTTTAGCATACATACCCAATGTCCAGTCCATTTGTATTTGGCACCTGACTTTATCATTCTATTTTCTGACCATCTCCATGAGTTTAAAGTTCTATATCTAACTCAGCTTTTATAGTAACTTGCATTACAATTTTAAAAACATCTTCCTAGATTCAGAACACCCTCTTGATTCCTAAACAACTCAAAATTTAACTATGAGACTCTAGCTATCTATTCTTTAACTACCTCAGGGACCTGAGATGGATAAATATATCTGATTATATAGGAAGTGTAGGGCCCACAGCTTCCAAAACTAAGAAATGACATATCAGTGACTGCCTGGACAGTTCCCATTTTCTCTCCATACATTACAGCATCAATCTTAAGCCATTTGGTGCCATTTCCCTGACAGACATTGACTGTAAGCAGGAATTATGAAGGACTTGCATATCGTGTCTTGGCAGAGCTAGGCTGTCAACGTACCTGCTTCCAAGTTTTGTCCTTTTTGGACAGCATTCTGTCTACAGTTGAAACAATAGGTTTTTCTTGCCAAGAGATAGGCTAACCACTAATTCAACTATTTCCCACTATAGATTCTTTGATGCTCATCTTCTTCTTGGAGTAGAATAGGGGGTGCTGTTGGGAGCTGACAAGTCTTTATATTAAAAAAATTCTTAAGTTAAGAAAACATCTTTGAATGCCATATTCTGCAGATTTCTTGAGGTTTTTGAAGACCCCTATCAATCTCTTATATTTAGATAAGGAAATGGTGCTTGTTTCTTAGCAACTTGATTTCTGATTAGCTTAGAAAATCACTGTGATATACTGTCATAATACCTAACAAAATGACAAGCTTGAATGACTATTAGTTTGCATTTCTTAATTATCCTAAACAGTTTATGACCATTGGTAGCAAAAGGCTGAAACTTCACATTTCATTTTTAAGCATTACTAGGTACAATACCTTTAAAAAGCATTACCCTTAATATTGTATCAATATAAAAAGATCAATACCAATGTAGCCCAATAAAATCTTAATTTTGCATCAATATTCAAGGGTCAATATCATTGTAGCCAAATATAATCCTAATTTTTGTATCAATAAACAAAGATCAATACCGATGTAGCCCAATACAATCTTAATTTTGTATTAATATACAAAGATAAATACCAATTTATCCAAATGTAATCTTAATTTTGTATCAATATACAAAGTTATAAAGGCATATTTAATAATATGTCCTTTTTTCTTGATCATTCCTATATTATGTCTATGTACCATTTGTTCTCAAGTCTGTTCACTCCTACATAGAGAAAGAAGGATACAGAAAAGAAAAAGAGAGAAGTCCCTGGGTCTAACCTCTAAAACCTACTTAACAAGGCCATTTAACAGCTTGCAATCACTTCCCCTAAATAACAAGATTTTCTATAATCCATCAAATGACCAAAGCAGGGAAAAACACCCTGCCCATCTTCTAGGGATGTGACATTGCTCTCTTAAAATGACTTCCTGCTGATTTGGGATGTAGTAAACCTGTTTGGGGCCCAAATAAGAATGGAAAAATGGTTTAAAATGTTAATAGAATCATTTGATGTTCAGTCCTTTTGTGCTCAGCTATTTAAATGTCCTAAGAATTTCGTAGACATAGCTGAACTTCAGAGCTTTACTGAAGCTCTGGCTGGAACAGTCTGTGGAGCTGAACAATCTTAGCGATTTTGAGTTGTTGTGGTTTTAGACTTTTGAGGAAACAGCTCTTGAGGAAGTCTGCAAGGTTGGATCATCTGAGCCACTTGTCTTCTTTGGTATCTGATCAGTTTTCTTCTGAGGTTTCAATTTTCCAGTTGTCCCTGGATTCCTTTGATGGATACTTTATCTCCTGGAAAGATAAGTACGGAGACCTGCACTAATCCTAAACCTGGGCCACTACCTTTTTTTGGGGGCGGGGGGGGGTCAGGTAATATTTTTCCTGGAGCAAATTTGTTTTTTTGACAACATAAAAAGTATTATCTTTCAATTTGGATTAAAAAATAAATTATTTTGATATTTTGGAGCTAAACAAACCTTTAAGTGTATATATTTTGAGATCTCAAAGGACAATTTGTTTGAATTTCAGCATGCCTTTTGTAAATAGATTTTAAACTTAATTCCTTCCAAATTTTATATGCCTGTCTGCATTCTAAGTATTGGGATCAAAGACATGTGGTTCCCAACTCATGGGATTAAAGATGTGCTCCACCACCCTGGATCAAAGTTTTTCCTGATTTAGTGCTTGTTTTGTGTCAGTCTCACCTTGAGCTCTGAGATCTTCAGTTTCTGTCTCCAGTGTGTTGGGATTAAGGGTGTGCACCATCACCACCCTGTTCCTTGTAATTTATAAGATAACTAACTGTATAGTGATCCTCCTGTCTCTGCTGGAGTTAAAGGCATTGGCGAACACCATGCATTTCATGTATTTTACCTTAGCGCCAATTTTTTTCCACTCTTGGAAGTTTAGAAAACCAGTTTGAATAGCAGTAACCTTTAATTTATTTATCGTATTTTGAACCTGTTTTTTAATACCAAACCATGAAAATATCTTATATATCTACAAAAAAAAAAACAAAAAACAAAAAAACAAAAACACTTTTAAGCTGCTATCAAGTTTGTGTAATCTATGTGTCCACCTGCAGTCTAACATTCTAATCTCAAAATAAGGCCATTTTCCTTTCATGCCAGTAAGGCAAGTATACCATTGGTAAATTATAGTTTGAAAATTACATATTGTATTTTTTAATATTTTTTAAGCTTATTAACTCTTTTCCTAAAAAAGTATTATTTTGTTACTTCTAGAACACAGTTTCCTTCCTCCTCCCCTCCTGGCCACTCCCTCCCTCTGTCCCTCCCTCCCTCCCTCCTTGTTCCTCTACTTGGTACTCTCCTTCTCCTCAGATGAGGTGGGGTGTAACATATCATACTCCCTCAAATCTTTGGTCATGTGAGGGCCAAGAGCTTCCACTTGTACTGGGGCTTGATATGGCACACCATCTAGGGTATGGTGTTCCACTAACATGCAGCAGATTCCATGACTCACTGGCGGGTAAAATTTTTCCTAGGATAGATATGCTAGGTTCCTATCTATTTGGGTGTGTGCGTTGTAGGATAGTTATCCTGTGATGTATGGTTAATAGCCATTTATAAAGGAATACATACCATGTTTATCCTTCTGGGACTGTGTCAGCTCGCTTAGGATGAGCTTTTCTAGCTCCATCCATTTGGTTTCAAATTGCATGATTTCCTCATTTCTGATAGCTGTGTAGTATTCCATTGTGTAAATGTACCATAGTTTTTTTTTTTTATCCATTCATCAGTTGAAGGACATCTGGGTTGCTTTCAGTTTCTGGCTATCACAAATAAAGCTGCTATGAACATTGTTGAGGCAATGTCTTTGTGGTTTCATTTCAAATCTTTGGATATATGCCCAAGAGGGGTATGGCTGGGTCTTCAGGTAGAATTATTGCCAATTTTCTAAGATATCTCCAGATTGATTTCCAAAGTGGTTGCACAAGTTTGCAGTCCCACCAGCAAATGGGGAGTGTTCCTCTTTCTCCACATCCTAGCCAGCATGTGCTATCATTTGAGCTTTTGATTCTGACAGCTGTGTGATGGAATCTGAGTTGTTTTAAGTTGCATTTCCCTGATGACAAAAGATGTTGAACATTTCTTCAAATGCCTCTTGGCCTTTAGAGATTCCTCTTCTGTGAATTCTCGGTTTAGTCCTATGCCCCATTTATTTATGGGGTTATTTGATTTTTTGGTGTTTAATTTCTTCAGTTCTTTATATATTTTGGATATTAGCCATCTGTCAGATGTTGGGTTGGTGAAGATACTTTTGCAGTCTTTAAGCTGCTGTTTTATTCTAAGGACAGTGTCCTTTACCTTACAGAAGCTTTTCAATTTGATAAGGTTGCATTTATTGATTGTTCTGGTGCCTGAGCTATCGGTGTTCTGTTCAGGAAGGTGCTACCAGTCACAATGAGGTCAAGACTTTTCCCCACTTTCTCTTCTATTAATGTTAGTGTGTCCGGATTTTGTTGAGGTCTGTGATCCACTTAGACTTAAGTTTTGTACAGGGTGATAAGTATGGATTTATTTGCATTCTTCTACATGTTGACATCCAGTTAGACCAGCACCATTTATTGAAGATGCTTTCCTTTTTCCTTTGTATGTTTTTGGCTACTTTGTCACAAATTAAATGAATGTAGGTGTGTGGGTTTATTTCTGGGTCTTCAATTTGATTGCATTGGTCAACTGGTCTGTTTCTAAACCAGTACCATGGTGTTTTTATTACTATTGTCCTGTAGTACAGCTTGAAATCTGGGATGGTGATACCTCCAGATGTTCTGTTACTATATATGATTGATTTAGCTATTCTGGGTCTTTTGTTTTTCCAAATGAAGTTGAGAATTGTTTTTTACAGATCTGCAAAAAATTGAGTTGGTATTTGGATATGAATGGCATTGAATCTGTATATTGCTTTTGGTAAGATGGCCATTTTTATTATGTTGATCCTACCTATCCATAAGCAAAGGAGATCTTTCCATCTTTTGATATCTTCTTCAATTTATTTCTTCAGAGCCTTGAAGTTCTTATCATATAGGACTTTCACTTGCTTGGTTAGAGTTACTCCCAGGTATTTTATATTATTTGTGGCTATTGTGAAGGATATTGATTCCCTTATTTCTTTCTGAGCCCATTTATCTTTTGTGTAAAGAAGGGCTACTGATTTTTTAAATTGATTTTGTGTCCAGCCACCTTGCTGAAGGACTTTATCAGCTTTAGGAGTTCTCTAGGTGGAATTTTTGGGGTCACTTATGTATACTATCATATCATCTGCAAATAGGGATACTTTGACTTCTTCCTTTCCAATTTGTATCCCCTTGATCTCCTTTAGTTTTCTTATTGCTCTAGCTATAACTTCAAGTACTATGTTGAAGAGATATGGAGTGGTCAGCCTTGCCTTGTCCCTGATTTTAGAGGAAATGCTTTAAGTTTCTCTCCATTTAGTTTGATGTTGGCTATTGTTTTGTTGTAAATTGCCTTTATTATGTTTAAGTATGGTCTTTGTATGCCTGATATCTCTAAGACTTTTAAGATGATGGGTGGTGTATTTAGTCAAAAGCTTTTTCAGTGTCCAATGAGATGATCATGTGGTTCTTTTCTTTCAGCTTGTTTATGTGGTGGATTACACTGATGGATTTTCTAATGTTGAACCACCCCTGCATCCCTGGGATGAAGCCTACTTGATCCTGGTGTATGATACTTTTGATGTGATCTTGGATCCGGTTTGCAAGTATTTTATTAAGTATCTTTGCATCCATGTTCATAAGGGAAATTGGTATGAAATTTTCTTTCTCTGTTGGGTCTTTGTGAGGGTTAGGTATCAGGGTGATTGTGGCCTCTTCGAATGTGTTTGGTAGTATTCCTTCTGTTTCTATGTTGTGGAAGAGTTTGAAGAATATTGGTGTTAGCTCTTCTGTGAATGTCTGGTAGATTTCTGTGCTGAAACCATCTGGCCGTAGGCTTTTTTTTTGGTTGGAAGACTTCTAATGACTTCTTTTATTTCCTTAAGGGTTATAGGACTGTTTAATTTGTTTACCTGTTCTTGATTTAACCTTGGTAGGTGGAATCTATCAAGAAAATTGTCCATTTCATTTAGATTTTCCAATTTTGTGGAGTACAAGTTTTTGAAATAGGACTTAACGATTTTTTGGATTTCCTCAATATCTGTTTTTCCCCCCTTTTCATTTCTGATTTTGTTGATTTGGGTATTCTCCCTCTTCCTTTTAGTTAGTTTGATAATGGCTTGTCTATTTTGCTGATTTTCTCAAAGAACTAATTCTTGGTTTTGTTGATTCTTTGTATTGTTCTTTTTGTTTCTAAATTGTTGGTTTCAGCCCTGAGTTTGATAATTTCCTCTCGTCTGCTCCTCTTGGGAGTGTTTGTTTCTTTTTGTTCTAGCTCTTTCAGGTGTGCTTTTAGGTGGCTAGTATGGGAACTCTCCAGTTTCTTTTTGAAGGAACATAGTGCTATAAACTTTCCTCTTAGCATTGCTTTCAATATGTCCCATAAGTTTGGGTATGTTGTGCCTTCATTTTCATTGAGTTCTAAGAAGACTTTAATTTTTGTTTTTTCATTTCTTCCCTGACCCAGATGTCATTGAGAGAGTTGTTCAGTTTCCATGATTT
Source organism: Lophiomys imhausi (assembly GCA_907164525.1). Lineage (NCBI taxonomy): Eukaryota > Metazoa > Chordata > Mammalia > Rodentia > Muridae > Lophiomys > Lophiomys imhausi. The sequence goes on from CAJQZJ010034249.1 coordinate 797,602, forward strand.
GCAGGCACTCTGTTCTTTTTGTTATTGTTGAAGTCTAGCTTTATTCCATGATGGTCTGATAAGTTACAAGGGGTAATTTCAATTTTCCTGTATGTGTTGAGGCTTGCTTTGTGACCAACTATATGGTTGATTTTGGAGAAGGTTCCATGAGGTGCCGAGAAGAATATGTATTCTTTTGTTTTGGGGTGAAATGTTCTGTAGATATCAATTAGGTCCATTTAATTCATGACATCTGTGAGGTTCATTATTTCTCTGTTTGGTTTCTGCATTGTTGATCTATCCAGTGGTGAGAGTGGTGGGTTGAAGTCTCCCACTATTAATGTGTGAGGTTCAATATGAGATTTGAGCTTCAGTATTGTTTCTTTAATAAATGTGGATAGTCTTACATTTTTGGCATAGATGCTCAATATTGAGATTTCATCTTGGTGAATTTTTCCTTTGATGAGTATGTAGTGTCCTTCTCCATATCTTTTTATGAATGTTGGTTGAAAGTCCAATATTTTGCATAGTAGATTTCCATTCCAGCTTTCTTTGGGGGTCCATTTGCTTGGTATATCTTTTTCTAGCCCTATAATTGGAAATAATGCCTATCTCTTTTGCTGAGGAATGTTTCTTGTAAGCAGCAGAATGTGGGATTCTGTTTTTGCATCCATTCTGCTAGCCTGTTTCTTTTTATTGGGGAATTGAGTCCATTGAGGTAGAGAGATATTAATGACCAGTGAGTGTTACTTCCTTCCATCTTGATTTTCTTTTCTGGTCTAATCTATTTGGAGTTCTGTAAGCTTCTTGTACAGTTATAGGCATCTCTTTTTGTAGATTTGGGAAATTTTCTTCAATGATTTTGTTGAAGATATTTTCTGGTCCATGGAGTTGGGACTCTTTCTTCTATTCCTATTATTCTGAGATTTTATCTTTTCATTGTGTCCTTGATTTCCTAAAGATTTTGTGTCAGGACTTTTTTAGATTTAACATTTTCTTTGACAGATGTATCAATTTCTTCAATTTAATCTCTGAGCCTGAAATTCTTTCTTCCATCTCTTGTATTCTGTTGGTGATGCTAATGTCTGTAGTTCCTATTCTTTTCTTAAGGTTTTCCAGTTCCATGTATGTCTTGGATTACATTTTCTTCATTGCTTCAACTTCCCTTGTCAGGTCTTCCATTCCTTTAAGTGCTTTATTCATTTCCATCACCTCTTTTGCAGTACTTTGTTGTTGCTCTCTGAGGTATTTGATTTCCTCCCTTAGGCCTTCTATTATTAACATAAGCATAAGATTAAGGTCACTTTCCTTTGTTTCAATCGTGTTAGGATGTCCAGAGTTGCATTATTGCTAGGATCTGTAGACATTCTATTGTGTTTTGTTGTTATTTTGTTTTGTTTTTTTACCATGTTCTTGTGCTGACCTTTTGTCATCTGATTGATCCTGGTGTTGTCTGTTTTTTTCTTTTATCAGTTGACCTTGGTGCTCAGGAAACTCCCTGACCTGGGTATTGGCTGATTCTGAGATCCTGGTGTCTACCTTCAGATGGTGGGCAGGTTCCTGTAATAGACTGGCTCTCAGAGAGGAAAGTGGCTGCCGCTCTCCTCAACTGGTTGTGACCCAATTGGACCAATATACAGGGGATTGGAGTCAGGAGAGGGCTATCCTCTGAGGACCTGGGAGCCTGCAGGTCTCCTCAGAAAGGCTGGTAGATCTGTGATTGGGTCTGTGATCTCCCCTCACTGACCCAGTCCTCCTGGTTCAGCAGCTAGGCTGACAGTGCAGGCAGGGAGCTCCACCCAAGACAGGTGCCAGCCTCAGTATGCATGTTGCTGACTGCCTCAAATCCTAGGGTGAGAGACCCGCCCAGTATTTGTGGAGAACACACAGTTGTGGGCTCTGTTTGCAGTCAGTCTTGGCTCCTAATTGCTTTGCTGTGACTGCGTTAGGTCTCTGCCTTTCAGATATAGTGCACACTCTGCGGCCATGTTGGAAACTCCGGGAAAAAAATCTTACTTACCTTTGCTCTTGTGGTCTGGCTGTTTTTCCCTCTTGGGTGTACATTTCTGCCTACAGGCTGGATATCAGGCAGACGGGCAGGGCTGCTGATCTGTGGCTAGAGCAGTGGGCTGAATCCACTCGTTTGTTAGATCTACTCTAGCCAGCGCTCCTCTCCAGCCTGGTGACCGTGGTGGCTGATCTCAGGTGGGTGTTCCCAGGAACTACATATGTGTTTTACCTGGTGACCAGTCTCAGTGTTCTCCTTGAGAATTTAGACACCATCTGTGTTTCACAGTCGGCTATGGGACCTCACGTTCACTCCACAGTGACTAATCTCATTCACCTAGTACTCGGACGCACTGCTCTATGGTCGGCGCATTCTTAGATCATCCACAATTCTTTATAGATGTGGAAAAAAATTCTCAACTGCATATGGAATAACAACAACAACAAAAAAAACCTCAGAATAGCTAAATCAATCCTGTACAATATGAAACAAAAAACAAAAAAATCATCTGGAGGCATTACCATCCCAGATTTCAGGGTGTCCTATAGAGCAATAGTAATAAAAACAGCATGGTACTGGTATAGATACAGACCAGTGGATCAATGGAATCGAATTGAAGACCCAGAAATGAACCCACATGCATATGGTCACTAAATTTTTGACAAAGAATCCAAAACTGTACAATGGAAAAAAGGACAGCATCTTCAACAAATGGTGCTGGTCCAACTGGATGTCCACATGTAAAAGAATGAAATTAGACCCATACTTATCACCTTGCACAAAACTTAAATACAAGTGGATCAAATACCTTAGCTTAAGGCTGGACACACTAAATCTATTAGAAGAGAAAGTGGGAAAACCCCTCAAAGTCATTGGCACAGGTGACAACTTCCTGAACAGAACACCAACAGCTCAAGATCTAAGACCAACAATCAATAAATTGTACCTCATGAAACTGAAAAGCTTCTGTAAGGCAAAAGACACTGTCATTCAAACAAAATGTCAGCCTACAGATTGGGAAAAAGTCTTCACCAACCCCACATATGACAGAGGGCATATATCCATAATTTACAAAGAACTCAAGAAATTAAATGCCAAGAAACCAAATAATACAATCAAAAAAAAAATGGAGAACAGAACGATACAGGGAATTCACAAAGGAGGAATTCCTAATGGCTGAGAGACACTTGAAGAAATGCTCAGCATCCTCAATCATCAGAGAAATGCAACTCAAGAGGACTCTGAGACTCCATATCACACTGTCAGAATGGCTAAGATCAAAAGCTCATGTGACAGCACAAGCTGGCATGGTTGTGGAGAAAGGGGAACCCTCCTCCATTGCTGGTGGGAGTGCAGACTTGTGCAACCACTATGGAGGTCTGCCTGGTCATATCTTAGAAAACTTGGAATAGCTCTGCCTCGGGACCCAGCCATACCACTTCTGGGTATACATCCAAATGATTCCTCATCAAATCACAAGGAAGTTTCCTCATCTATGTTCATAGCACCCTTATTTGTAATAAGTAGAAACTGGAAAAAACCTAGATGTCCCTCATCTGAAGAATAGATTAAAAATCTGTGGTACATTTATACAATGGAATACTACTCATCTCTCAGAAACAACAAAATCATGCAATTTGTAACCAAATGAATGGAACTAGAGAAGCTCACCCCAGACTCAGAAGGATACACATGGCATCTATTCACTTATAGTCAGATTTTAGCCATATAGTACAGGATAACTATACTACAACGAATGCACCAAAGGGAACATGAACATAGACTTTTTTTCCTTTCAGTGAGACACTTTGCCCTCATGGTGCTGCCTTGTAGGCCCCCAGTGTATGAGGAGGCTCTTGGCCCTCATATGATTTCTGAACTGGGGTGGAGGGCTGTTATTTAGGGACACTCCACTGCAGAAGAGTGGGATGGAAGGGATGGGGTAGAGGGTGGGAGGGCAGCACTGCAAGGGGCAGATGTAACCTGATTAATAAATAAGTATTTTTTTTAAAAATCCATCGATAATTAAGGCACAACATACCCAAACCAATGGTACACAATGAAAGCTGTGCTACGAGGAATGTTCATAGTACTACGTGCCTTCAAAAAGAAAATTCTGACATCTTATATTTTAGCAAACTAGTAGGAGAACTGGCAGAACTGAAAAAAAAAAAAAAGGAGCAAACACTTCCAAGAGGAGCAGAAGGCAGATAATCATCAAACTATCGCTGACATAAACAACTTAGAAACAAAAGAACAATACAAAGAATAAACAAAACCAAGAGGTGGTTCTTTGAGAAAATCAACAAAATAGATAAACCCTTAGCCAAATTAACTAAAAGGCAGAGGAGAAAAAAAATCAACAAATCAGAAATGAAAAGGGAGAAATAGAGACAGAAATTGAGGAAATCCAGATAATCTTTATGTCCTACTTTAAAAATCTGTACTCCACCAAATTTGAAAACCTAAGCAAAAGAGACATTTTTCTTGATAGAGTCCACCTACCAAAATTAAATAAAGATCAGGTTAGCAGATTCAACAGTGCTATAACCCCTAAGGAAATAGAAACAGTCATTAAAATCTCCCAACATGTTGGGCATGGTGGAGCATGCCTTTAATCCTAGCACTTGGGAGACATAGACAGGTGGATCACTGTGAGCTTGAGGCCAGCCTGGTCTCCAAAGGGAGTCCAGGACAGCAAGAGCTGTTGTTGCACAGAGATACCCTGTCTCGAAAAAAAAAAATCTCCCAACCAAAAAAAGTCCAGGGCCATATGGTTTCAGCACAGAATTCTACCAGACCTTCAAATAAGAGCTAATACCAATACTCTTCAAACTCTTCTACAAAATAGAATCAGAAGAAACACTGCCAAAGTCATTCTGTGAGGCCACAGTCACCCTGATTCCTAAACTACACAAAGACCCAAAAATAAAGATTTCCCCCATGAACAAAGATGCAAAAATACTTAATAAAACACTAGCAAACTGAATCCAAGAACACATCAAAAGTATCATATGCCATGATCAAGTAGGCTTCATTCCAGGAATGCAGGGATGGTTCAACATATGAAAATCCATCAATGTAATTCACAATATAAACAACCTGAAAAAAAACACATGATCATCTTGCTAGTTGCTGAAAAACCATTTGACAAAACCCAACACCCCTTCATGATAAAATTGCTGAGAGAACAGCATACAAGGACCATACCTAGAAATAATAAAGGTGATATACAGAAAGTCAGTCACCAGCATCAAATTAAATAGAGAGAAACTGAAGCATTTCCTCTAAACTCAGGAATAAGGCAAGGATACCTACTTTCACCATATCTCTTCAACAAAGTATTTGAAGTTCTTGCTAGAGCAATAAGATATCCAAAGGAGACCAAGGAGATGCAAATTGGAAACAAAGAAGTCAAATTATTCCTATTTCCAGACAATATGATAGTATACATAAGTGACCTCAAAAATTCCACCAGAGAACTCCTACAACTGATAAACACCTTCTGCAAAATGGCTGGCTACAAAATGAATTCAAAGAAAAATGGAAGCCCTTCTTTATACAAACATAAATGAGCTCAGAAAGAATTTATGGAAACGACACCCTTCATAATAGCCACAAACAATATAAAATATTTGAGGGTAACTCTAACCAATAAAGTAAAAGACCTATATGACAAGAACTTCAAGTCCTTTAAGAAAGAATTAAGAGGACATCAGAAGATGGAAAGATCTCCCATGTTCATGGATAGGTAGGATCAACATAATAAGAATGGCCATCCTGTGAACAGCAATATAGAGATTCAATGCAATTCCTATCAAAATACCAACATGATTCTTTTTAGACTGGGAAAAAATAATTCTCATCATCATATGAAATAGTAAAAAACACAGAATAGCTAAATCAACCCTGTAAAATTAAAAACAAACAAACAAAAAACAACTGGAAGTATCACCACCCCAGATTTCAAGCTATACTACAGATCAATAGTAGTAAAAACAGCATGGTACTGCCATAGAAACAGACCAGTGGATCAATGGTGTCAAATTGAAGACCCAGAAATGAACACACACACACACCTATGATCACCTATTTTTTGACTAAGTAGCCAAAACCATACAATGGAAAAAGGACATCATCTTCAACAAATGGTGCTGGTCTAAGTGGATTTCAACATGTAAAATATTGAAATTAGACCCATACTTATCATCTTGCACAAAATTAAGTCCAAATTGATCAAAGACCTTAACAGAAGGCTGGACAAACTAAATATAATAGAAAAGAAAGTGGTGAAATCCCTCAAACTCATTGGCATAGGAGATAACTTCCTGAGCAGAACACCAATAGCTTAGGCTCTAATACCAACAATAAATAAAGGGGACCTCATGAAACTGACAAAATTCTGTAAGGCAAAGGACACCATCATTCGAACAAAATCGCAACCTACAGATTGGGAGATCTTTACCAACCCTGCTTCCAACAAAGGGCTAATAGCCATAATTTATAAAGAATTCAAAAAATCAAACACAAAGAAACCAAATAATCCTATCAAAAAAATGGCAAACAGAGCTAAACTGAGAATTCACAAAGGAGGAATCTCTAATGGTAGTGAGACATGTTAAGAAATGCTCAACATCCTTAATCATCAGAGAAATGAAACTCAAGACAACCCTGAGATTCCATATCACACCTGTCAGAAATGGTAAAATCAAAAACTCAAATGACAGCACATGCTGGCAAGATTGTAGAGAAAGGTGAATACTCCATTGCTGGTAAGAGTGCAAACTTATACAACCACTATGGAAATCAATCTGGCGATATCTTAGAAATCTTGGAAAAGTCCTACTTCAACACCCAGCCATTCCACTTTTGGGTATCCCCCCAAATGATTCCTCACTAAACCACAAGGACATATCCTCATCTGTGTTCATAACATCCTTATTTCTAGTCAATGTGAAGTTATTGACTACAGCATGTGCCACCTACGAAGGGCCATAACTTTGAAGAAACTTTTCACCCCTCCAGAAGTTATCAACTCTCCAGTACTCCTCAGTTAGAGTTGGATGTTATGGAAAGCCATGCTTATCCATGCTAGGATGCTAATTGACAAGTTTTGTGCAGAAACCAAGTTCTTGTAAGTTGTAAGTATCTAGGAGATGCTGTTTCCTGAACTCTTTTTTTTCCTCTGTGATACAACGCTAGTGGTATAATAGTATGACAAAACAAAGGTCAGGCTTTGGTAGATTTTTTTCATGCAACAGTGATAAAGAACTATTTCCCTTGAGCCTGTGCACTAACTCAAAACTTGTTCCTGACTCCTTGGGTATGGATCTACTGAGATATGTGATCTGTGACAGAAGCAAAGAGAATCCCAGGCACAATAATGGCAGGCCAAAAGTCATACGGAAAGAATGTCATTTATATTCCAAGGAGACACAAAGAGGTAAGCTTGGCTCAAGAGATGGGTAAGAATTGGCATCAAAGAGATAACGTTGTAGATGTGTGTGCTACTCAGTGAGACTTTATCTATCTGTTCTAAACCCTGCAAATCACCCTCTGTGAACTTCAGGATGGTGACTCTGTCTTATGGGCTAGAGAAAAGGCTAACAACTAAAGAATAGGCTGACTTCTTTCTTTTTAAAAATACACATGAAGCCATGAGGGAAATATTTTGAAGGATATATAAAGGGAAATGGAGGAGAAAAATAATAAAAGTTATTATTTTTTTATTATTAACTTTTATTAATTTTAATCTATAAGAATATAGAAAACACAATTTCTATTTCCTCAAGAATATAGTTTATTAAAAATGTTAAAGCAACAAGCTTAACAACCAATCAACTATGGTTTTAATGTTTTCTCTCTTGGAGCCATTGCATGGTCTAATACTGCAGCAATTAGAAAAATTACACTTATTCATTCTAATAGGAGGAGGATTATTTTCATAAAAGCCCTAGCTGAGAATTGTTTAGGCACTTGCTTTTCATGCTTTCATCTTATCAGGACAGTTGCTTTTCACTTCTTTACTCTAAAAGCACCTGTAAGAAGGATATTCTTTTAAGGAGCATCAATAGTATTCCTGAGGTACACTTGGATGAAAAATAAGCTAATATTTTCAATGTCATTATAAAATGTTCAAGTGGAAGAAAGTATACTTCCTATATTAAAAAATAACAAAAAGAGAAAATATTTTTTACCTTTGATGATTTAGGAATTTTTATATTCATATTTTAAATTACAGTTGCATAAATATCTACTTCTTAAAGTAAGAATTCACTAACACTGTTACTTGCAAAGGTGTTCTATAATCTGGAAGGTATATTTTCATTGCCTCCTGCTTATAGGTTGTGTATTCAGTGTGAAAAACTGACTCCATAAAGCTACATGTTTCTTCATCACCATGAGGGACTGTACCCTCAAACTCACTAACAAAGCATCTGTCACTAACACTTTGACATTAGAATGTCAATCTTCTGGAGAAAGAGTTAAAGCTTCCAATCTATCCTTGTAGAAACTTTAAAGGAAATATATAATCAAACAATCAATGTAAAATATTACTGAATCTCAAAAACACAGACAATATTTGGGGGGGAGACTGGTCCCTGTAAGTACCATATTGTCATATATTATAACCTAGATACAACACCATGAGTAGGACTTACCCTGTGAACTTCGGCTTCAACCAAAGTCAGTTTAGTGGTTGGTACAGGGAAGTTATCTATACTGTATAACTTCAATTTACACATACTTCAATTAATCTTAACACATGATCACACTTAGCCCTATGTAAATGCAGTATAAGGGATGGAAGGGACAATAGAAATGGAAGGATATTAAAAGAGGGTGGGGTGACAGCAATCAGGATGCTCTTATAAATGTATAAAATTGCCAAAGAAGAAATTTAATAAAGACTATTAAAAAATACTTTTAAACAGCATACTTAGAAGCTAACAAAAGGTGTCTTATGATTAGGGAAAGCAGAATTAGTCTCCTTCCAAGGTGACTCAAATAATTATTTATGGTATTTATAGCCTTGTAGAGCTTCTCCATATTGAGTTAGACTACCCTATGTAGTCAAAAGAATTGGGAGAATAAGTGTGATTTCAAAAATGAAGTGGTTAAAAAACATTAAAATATTTACCTTCCTCATAAGCTTATAGCTAACATCAATATTATGAAACACCCTGTAATTCTTAATACTGACAATGAATCTGAATCTAGAATCAGCCACAAGACAAACTTCCATTTCTGTGGGGTTGTTTCTAGACTAGGTTGATTGAGATGAACCAACTCACTCTACATAGATAGAGTGGAACTAAGAAAATAAGCTCAGCACTTAGCCCTCGGATTCCTGAATGGATGTGTTTTTTTCAATCTACCTTCTTCTGCAGTTGTGTCTTTCCTCCAGATAAGGGAATCTACTCCCAACTCAAGGGGCAGGACAAGCCCTTCCTTTTTTAAAAAAAAAAAAAAAAAAAAAAAAAAAAAGCAGAAGTGCCTTTCTTGTTTTTTTAGTTTAACAAAGAAGGTGAATTATAAGACATGGTGTTGTCAATATTTCATTATGCATTTTATCCTTGATTCATTTCTTTGATTAATCAAGAATTTTTAAATATCTGCCTATCAACCTGTATTGGGTAACTACTTTTCTATTTATAAAACTAAACATATTACCACTGATACAATTGTTATTAAAGATAATTGTAATAGTAAATTGTCGTAATTTCAGTTTAAATCAAAGATTCCAACATTTTAGTTTACTGTGTGCCCTTATGCTCAATTTCCATTAAATGTATTTAAAATTGTTCTAAGAAGTTGAAGACCTTAATAAATCATTACATCACATGTAGTTATCTTGGAAGGTCCAACTGATTCCAGTGGTATGGATACATGAATGATATTTCTGCTTTTGTAATACACCTTCTCTTTGAAAATTTATTTCCCTGTTGGTTTTCTAAACTAAATTTGTATTGTAAGCACTTGTTTAATATGTAAGTTTGTAAATCCCTTCCTTTGGTGCTTTTGATACCTCTGAATTCTAATTAATGTGGTGTGACTACATAATTCTAAATAGACAGCAAATGTGAAGAAAACGCAGATATGAAAGATTTCACTTCCTCAGTCCAGAGGTTCATCTATGAGAGAATGCTGGAACCCTCCTGTGGCAAAATAACACTTGACTTCATTCTTACCTCAAAGAAATATCCCTGCACAGATTGCTCATGTAGCAATTTGATCATTTACAATGGAGGAACCACTTTCAACCATAGTAGTACACCCAAGAGAGAGTCATGGATTCTACCCAAAAATCATAGTAGGATTTTGTCATCATTTAAGGTACCAGAGGGAACAACTTCTTCTCAGAGAAATGCTTCAAAATGAAGTAACATGTTCCAGAAAGAACAAAATATCTCCTGAAAATGAATTAAATTGGTTTGCTACCAGAACAGCCAGTTTCCTCCAAATATATTGTAGCAAACTGAATTGATTTTATTTTACTCATCCTTAAATCATCACTACTTTGAAAATCAATCACTCCTTGTAAAATATTTCAAAGCCTTAAAGCATAAACTACTTTATTCATAGGTTTAAATAATTCTGTAACAAAACATGCAGCTACATCGAAATAAAACAACTAACTTCAATGAAAAACATATTATAGGATCAGCCAAGAATATGACTTCATATCTATCTTCATAACTGTGTGAAATACTTGAGTCAAGTCAAAGAAACATGAGGAACTACAGTACCACCATCTTGAACTAAGTCTTGATCCATGGGAGTTCATACTCAAATCTCTTGAGAATGTTCCCGGAAACAGAATGGCAATCATATGTTAGCAGCATTTTTATTTGTAACTGGCCAGACAGAAGACAAACATGTGTGGTGTGTGTGTGTGTGTGTGTGTGTGTGTGTGTGTGTGTGTGTGTGTCCAGAACTTACCTGAACCATTTGTTTATTAATTTGCTAACTAAAAGATAGTCTATTTCCCTCTGCAATCATAGGAAATTCTGAACAGCCAACCATTTCAATATCACATTCAACTCCTTCTAGTAGTAAGTCTGCATCAAAATCTGAAGGTATGATTAGGCTTAGTAGGTAAGGTGCCATGACTGAATATAATAGTTCACATAATGGATTATTATTTCCCCCTCTCTGGCATGAACTTGCTATCAATGGCACATTGTAGATTAATTAATAGGGTTTTTTTTTTCAATTTTTTACTAACAAAACAATGATATGTCTCTTGATTATAAGTGCACTTAAATAAGTCTAAGCCCTTGATTTTAAAGTCTTAAACATTCTAAAGAAACTATCTTGAGTTGGAGAGATGGCTCAGCTATTAAAGGCTAGGCTAACAACTACAAATATAAGAAACTATCTTGTATTCAATAGCATGATTACAATCAGTGGAGATGTTTCTTTCTCAGCACCAAAACATTGCTCTTACAATAAGTAAAATCTTATATTGAATGAATTAAACAGAAAAATATTTAAGAAAAGAAGTTTGTATACATAGCTATGTGTTATCATATCCTCTTTTTAAAGAAAAAACTTACATATTGAAAAAAATGTATTGAAAGAAAATATATTAAAAACTAATAATTGCCTTTTAAAAACATTTTTGAGATTATGATATAATTACAAATCTCCCTTCCTCTTTTCTCCTTCCAAGCCCTTCCATATACCCAGCAGTGCTTTCTTTAAAATTCACTGACTACTTTTATATTATTATTGCTACATATATGTTTATGAATATATTTATATACAAAATATAATTGCTCAATGTTGTATTATGTTTTCAGGACTGACTGTTTGGCATTGGATAACCAATTGGGGTACTCTTGTCTGATAAAGAAGTCATAAGATATCATATTGTTAATTATTATCTAAGAAGACTATAATACACATAGTTCTATGTATATGTATATATATATATATTTAATTAATTTTTCTCCTCTGGGCTGAACATACTCCCTCTAAGAGCCAAAGGACAACTAACAAAATCCCAACCCCAGGCCCAAGAAGTTCTTTTTTGAATTGTTGATCAAGGCTGTCCTAAGGACTCTGGAAACATTACATCACATTGATTGCCCTTGGTTGCCTCCCAGAGGTGGGAGGTAGGTCCCTTTCTGTTATTTACAATGCTATGCACTTTGGAAATACGGACCAGATTCCCATGAGTAGGATATGATTTGAAATCCCCCTCCCTGAGAGTAGTTTTCATGATACTAAAACGCACGATGCAAACTTCCACAGGAGGAAAGAAACTAACAGTCCCACTGAATTATGATGTCTATGATCCATGTCAATGACCATCATGGCTCAATAATTCTAAGGATCCAGTACTGATTCATAAACGCATGAGGTAACCAACAACTGCTCTCTAGTTGGACTTAATAATTACTCATTACCAATAAATAATATTGATAATTACTTAATGATTAATAATTATCAATAAATTATAATTGAAAGCAGCTAAAATACTTTAGATATGTACTGAAATGTACAAACAACTCAGTATTTTGAAAATATCCTTTCAATTTTAAAAATATTACAAGGTTTTGATGTTGTTAAGCACTTGGACTTACAGAGAATAGAAAAGGAGGTGCCTATGATAGATTTTATTTTAAATTTATTGATCATTAATTCTACTATCTTTTCACAGAATAAAATTTCCTCATGATATAAAGTATTATTTCTGGGTCATATAATATAAATGGTATTCTTTTAGAAATCTTTCCTTAATCTATAATTGACTTTATTGAAAAAGAATCCCAAAGTTGTACTTATAATATCAAAATACATATATCAAGACAAAATTAAAAATATAATTGTCAATTCATATGGTATCTTATGTCATAATTCACTAATTTAAGAATGTTTTATATTAAAAAATAGTCATGAACAACTATATGAACATTCCTTTTTCTTCATATTGAAAAACTAAAAAAGATAGATGACACTTTCAAGTAAAGTGATTTTTAATAAACATAATATAATCCATTTATATAATAGAAAGTACACATTCTATCAGAGATGCTAGCTCAAATAAACCTTATTAAAGAACATTAAAACAGTCAAAGGCTGTGTAATAGTTGTCAGTCCTTTGACAGTAATATTTGGAGAAACACAGGTCTTATTCAAATTGTGTTAGAAACTGCCATACAATAATATATTTCTTCTTCTGATTAGAAATGATAATGAGAATGTGGTATTATGATTTGTGCATTTTTGCATAGTTGACTATTTTGTTTGTGGTTCAATTGATTTTGATCTTACAGCCTTTTATCTTCCCTTTGTTCTCATGCAAATTTAAAACTTTGAATAAAAACAACAGTAAAATATATTTATCATTTAAAAAATACTGTGTACATTTTGGAGTTTTCTATAGTGAACATGCTTATTTTACTATTATCATAAATGAAAATGGGAGATATAATACAATGAATAGAATTCAATAAAGGAAGCAGATACCAAATATGAACAATAATTAAAGACAACTTGATCCTCTTATCCATATTATCCTTTAGTTTATGTAAGAAAATCATGAGCTCATCTTTAGTAGATGGTTGAGTAATTTTAAGCAGCAAAGAGGTGTTGAAATCAGTGGATTACAGAGCAGAACTTGCATATATGAGTATTTCTTGTAAAACTTGTATGAATTACATGATTTCACTTTATTTCCATTCCTTCCACTCTCCCTTTGTATCTCCCCCATGGTTTCCTCTCTCGTACTCAGACTTTGGAAACAGTTCATGCTCACATTGAAAGTAACCCACAAAAGAAGTGGGTTCATACTGTCTTGGTGACATTTGCCCCGGCAGCAGTAACCTGGCCTGAGAGCAGAGTCTGCTTTCCAGTCTTTGCTGTGCTGTCAGGATATCATCTAAACACTGAGCATCTTGGTATCAGCTCGTGATTTGCTGTCATAAAAATACACTGCGTACTCGGAATTAGGAGATGGTATCTATCTATCTATCTATCTATCTATCTATCTATCTATCTATCTATCTATCTATCATCTGTAACAAATCTTATGAAGTAGTGAGAGGCACTGTTGAAGTGAAATGACCAGAAAAATACTGTAATCTGTCAGGCTCATTGTGTGTCTAGTCACTTGTGTTACTCTTAGTAAGTATCTGAGACATTTCTGAATGGACATTAGGATTACAGAGCATCTGATAATAGTCAGTTGCTATGTATTCTTTGGGAAATCATTGTTTAACAACATATGGAAACAGTTTCTCCTCTGTTTATATGAATATTTAGCAATTATACAATTTCAGAAATTATTATAAAACAAAGTACCAAGATCCAAAGAGATATAAACTTCTTTTTTAATTTATTATTTCTTCAAGTTACATCTCAATCGCCATCTTCTCCCTACTCCCCACTCCAGTCCCACCCTCCCTCCCTCTTTCCCCTCAACCCCCACCCACTTCCTTTTATTTTATGTTTAAGTTAGAGATATAAACTTCTTATAGTGCTCATGTATTGTGTAATAATAAGTGTAAATTTATTTTACTGTATGTGTTTTGTGTGTGCTTGTCATATGTGTATAGTTTTTTGTTTTGGTTTGGTTTGTTTTTTTTTTTTTTTAGTGGAGCAATATATTAAAGGAGTGGGAAACCTTGGAAATTCTAAGTAAAAGTGGATTTATCTGAAACAGCAGTGTAAAACTTTGGTTACGAAAAATTAAGAGCATATGTTCCAGAAGTCAGAGCTAATTTGCAATGAATTGCTTCAGTAAAACCACTTGTATCAGTATTGTTAATCTTAATGGTTACAAGTGACCCATGCTTTAATAATCCAGACCATCAGTTGAGGACAAATCTCTCTTTCTAATTAAGAATGTTTGACCACAAGAGGGAGTTCCTTGCCAACTGTTACTTATCCTTAACAGAGACCACAGCCCTAAATTTACAAAGAAAAATAACTTCAGATATATTTAGCCCTATAATTGATTTGATGCTGAGAAAGTGATGACAATTTGCTTAAATTTAGACCTTCAGAAAGCTCTAGAATGAAGCATAATTCATAATGAAATTCTAATCCTAACAGACTAAGAATTGTTCAGGAATGAAACTATGTTTCAAAATAGTTCTCAGATTCATACATGTAAAATAAAATCACAGCTTACCATCTTTAGGTAGGCAGATCCAATACTGACACACAGAAAATGCATTGAGGTCAAAGAACATAAAATTATACACCATTTTTTAAAAAGAGAAATCAGTAAAAGTACCTTCATTTGTGTAAAATGATGCACATATTTTGTTGAATTTTTCATTACTAATGAGTAAAGTAGAATGTGACTTTAACAGTACAAACTAAATCAGCATTTTTAAGAATCAAAAAACTAGTATTCCAACTAGTAGAGTTTTTAGAATACAAATGAAGTCCATTTTCCTTGTGATTAGTTGCATAATATATGCAATAACTCAATAATATATTGTCAGTAAACATGTTTCCTATCTCATTGCAATTCCACACAAAGTTGTATATGACGTGGACCATTCTAATAAAGTGTGCACTCACCACAACTTGAAATGTATAAGCATAATGAAGACATGCTTTTGTTATATAATATTTCTCAATGACGTTTTTTGCATTCAAAAATTTTTCAATTTTTCAATTTCAATATGCATTTAAGCATATTTTTTCGAGTATTATTTCTCCTGTTTTTATTCCTTAAATGCTTCACCACTGAATAATGAAACCCTACTCAACAGCACCCTTCTGAATCTTACAATCAAAACAAAAGTCGCCTCCATGGATGTGTGTGGACTTTTAGAGGTAGGCATTCTGGCAGTATATATTGTGAAAGTTAATAAGTGTAACTGTAGTAAATGTAGTAATTTTAGCAAAACTTATTTGGAGAAAATGACTGCATCTCACATGTGTTCCTGGTGTGCCTTGATGGCACTGACTATAAATATGGGATACAGATAAAGAAAATACCAGTAATTCTTTTTGCTGTTCCCTCCCACCTCCTATGGTTCTTAGGATTGTATTATTTTCCACCATTTTTGATGTACTTTACTGCATGAAGTCATGCATTTTTAAGATTTTTTTTCTTCCATAGTAACTGGAAAGGACAAGTAAAGAAAGCAGAATTCTTTGGTGAGCCAAGTGATGCAGGGTTCACTAATAAGATTTTTCATACCCAGTTCCAACACACACACACACACACACACACACACACACACACACACACACACA